>CAJVGC010000432.1:42320381-42341483 GCA_910822075.1 Senecio squalidus
GCAACACCTATGCCTAGGTGCGCAACACCGGCCTGCTGACCTTCCCGAAAATCGTTGTTTTGGCCGTTTGAAACTTGATTACGCATTCTGACCTTTGAGACTTGACGTTTGGGACTGAGTTTGGTAAAAATGAACATATTGGTGACTTGTAGTGGACTTAATATGCTAAAATAAACATGTTTAAAAATGTTAGGTATGTATATGTGTTTTGTAAGCGGGAAAGTGGTTGATATTTTTTGACATAGAATTTATGCAAGAACGGAAAAGGAATTGCTATCGTTAACGGTTTTTGGTTTTATCAATTCCCGGTTTTATCAATTCCCGATTCTCACATAACTGACCCGTGCATGCAATTTACTTACGTTTTTCCTATTTTTAGTTTCCCCCGTACTTGTGTAACTCGATATTCGCAGATCCGTCACGTCTCAGTCATCCCGTTCGCGATCACCTTCTCGATCTCAGTCACGATTCCCTCCCGAGCCGTTTCCCCATCACCCGAACCTTCAAGGGCCACACGGCCTCCGGAGGTCAGTGTCACCAAACGACCGACCCGACGGAGGATACGTCAATGGCGATCAGCAACAGTAGCGGATCCAGCCCGAGGACTGTACTACCACCTCCTCCTACAGCGCCCGTTACAGCATCACCGTCGTTTTAAGGGCCCCACTCTGGGTTGACCGTGTGTAAGCAGGTCATCCACCCTGGCCGTCTGCCGGATCGGATGGCCGGACAACAGTCCGGTCTGTCTCAACCCGCTCCTCTCCCTATACCGACCATAGAGTGGTACCATTGGGAACGCCAGTTCCTAGAGGAGAGACGACGTGCCCAGGAGGCCGGACCCTCCCGACCTGCGATGCCACCTACCCTTCAGCCTCCCCCGCCAGCGGCATTCTTCCACTTCCACTGAGAGGTTCGGGGACTTGCAAAGGAGACCCAGTAGCAAGGGCTCCTCATCAGCGAAGTCCCCGATGCTGCGCATCAGTTGTCCGAGCAGTCGTTGCGAATCATCGCATCGACCCGAGCCACGACACGAACTGTGCAGCGTCTCGATGGGACGTATCTGATCTTGAGGACTCTGTTGGCGGTCATTGTCGCCAAGATGTTCCTAGGGAGGCATCATTAACCAGATTTCCCTTGTATTTGTACCAAAGGCTCGAGTTGTAACTTTCCCTTGAACACAACCCAAGGCCATTCTTATCGTTGTTTCCTTGTGTCGTACTCGTACACTCTCTTTCTTATTCCGAACTATGTGCTTGACTCATTATTATTATTATTAATGGCAATTTTCTACCTTTATTGTTCATACTTGCCGTTGTCGTGTGAACCCTGACATCGTCGTTGAACCATTCTATTGTCATCGCTTGAATCATCATAGTGCATGTACTAGTTATCCATTCATATTACTCATGTGTATTGGTTACTATTAACCCCTGGGTTAAATTCTTATCACAAATTCCTATTCGTGCTCCCTAAACTAATTCCTTCTTTCCATTGTGGAACCATGCCTCCCAAGAGAAGCCGCGTTGACCTTATGGCTGAGCAGATCACTGCGCAGTTCAAAGCGGCACTCCGAAGCACGGTCGCCCAGATCATCGATGGGATCAACAACGGAGTTTTCGGGGACGACAACCCCAACGTCGACTACCCAGAGTACAACCATGACCATAACCTCCCCTTCTTCCCAGCCACAACCGAGCAAGAAGAAGGTGAACACCTCGGAAACAATAAACCCCTTCTCCCTCATGTACCAATCCAACAGGATGAGGACGAAGACCCTGGAACCAACAACCTCCCTTTCCCTCCAGCCCGCATCCAACGAAGGGGGAATAAGAAAAGGAAGGTTCATCATCAACCCCCAAGGAGAGACAGCAACGAGAAACCCACAACTGTAGCCCAAACCTACTCTGGACCGGACCCGAAATGTGACAAGTGCAACTATCACCACCTCGGTAACTGCCCAACATGTCTCAAATGCCGGAAGGTGGGCCATTATGCCAAGTACTGCCCAGTCAAGGCAAACAACAAGGGTCGGAAACCAGCGTGCTTCGAGTGCGGAAGCGACCAACACCTTCGTAGGACTTGCCCCATAGCACATACTACGAAAACCTTCAGTACTCTCACAATCAAAAAAAAAAAAAAAAAAAAAAAGGGAGGCCTGTCCGGACCCCAATGTCGTTACTGGTACATTTTCTATCGATTCCCCTTTTTCTTCCGTGCTATTCGATTCAGGAGCTGAAAGAAGCTTTGTCTCCTTAGAATTTAGAACCCCCCCCCCCCCCCCCCCCATTTACCAAGGATCTGAAGTTCTTAAGGGTAGCTCACTATCGAATATGCCAACGGTCAAGAGTTCGAAGCTATGAATACAATCTTAGGATGTCCAATACACCCATCTGACAAAAACCTTCCCCATCAAACTCATTCCTATCGAACTGGAAAGCTTTGACGTTATCATCCAATTGCACTAGTTATCTCATTTTCGAACCGAGACCGTCTGTTTCGGCAAACTCATCCGTATTCCCCCCTTCAGGGATTAAAACACTCGTCGTACAGGAGGACAAACCTGGATGACGACTTCGCAACATGTCTTCCTTAAAATGTGCAAGTACCTCGAGAAGGACTACGGCGCACCCCTCGCCCATGTCGCCAGACGTAAACCTAAGGAAAGCCGAGTCCAAGACATTCCCATAGTCGAGGACCATCCAAAGCTTCCCTGAGAATTTGCCCGGACTACCGCCAAATCGACAAGTGGAAATCTTGAGTAAACCTCGTTCCTGACACGGCACCAATAGCCGAGGCTTCCTGCCATCTAGCACCACCCGAGATGCTAAGGCGGCCAAATCTGCTGTAGGAACTTCCCGACCCTAGTCCTATCCACTCGGATCAACTCCATGGGAAGCCCTAATTTCCTTAACAAAAGACAGACGGACCCTTTCCGTTGTACGCTCAGCATCATGAACTTATCGAGCCGGCCGTCAAGAACCGATAACCATCCCCGAGGATCGACAACCTATCCGAGTAGTTGCAGGATGCAACTTACCTCTCAAAAGTCGACCCCCGCCGGGTTATCACCAGGTTCGAGACATTATGACCAACGTTACCGAAAACTGCATTTCCCAAACTCGATGCGAGCCTCCTCTCTGTCAGTAGGCCTAACCAACGCACTGCCGGTATTCACGGACTTAATAAACAAAATGCGTAGGCCGCACTTAGACGATTAATTTCCACACCCATTGTCAACACCCTCACCTACTCAAGGAAGATCCTGTGAACATCCCGAGCTTACCCTAGAACTCTCCCAAGATCAAGAATGGTACACCCAATTCCCAAAGTACGAATTCTGACCCTGAGCAGAACCTTTCCCCGACTCTATGAGTTACCCATGAAGGAATTCGGACTCAGGCAAAACGTAACCCGCTCCGCCAGGCCCAAGCATGAGTTCTGAAATCCGGAGGTCTTCATAAACTCATTACCGTCAAGAGCCGCAGATGCCGCTACTTTACCCACCCGGGATCCGACTTGTCGTACAAGAATTCCCGAGGGTGCTGTACTGGCCGGACATGTATAAGGACACTACCTGGTATCCAGCCAAGTGCCTCACTTACTCCGAGATCAAGGCGGGACACCGAAACCTATCCCTCTATTAGTCGGTCTGCGTCCCACTCCCTCTTCGAAGAGCCCTCCAGAGGATCGCTAGGAACGTGACTAGGCCTCATCACCCCTTGTCATTCGCCTTCCTTTGGTAGAGATCACCTATGCCAACAGATTCCATGACAGCACTAAGTGCACCTCTCCAACCTCTATATGGACACCAGTGTCGGTCACCGCCGGTCGGCTAGATGCTGACGGTAGACAACTCACAAGGTCCGACGTCCACCCCTAACCGTGAAGGACTGGAAGCATTCCCGTACCCGGCCAAGGAGCTGCGTGACCATCTAGAAGAAAAGCCCTCAATCCCTTAGATGGCAATGGAGTATCCCCTAGGATATCGCCACAGAAAGAGGATAGTCTGCTTCAGGAGACGCGGAAAACTAAGCCCGAAGTACACCGGTCCAATCTAAGTCTCGGAGCACACCGATCCGACTTCTCATTGCTTTTAACTTTCCCAACCGTCTCCTAACACTCTTATGTGTCCCTCCTCACACTTGAAAAGTGTTCATCGGACGAGACCCTCGTCATCTCCCTCTAAACGAGGTCAAAACTGCTACCAAACCAAATTCCTTGTTGAACCGCCTAGGTTGTTGACTCCAAGGTCAAACAACATAGACCGAACCTTGTACCCATCTCTGAGTTCAGTGGAACCTCCGACGTAGCCCCGCTACCGCGTGAAGACGCACGGACCGAAACTCGTTAGGAGGACCCACCATAATCCGACGGCATTTCTTCCCCATGGGACGAACTAAATTTCGGGACAAAATTTCTTTCAACCCGGGGAGAATGTGACAACCGTCAATTTCAGGTGTTCTTTACGCTCTATGTCCCTCGTTTTGTCTCTTATGCCTTTAAATTGAACTTTTATCAGAAACGCGCACGTGTCGGAATCACAACCGGAACCAACTTACATAAGTCCTAATGCCAAGAAAACACCTAATGAACTTTCCTAGGTTCATAATGTAACATTCTTTAAAACATAAATTAACAAAAAGGTCCAACGAAGCAAAAACGTAGAAACGAAAAATCAGAAAATACGGATTTTGGACTAGGTGCGCAGCACCTAATGTTTTGGTGCGCAGCACCTGGTGCCAGAATTCAAAATTTTTACATTTTTAGTCCTTGTCTCGTTTTTATAAACAACCAACCAATCATACACGATTTGTCACACTCCATTACTGCCATTTAGACTGTCCCAAGACCATTATTACATTTCCTATACCCTTTTCTTTTCATTTCCATTTTCTTTTAACAAACACACACACACACAGACACACACACACTTGTTTTCCTCCATCTTCTCTCTAACTTCTCTCTAAAACCCTCTCAAA
Source organism: Senecio squalidus (assembly GCA_910822075.1). Classification (NCBI taxonomy): domain Eukaryota; kingdom Viridiplantae; phylum Streptophyta; class Magnoliopsida; order Asterales; family Asteraceae; genus Senecio; species Senecio squalidus. Next base: position 42,325,361 of record CAJVGC010000432.1, read on the forward strand.
AACCAGAAAGTTACAGCCATTAATCCAGAAAAATCACCATCTAAAAACATTCAAACATCAAGAGAAGCAAAAAGGAAGCAAAGTATTTCGATTACAAAACGTTTTCTACACTTTTGGAGCTCTAAATCCGCCTAGACCATCATCTAAACACTTTCATTCGGTAGAAACTCTTCCTTTTTACTTATATTACTATTATAACCAATTGCATGTTTGATCTAAGCTATAAAAACAAGTTTTGATGAAGTTTTATAACCATTTTTATACAAAAACGGGATTTTAATAAATGGTGGTTAAATCTTTGTTTTTGTGGTTAAAAGTTACTTATAAACTGATATAATGATGATTAATAAGGTTTATACCGGTTGCATGTCAAGATCTATCACTTACATAAACGATTTTGCAAGAAAAACTCGAAAAGGGGAAGAAAAGCAGGGCAGGTGCGCAGCACCTATGCCTAGGTGCGCAACACCGGCCTGCTGTCCTTCCCGAAAATCGTCGTTTTGGCCGTTTGAAACTTGATTACGCATTCTAACCTTTGAGACTTGACGTTTGGGACTGAGTTTGGTAAAAATGAACATATTGGTAACTTGTAGTGGAGTTAATTGGCTAAAATAAACATGTTTAAAAATGTTAGGTATGTATATGTGTTTTGTAAGCGGGAAAGTGGTTGATATTTTTTGACATAGAATTTGGGCGCGGAAGCGCTGCCCAAATTTTGTTGGAAAATATAAGACACTTTGGCAAACAAAACATATTCAACATAATAACAATAACATCAACTTTGGACCTTTTGACTAAAACAAAACGACAACCGTTTCGGGCTATATTGGACAAAATGGACCTTGGCACTTAAAGTTTGGCTAAAATTTACATATATTACATTATAGAACACAAATTTCATCTATTATATATTAGGTATAATAACTTAATATAATAATAACACTTGAACAAATCTTGGTATCCTTAGGCGTTCGGTGATTTTCGGCTATCATTTCCGACCATTTTTCCAAGTTCTTGTCTTTGCAACCCGTGAGTTACACCCCTCCTTACTCTTACCTTTTAAGTACTCTTTTTGGGGGAAACATGAGATCAAACCTTTGGTGAACGATACTTTTCTTATGAAACTAATGTGTGCACTTAAACTTGCGAACAATGCTTACGAGCTAATTGTCCTTGAAACTCTTTTTGAACTTATTGAACTATTTTGACTTTTCGAACTTATTGAACTATTTTGACTTTTGAACTTATGGAACTATTTTGACTTTTTGAACTTATTGAACTATTTTGACTTTTGAACTTATGGAACTATTTTGACTTTTTGAACTTATGGGACTATTTTGACTTTTTGAACTTATAAACTATTTTGACTTGGAACTTATTGAACTTTGGAACTATTTTGTACGAACTATTTGAACTCTTATGCGTAAGACATTTTACTCTACTTGAACTTACTGGCTCGCTCTCTTTTGAACTAAACTAATCATTGATGCTTGTATACGGACCAACCCTTGATGGAACTATAACATGATCTTAAGTGGCGGACGACTATCTCTCTTTAAAATAAAACTACTTAGTGCCCAGCCACTTTTTGGACTTAGACTTACACACTATTAACTACATAGCCGTATAGTAATTATGGGTATCGATACTTAGAAAAGAACCGTTCCTTGCTTAGATGGCAGTCTAAGTACATATTACTAAGAACTAGAACAACTTCCCGTAGAAGAGGCGGGAAGAGGGGCCTCACGGTTGAACAATCGGATTAGTGTGAACACTTAAGTTATTGATGCCAAGAGGTTGATACAAGAAATCTAATTAGTTACCTTTACGCATAAATTTACGAACTTTTAGCGATTTATTCCGCAACTACGATTTGACTAAAATTTGACTCTACTTAGTCTTTTCGAACTTAGGGCACCGATTCGCCCGTTACTTGGAACTTTAAAAGTATATAAATTTTAAGCGAATTTTCTCCGCTAACCTCCTTTTGGGAAACCTTTTTACCTTTATATACTTATATTGAACTCTTATGAACTTTGAGCTTATTTTGAACTTTTATTTGAAACCTTTGATCAACTTATAAACTGTAACTCACTCACTACGTTTTCGTAGTTGACACTTTATCTCATGTTTCAGGAACTAAGCGTAAGTTATGAAGCGCATTGCTCAGGCGGGTCAAGCTAGTTATGTGAAGAGTAATACGGGAAAAGACCTTTGATACTTGGGAATTTTTATCAAATTACTTTATTATGTATTTGTCGTATTATACTTACGAATCTTGGTTGTATCTTTCGAACATGGTTACCTTTTTAATTTCAATCTAAATGACTTGAACCGTTGACTTTTGGTATAACTCATGAAATGATCTTTGGTCTTCACATTCCATGTTTCCGCTTTAGCGGGGTGTGACATCAAGTACCACCCGGGTAAAGCAAACGTAGTAGCAGACGCCCTTAGTCGGAAGGAAAAGGTGAGACCATCTCGGGTTAGAGCATTAGGTATCCAGATTCAGATGAATCTTCGAGCGCAACCGAGGTTCAGCGAGAAGCGTTGAAGCCCGAGAACTTAAAGGGAGAAACGTTACACAATCATGAGATGGAGTTCGAGCGCAAATCCGACGGAATTTACTACTTCAAGGGCCGAGCATGGATCTCGAAGTCCGAGGATCTTCGAAAACTAATCTTGGATGAGGGCCACCGTTCCCGATACTCCATTCACCCAGGATCCGACAAGTTGTACAAGGATCTTAGGGAGTATTACTGGTGGCCGGGCATGAAGAAGGATATCGCCTTGTACGTAGCCAAGTGTCTTACTTGCTCCAAGGTCAAGGCGGTATATCAGAAACCCTCTGGACTACTGCAACAACCGGAGATCCCTATGTGATAGTGGGAGCAGATCTCCATGGACTTCATTAACAAGTTACCCCAGACGGCAAAAGGTAACGACACAATTTGGGTAATTGTGGACCGTTTGACGAAGTCTGCCCACTTTCTGACGGTGCGAGAAACCCACTCAATGGAGAAGTTCGCGCAAATCTACATCAACGAGATCATCTCTCGCCAAGGGACACCTCTCTCCATCATTTCTGACAGGGATAGTCGGTTCACGTCTCGCTTTTGGAACGCGCTTCAGAAATCTCTTGGTACGCGACTAGATCTTAGCACAACTTACCACCCTCAGACCGACGGTCAAAGTGAAAGGACGATCCAAACGCTTGAGGATATGCTTAGAGCATGCGTAGTTGACTTTGGAGGAAGTTGGGATACTCACCTTCCATTGGTCGAGTTTTCATACAACAACAGCTACCACGCTAGCATTAAGTGTGCCCCGTTCGAGGCCTTATATGGACGTAAGTGCCGATCTCCGCTTTGTTGGCTAGAAGCCGGTGATCGACAGCTCACAAGGCTCGACATTGTTCAAGAAACCATCGACAAGATCACCACCATCAGAGAGCGACTGAAGACGTCCCGTACTCGGCAGAAGAGCTACGCCGATAACCGAAGGAAACCCCTCGAGTTCTAGGTTGGCGATCGGGTACTTCTTAAAGTATCGCCATGGAAAGGGGTAGTTCGCTTCGGGAAACGCGGCAAGCTAAGCCCGAGGTACACAGGACCGTTTGAAGTTATCGAGCGTATTGGTCCAGTAGCGTATCGACTCCAACTCCCGCCAGTTCTTTCCAATGTTCATAACGTGTTCCATGTCTCGCATTTGAAAAAGTGCCTATCTGATGAGACCATCGTCATCCCGCTCGACGAGGTCAAGATCGACAACAAACTCAATTTCATAGAGGAGCCGCTTGAAGTTGTAGACCGAGAGGTCAAGCAACTCAGACAAAGCCGTGTTCCTATTGTCAAGGTTCGTTGGAACTCCCGACGTGGTCACGAATTCACATGGGAACGTGAAGACCAGATACGTCAAAAGTATCCGCATTTGTTCAAAGATACTTCTACCTGATGGGACGAGTCAAATTTCGGGACGAAATTTCTTTAAACCCGGGGATGATGTGACAACCGTCTAAATTCCAGGTGATTCTCAGTTACTTAATCGGTTCGAATCTCTAGTTACTCCTTATCGTGTTCATATTGTTCGGGTTCATACTTATTGTGTCTTTTATTGTCGGAACCAAAAGTCGGAATCAAATTATAAATCCTAACGCCAAATAAACAATACAAGAACTTGACTAAGTTCATAACGGAAAACTAAAAAGATTCTAGTCCTTAACTATTTATAACGGAAAACTTAAAACGTCAAAAAGCTGGAATTCCCATCCAGCCGACGGCTGAATCCCGCTGTCCAGCTGGACGATGACTCATTTTTGCATGTAAAGTCATTGGCCAACTTCCCCAACTCGGGATTGGACCATATTTACTGCTGAGAACAACTTCCTAGGCCAGTAAACACCTTTTGTTTTCATTTCTATTTTCATTTCACTTCCATTTTGAATTACACACACACAAAACACACACACTCTCTCATATTCTCTCTATTTTCCTCTCGAGAAAAACAACAATCCAGAAACATTTCACCATTTAAAACAGTCCATAAACATCAAAAATCAACCATCAATCATACACAAATCGTCCTAGAAGAAAAGGGTATCAAAAGGAATGGTTAAAATCGGGTTTTCAAGAAGTTTTTGGAGCTAGAAACTCATCCAACCGTCACTTTGCTTTTTTCCTTCGGTAAAACCCTTTCTTTTCATTGTTTTTATATAAATAATCGGCTGCATGTAAGATCCATAAACTGAAAATATGTTTTTACAAAGATTTAAAACGTTTTCTTGCTTAAAAACGGGTTTTTATGATAGATCTACATTTTTAACATATAAATCCAAAAGAAACAGTGATTTTACTTTTAAAATACATATATTTGATAAATATCAGTTTGCATGTCGAATCTAACCGTTAAACAAGCTAAAAATCGGAAAATAAAGCAATCTTGAAACTGGCCGAAGGCTTTTGGCCGGCGGCTGAAGGTTCTCAGCCGACGGCTGAGTACCTCCAACCGTCGCCTGAATACTGCTGTTTGTCACATTTATCGTTTTAAAGGCCGTAAACATAAGAATAAGCTAAAATAAGTGCCACAGATTAATTACTTTTGAAAAGCTTACTGTTTTGGACAAAGGAATTGTTGAGAATGATTGAGAATTTAAAACTTGTATATTATTGTTTAAATCGTTATATTGCATGTCTTAAGGCGGGAAAGTGTTTTGAAAATTGGACTTAAATTTTATTGCGCGGAAGCGCTGCCCAATTTTCACCGTAAAACATACCCTAAATTCAGTAACTTAACATTTCGGGACTTATACACTTTGACTTTGAACATGGACCCTTTTGGACTTAATTTGTACATATCGGATCCGAAACCGTACACGAACACACATGAATCTGATAAACTTTCCGGAAATAAACTTTTTGGGACAGAATCTAAGTATAAGAAAATTGGGATTTAAAATGTTAAATTGGAACTTAACATAACTCAAATTATACTAATAAAACTTGTACAACATTCCGGTGTTTTAGGTCACTTGTGATTCCCGACGCGTTCCGCTTCGTTCGTGCTAGTTCATATCTTTTATATTCGCAAACCGTGAGTTACAACCCCACTTTGTTTTACTTTTGTTCTTTTAAACATTATTGGGGGAAACATAAGATTATATGCTTTGTAACTTTTGAAACTATTTGCGAATTATTGAAACTTTTGGAAACTTGTGTGAAACTTTAGAAACTTGAACCATTTTAAACTTATGGAACTCGTAAACTTTGGAAACTTGTACGAAACCTTATTGAAACTCTTATGAAACTTTGAACTTTGGGAAACTTGGAAACTTGTGAAACTATTATGCGTATATGTGTTGATTCCCTAGCCGGTTAACTAAATTTAGGATACTTGTTAGCGACCAATACTTGATGAATATATAAACCCGTAAGTGCTTACTGCTACTTATGGAAACTTTGGAAACTTATTGAAACATTTTTGGGCTAGATCAGGACCACACAATCGGTTTAGTGTATACTTACTATTTATATTATGCCAAGTGATTGATACGAGTTACTATTTAGTTAAACACATACTCCCTACGCATATACCTTTTTAGCGTCTGGATTCCGCTACAACTTTATTTATACGAGTTTTATTTATTTTACTCGCGTGTGTACAAACCTCTTACTATTTACATATATGTTCTAACGTCGCTCCGTTCCTTTTACTTGACGTCACTATTTTCATGTACTTTCTATTTTTGGAAACTTTATCGAAACTCTAAACTGTAACTCACTCACTACTTTATGTAGTTGACACTTTATCTTATGTTTCAGGAAATTAGTGTAGGTGTTGGAATGCTTGGCAAAGAAGGGTCACTATGGTTACGTGAGGCGCGCTTTGGGAAAAGACCTTTCTATTTTGGGAATTTTATTTTGAAACATTGTACTTGTACTTAAATTAAAATTTGTGAACTGCTTGGTTGTTGAACTTGAACTATTTTATTTTTATTGAAATGACTTGAATCGTTTAAATTTGCTTATGACCGTGTAATGATATTCCAGCTCTCACATTCTGTGTTTCCGCTATAGCGGGGTGTGACATAACCTAATAATAAATCAGACCTAATCTAATCTAATTCCCGTAAATGTCAAGACACGTCTTCACCTTCTCCAAAATCAAGTTCATGTTCATCTTTTTCACCTAAATTCTTTCAACAAACTCGATTTTTCTTCATAATCTTCAAGTTTTTAGTATTAAATCATATATATCTTCTCTGATCCGACCATCATCTAGATCCAATTGAAAAACAATCGATTTTTTTTTTCTTTTTGACCTAAAATTCGTTTTTCACGTCATTTTTGGCATCTGATCTTCAAATTATGAGGGATTCAAGTTTGATTCACAAAAGCAAAGCTGAAGTAATTACAATTGGTATGTATTTTCTTTCCTTTTATGTAAAATTCGATTTTATTTTATTTTTCCGAGGGTTTTTGATGGATTTAAGCTTAATTGGTCATAATAACTCAAAATCAGGAGAATACAATGGTGATTGTGTAGTTGAATCAACTGACTCGGTTTGTGTTTTGATGAAATTAATACAACTATCACTTCCAACCATTTATTTGTTTGTGCACACTAAGTGTTTTATTAAAGTCCTCAATGAAAGTATAACTAATATGCATTATACACATGAATATTCAAGTATGTTAAGGTTACTATTGTATTTTGTTGTGTTAATTAGTTATGAGTATATCAATATGTGTTTATAATTAAATGAATACAATGTATACATATGTGAATGCAACGTTTACATAAGTGAATACAATATATGTTGTTGTGAATGCATTATTATTTATTAATGCAATATTGTTTGTTTGGTTGTTAAGGTATATTTTGAGTATTTATTTTCTTTTGTTGTAGGCGCTGCCCTTTATGAACATGTTGGAGGAACATGAATGACATCAAAAATGACAATGGATGCAAGTCGAGATGTTACCTAGTTTCAAAGCGAAAAGATCAAATCTTATGAATATAAAACATAATATGTAATATGATGTATAGACGATTGAGTTTTATGTATTTTATCTTAGTTGAAGTAATATAGAAAAGTCGTTAATGATTCAATTTAAGTAATGTTTGTGTGAGAATTTACTAATAAATTATATTATGTATACACATGTGTATATACGTTGAGTTAATAAATAGATACAACATATTTACTAAATAAATAGATTACATGTGTATATACGTTGAGTTAATAAATAGATACAATGTATACATCAGTGAATACAGTGTATACACCAGTTAAGTGTATACACCAGTGAATACAGTGTATACACCAGTGAATACAATGTCTATATATACACGAGTGAATACAATGTATACAAAGTGTAAATACAATATATACACCAATGATACATATTTACAGTGTCTGTGAATACAATGTATATTAGTGTATATAGTATGTATTCACTAGTGTATTCACTGTATTAACTGTATATATCGTATACACTAGTGTATATATCGAATACACTGGTGTATATATTGTATTCACTAGTGTATTAACTGTATTCACTGGTGTATTCATTGTATTCACTAGAGAATATATCATATACACTAGTGTATATATCGAATACACCGGTGTATATATATTGTATTCACTAGTGTATTAGTTTTATTCAGTAGTGTATTCATTGTATTCACTAGAGAATACATCGTATACACTAGGGTATATATTGTATTCGATAACAAAAGTAAGTATACTATTAAAACTGAAATTATGTTTTTATTAAATTAGTGTACTATTGTAAACTCTAAAGTAAGTATATATTCATGTATTCACTAGAGAATATACCGTATACACTAGTGTATATATCGAATACACCAGTGTATATATTGTATTCACTAGTGTATTAATTGTATTCACTAGTGTATTAATTGTATTCACTAGAGAATACATCGTATACAGTAGAGTATATATTGTATTCGATAACAAAAGTAAGTATACTATTAAAACTGAAATTATGTTTTTATTAAATTAGTGTACTATTGTATACTCTAAAGTAAGTACATATTCATGTATTTACTAGAGAATATATCGTATAGACTAGTGAATATATTGTATTCACTAGTGTATTCAATGTATATATTGAATACACTATTGTATATATCGAATACACTGGTATATATATTATATTCACTAGTGTATATACTGTATTCACTAGTGTATTCATTGTATCCACTAAAGAATATATCGTATACACTAGTGTATATATTGTATTCGATAACAAAAGTAAGTATACCATTAAAATTGAAATTATGTTTGTATTAAATTAGTATAAATTAAAACCTATAGTCATTAATACGAAAATAAAACATAATATATTTATATATGAATACACTATATTAATTACTAAACATATACTCTTCACTTATTACTACACTTGTATTAACTTGAACATCAACATATATGGATTTAATTTTTTTTTTTCCGTTGAATTATAGACTTGTTTACTCATAAAAATATAAATATAACCATATATAATACTATAACCTACTAGAAAAATTATTTGTACAATGCATAATACAATATCTTTTATTGAGACATTTTATCAAACACTTGGTGTGCAACAAAGATTGAAACTAAAAAATAAACTTATCTTTAACTTTATGATTTTTATTCAACAATATATGAGATTTAATCAAAATCTTAAAAAAAATAACATCATAAATAGTAGATCGATTGAATAAAATCACTTAAATCAACCAAATATTACTAAATTAGATTACTTACTTTGATTTTTAACAAATTTACCTTGAATGTCGAATTCATTTCCATTATTAATTTATTATAGCCTTTTGTCAACATGATTTTAGCAACAATTTATGATTAATTTGATGTATTCGTCATGTAGATTGAATTATAATTGTATGAGAGAGAATATGGATCGATCTTAGAAAATAATTGAATGAATTGACATGATTTTGGGTCAGGGAAAATAGATTTGTGATTATTACATTATGTCCCTCTAGTTTGAATTAATTACAAAACTGCCACCTTGTGATTAGTTTTTGATCTAAATGATCTAATGGTGATTAAATGGTTCCTAATAGTTCCTAAATAATTGATGGTTCTCTCTCTCTCTCTCTCTCTCTCTCTCTCTCTCTCTCTCTCTCTCTCTCTCTCTCTCTCTCTCTCTCTCTCTCTCTCTCTCTCTCTCTCTCTCTATATATATATATATATATATATATATATATATATATATATATATATATATAGTGTGGATCACATACAAATGGGATAAAAAAGAATAACAATAGAATACCTCGAAAAACAATAAAAATACCTCCAAAACTCATATAATAAAAATCCAAACTTTAAATTAAATATCTAGAGTATAAACAGCTTTTAGAAAAAACTAATTATGTCATTAAAATTGGTCATTTAAATAACTTTTTTAAAGTACTCACTTGATATAGTTTTAACGACTTTTTTTATTTTTGAAAACAAAAATTTGCATCTAATATTTTAAAATTGTATCTAATTTTTTGAAAAATACATGTAACTTTTTTAAAAGTGCATCTAATCTTTGAAAAAATGCATCTAATTTGTAAAAGTACATCTAATTTCGTAGTAAAAAAAAAATAAAATAAAAACTTTCATTTTCTATTTTTAACATGAATAGCTTATAAAGTTATTTGATTAGGATTCTTCCAAATAAATCTTTCAAAAAATGTTTTTTAATAAGGTTTTTTTTATTAATTTTGTGGTATTTTTACCGTTTTTATATTTGAGTTTGTTTTTACATGAACCTCACTATATATATATATATATATATATATATATATATATATATATATATATATATATATATATATATATATATATATATATATATATATATATATATATATATATATCGTGTTAAAACTATTTGGTTTTACATGAACGAGGTAAAACTAGAAAAAGGACTATATTTGCAATAAACTTTAGTCAAGGGACTATTTGTGTTAAAACTTCAAAGTCAAGGGTTATATATTGACAATAGGAAATTAAATAAAGTGTCACTTTCATGTGAAATTAAAATCAAATTTGTGAGAGTTCTGTATGTGTTTCTTTACCGAGAACACAAGAAAAGAGGAAATAGAAAACTAAGTCGGCTTATTTTACGACGACGATTCGATATTCGTTTTTGAGCCTTTTCCAAAATGGAAAGCACCATAATGCTCCTGAGAGTGTCGGGATCATTCTGGTATAAGAGAAAGTGAAAAAGGAGTTGGTTCATTTCGGGTCGAATAGATACCCGTTTCGTATAATCGAGGTATAACTTGTTATTTGAGTTTATAATCGATTCTTAAGTGTTTAATAGCTTAAAATGGTAATTTTGTCGAGCATTACGGTGTTGTAAAAACCTGCAACTCGAGGTAGAGTTATGGAGAAGATGAAGTTGACATGGAAATATTGATTTGGTGGTTTTTGGGCCAACTAGCGGCTGAACCAAGGCAACCGACGGTTGAGCTCAGCCAGCCGGCGGCGGTAGGCTGAATGGTATATATTGGTGTTGATTTTATAAGTGTCGATAATGTGGTGTTATAACGATGGCTTTAGTGTCGCTAATTTAGTATAAGAGATTATTTAATCGTAATCCTTTGGGTTGAGTTCGGATGAGATTGTCATTGTGTTGATAAACGTTACTATTAACACGATTACGTTTGAGTTCGAATTCCGAGATAGAGCTTGGAGTTTAAAGCGGAATTGAGGTGAGTCTTCAGTTTTAAAAATCGAGCAAGAGATAAAAATTGTTTTATTAGTGTCTTGTGAAATGTAAACCGAGATTTACAAAGACTATTTGAGAGACGAAAAATGTGTTTTACAATGAGTATTCGAGAAATGTAAACCGAGTTTTACAATGAGTCTTTGGGAAACGTAAAATGAGATTTTACAAAGTGTTTTGTATAGAGATCTTATAAATCATTTTATAAGAAGAGTCACAAGAGAAAAGAATTACGCCATCGATTGTTCTCGAGTTAATTACGTATTGTGTGTTTAGTATTTTATTTTTACTTTACTAAACTTTGAGTTTATTGCATGTGTGTTTATTGCAATAGAGTTATATTTCGGGTTATCTTGCATGTGTGTTTATTGCAATAGAGTTATATTATGTGGTTATATTGCATGTGTGTTTTTCACGGATAAAATCTCATATCGAAAATTCTTTTGCTAAGATTGTGCGTTTATATCTAAAGAATCTACAAGAATCAAAACATATATATATATATATATATATATATATATATATATATATATATATATATATATATATATATATATATATATATATATATATATAAAATGTGGATCACATAAAAATGGGATAAAAAAGAAAAACAATAAAAATACCTCCAAAACACATCTAATAAAAATTCAAACATTAAATTAAATATAGCATAAATAGATTTTAGAAAATTTATATATATCTATATCTATATATATATATATATATATATATATATATATATATATATATATATATATATATATATATATATATATATATATATATATATATATATATAGTTATAGTGTGGATCATATACAAATGGGATAAAAAAGAATAACAATAAAAATACCTCGAAAAACAATAAAAATCCCTCCAAAACTCATCTAATAAAAATCCAAACTTTAAATTAAATATTTAGAGTATAAATAGCTTTTAGAAAAAACTAATTATGTCATTAAAATTGGTCATTTAATAAACTTTTCTTAGAGTACCCACTTGGAATATAGTTTTAACGACTTTTTTTATTTTTGAAAAAAAAATTTGCATCTAATATTTTAAAAATGTATCTAATTTTTTGAAAAAAGCATGTAACTTTTTTAAAATTGCATCTAATCTTTGAAAAAATGCATCTAATTTGAAAAAGTGCATCTAATTTCGGAGTAAAAAAAAACTAAAAAAAAACTAAAAAAAAACTTTCGTTTTCTATTTTTAACATGAAAAACTTATAAAAGTTATTTGATTAAGATTCTTCCAACGAAATCTTTTAGAAAATGTCTTTTAATAATGTTTTTTTTATTAATTTTGTGGTATTTTTACCGTTTTTATATTTGAGTTTGTTTTTACATGAACCTCACTATATATATATATATATATATATATATATATATATATATATATATATATATATATATATATATATATATATATATATATATATATATATATATATCGTGTTAAAACTATTTGGTTTTATATGAACGAGGTAAAACTAGAAAAATGACTATATTTGCAATAAACTTTAGTCAAGGGACTCTTTGTGTTAAAACTTCAAAGTCAAGGGTTATATATTGACAATAGGAAATTAAATAAAGTGTCATTTTCTTGTGAAATTAAAATCAAATTTGTGAGAGTTCTGTATGTGTTTCTTCACCGAGAAACAAGAAAAGAGGAAATAGAAAACTAAGTCGGCTTATTTTACGACGGCGATTCGGTATTCGTTTTTGAGCCGCCATAACGCTCCTGAGAGTGTCGGGATCATTCTGGTATAAGCGAAAGTGAAAAAGGAGTTGGTTCATTTCGGGTCGAATAGATACCCGTTTCGTCTAATCGAGGTATAACTTGTTATTTGAGTTTATAATCGATTCTTAAGTGTTTAATAGCTTAAAATGGTAATTTTGTCGAGCATTGTGGTGTTGTAAAAACCTGCAACTCAAGGTAGTGTTATGGAGAAGATGAAGTTCACATGGAAATATTGATTTGCTGGTTTTTTGGCCAACTAGCGGCTGAACCAAGGCAACCGGCGGTTGAGCTCAGCCAGCCGGCGGCCGGTAAGCTGAATGGTCTATATTAGTGGTTATTTTATAAGTGTCGGTAATGTGGTGTTATAACGATGGCTTTAGTGTCGCTAATTTAGTATAACAGATTATTTAATCGTAATCCTTTGGGTTGAGTTCGGATGAGATTGTCATTGTTTTGATAACCCTTACTATTAACACAATTACGTTTGAGTTCGGATTCCGAGATAGAGCTTGGAGTTTAAAGCCGAATTGAGGTGAGTCTTCAGTTTTAAAACTCGAGCAAGAGATAATAAGTGTTTTATTAAGTGTCTTGTGAAATGTAAACCGAAATTTACAAAGACTATTTGAGAGATGAAAAATGTGTTTTACAATGAGTATTCGAGAAATGTAAATTGAGTTTTACAAAGAGTCTTTGGGAAATGTCACACCCCGCTATAGCGGAAACACGGAATGTGAGAGCTGGAATATCATTACACGGTTATAAGCAAATTAAACGATTCAAGTCATTTCATTTAAAATAAAAATAGTTCAAGATTTAAAACAACCATGCAGTTCACAAGTTAAATTCAAGTACAAATACAAGTTCCAAAATAAATTCCCAAAATAATAAGGTCTTTCCCATAGTGCGCCTCACGTAACCATAGTGACCCTTCCTTGCCATGCATCCCGACACTTACACTAATTTCCTGAAACATAAGATAAAGTGTCAACTACATAAAGTAATGAGTGAGTTACAGTTTAGAGTTTCGATAAAAGTTTCCAAAAATAGAAATATGTATATGATGACGTCATAAGAAAAAGGAACGGAGCGACGTTAGAACATATATATAAATAGTAAGAGGTTTTGTATACACGCATGTAAAATAAATAAAACTCATATAAATAAGGTTGAAGCGGAATCCATCGCTAAAAAGGTATATGCGTAGGCAGTATGTGCTTAACTAAATTAGTAACTCATATCAATCACTTGGCATAATATAACTAGTAAGTTTACACTAAACCGATTGTCTGGTCAGGATCTAGCCCCAAAATGTTTCATTGAGTTTCCAACTGAATCTTAGTAATATGTACTTGGGTCGCTAACCCTTAGTAAGGAGTGACCTCTCCTAAGTATCGATACTCATAATAATAACGGCTATTGCTAGTAGTGTACAAAGTTTCTGAACCAAAAACGGGGCAATTGAATCATAGTTTCCAAAAATAGCAGTAGGCACTTACGGGTTTATATTTTCATCAAGGATTGGTTGCTCTAACAAGTATCCTAAATTTAGTTAACCAATTAAGGAGTAACAACACATATACGCATAATAGTTTCACAAGTTTCCAAGTTTCCCAAAGTTTCAAAGTTTCCAAAGAGTTTCAAGTTTAGTACAAGTTTCCAAAGTTTACGAGTTTCATAAGTTTCAAAATGTTTCAATGAATCCCAAATGGTTTCGAAAGTTACATAGCATACAATCTTATGTTTCCCCCAAATAAATGTTTAAAGCACAATAGTAAAACAAGTGGGGTTGTAACTCACGGTTTGCGAAGAAAAGTAAGAACAAGCGCAGACGGAACGGAATACGTCGGGAATCAAAGATAGCCTAAAACACCGGAAGTTATATAAGTTTTATTAGTATGATTCAAGTTATGTTAAGTTCCAATTTAACATTTTAAATCCCAATTTCTTATATTTTAGATTCTGTCCCAAAAGAGTGTTACGGAATAATTATATGAATAAGTGTGTTCGTGTACGTTTTAAAGTCCGATAAGTCCATTTAAGTCCGAAAGTGTCAAAGTTCAAAGTCAAAGTGTATAAGTCCCGAAAATATTAAGTTACTAAATTTGGAATAAATTTTACGGTGAAATTTGGGCAGCGCTTCCGCGCAATAAAAAAATGAAGTCCAATTTCAGAACACTTTCCCGCTTTAAAACATGCAATTTAACCATTATAAACAATAATACACATGTTTCAATTCCTCAATCTTTCCCAAACAGTTTCTTTATCAAAACAGTAAGCTTTTCAAAATCTATAATCTGTAGTAATTTATTTTAGCTTATTTTTACGTTTAAAGCCCTTAAAACGACAAACTTTACGAACAACAGGATTCAGGCGGCTGGAGACACTCAGCCGCCGGCTGGACTTTAGCCGTCGGCTGAGAGCCTTCAGTCGCCGGCCAGAGGCCTTCGGCCAGTTTCTAGATTTCGTTATTTTTCGATTTTTAGGTCGTTTTAGTGTTAGATTCGAACATGCAAACTGTTATTTATCAAGTATATGAGTTTTTAAGCAAATGTTACAGTTTCTTTTAGATTTATATGTTAAAAATGTAGATCTATTGTAAAAACTCGTTTTTAAGTAAGAAAACGTTTTAGATCTTTAAAAAAACATATTTTCAGTTTATGGATCTTACATGCAACCAAAGATTTAAGTAAAAAGGTTAAAATGAAAGGGTTTTACCGAAGGAAAAAGCAAAGTGACGGTTGGATGAGTTTCTAGCTTCAAAAGTGATGAAAAACTTCTTCAAAACCCGATTTAAACCTTCTCCTTTGATACCCTTTTCTTTAGGACGATTTGTATAAGGTTTTTATGGACGAATTTGTGTTTTAGTTTCTGTTTTGATGGTGAAAATCACTGGATTTCTTTGGGAGTTTTTAGAGAGAGAGAGAGTGACTATGTGTGTTTTGTGTGTGTAAATTTGAAATGGGAGTAAAAATGTGTTTTAGGGGGAGTGTATGGTGATAAAGACTGACCTAGGGACTCCCCAAAGTCAGTCCCTTGGTCCAATCCCGTAATAAATTCGTTGCCTAATCAAAATACATGCAAAAATGAGTCACCATCCACTGGACAGCGGCTTTTAGCCG
>CAJVGC010000432.1:42341583-42504041 GCA_910822075.1 Senecio squalidus
CGTTTTGTCCAAAGTTCGATTTAACATTTTCGATCATTATATCTTAAGTGCTTTTGCTCGCTGAAGTGATTTACAATTTCTAAGGAAATTTGGGCAGCGCTTCCGCGCCCAAATTTCATGCCCAAAAATTGTACCATCACTTCCGCTCACAAATCACCTAAAACACAATATCATATATATTATAGCTCAATATAGTCCAAATAGTCCAATATAAGTCACCATTATTATTAGTTTTGTTTATCTCAGTCCCATAATAATGTTAGAACAGTATACACAAGTTTTAAACGGACAAAACGACGATTTTTGGGAAGAACAGCAGCCCGGTGCGCGGCACCTGTCAGGGGGTGCTGCGCACCTCCTTGCTGTTCTTCACCGTTTTGTGATTTCTTTGCTAAAAACGTCTTTTTACCCATAGATTTCGACATGCAACCGGTTTAAACTTATTAAAACATCTTTTTAACAGTTTATAGGGCATTTTTGGTTACAAATCCGTGGATCTAAAGGTTATTTCGGTTAAAAACGTTTTTGACCATAAAAAGTCATAGATTTGTGTAAAAATACATTTTCAACCGTTAGATCTTACATGCAATTGAATATTTGTATAAAAATAGTAAAAATAAAGAAATCTACCGAAGGAAAAGCTCGGATGATGAGTTTTGGTGGGATTTTTAGCTCCAAAAATCTTTACAACACTAGTCCTTTTTGATAAAAACGACACCCCCTTGCTTCTCTAGTTGATTAGAACGATTTGTATGGATAAAAGGTGGATTTTTATGGTGAAATGTCTCTGGTTTCAATGGTATTTTTAGAGAGATGTTAGAGAGAAGTAGAGAGAATAAGTGTGTGTGTGTGTTTTTGCAATTTGTAAAATGAAAATGAAAAGAAAATAGATGGAGTGTTGTTTTAATTGCCATGGAATACTGGAATGGCAGTAATGGCAGGTCTAGGCTCGAGTTGGTTGGTTGAAAGTTTACAAAAACGAGACAGGGACCAAAACTGTAAATATTTTGAATTCTGGCGTGAGGTGCTGCGCACCTCATCACTAGGTGCTGCGCACCGGGTGATTTTTCAGCCTAAATCAGATTTTTCGTTTTTGCGTTTTTGCTTCGTTGGACCTTTTTGTTAATTAAAAGTTCTTAAGTATGATTTGTTATGAACTTAGGAAAGTTCAATAGGTGTTTTCTTGGTATTAGCACTTATATAATTGATTCCGAAAGTTATTCCGACACTAGTTCCGACAAGGTACAGACTCAAAAGTTACGAACTAGAATAAAGCGGACGCGATAAAAGAGTAACTAACGTTTCGAATCGATATAATAATTGGACAACTACCTGAATTTTGACGGTTGTCACAGATCCCCAAAATGCAGGGGGTCATTGTTTATTATAAAGAAGTTATGAAAAGTGACTTCGATAGATGCCCAGTGATGACAAAAAAAACTTAAATTTTTGAAAGACACGATTAATGAAGAAAAAGATGTGAATAGATAAAAATTTGTAAAGCTTGTTTAATAAATATGATTAAAATTATATAGATTTGAAGAATTTTTAACAAAACGACATATTTTTGATGAGTTTTGCATGTAAGGTTACATGTGTAACAACCCCATATTCACTTTTCCCATATATATATATATATATATATATATATATATATATATATATATATATATATATATATATATATATATATATATATATATATATATATATATATATATATATATATATATATATATATATATGTTTGAAAATGTTGATAAAAATATGTGTGCAAATTTCTGGTCCAAAAACTCATGTGCGATCTGCGGATACGAATGCAGCTCCGAAAACCCAGCCTCGAGCGGTCCAGTTTTTGTATTTGAAGGCAGTTTGGCAAACTATTTAAGCCATTCTATCCCGGGAAACAAGCCGAAATTGTTTTTACATTTTCTTTTATGTTATACAAACTGTAATTGTATTTTATTTTATTTAATTTTGTTTAAATATAAACGGTATCGTCTCCTACAATATATATATATATATATATAGGGGTGGGTTATTGTAAAAAGTTTTTAAAATAAAAAGAATAGGAAGGATTGTGGTTATGACATGTGGCAATTTGAAATTTTTTTTTTTTAATAAATAATAATATTTTTATTAAAAAAAAATATTTTTATTAAAAAAAAAAAATATTTTTTTAATAAAAAAAAAAAAATTTCGGATGAAAAAAAAAAATTTCGGGTGAAAAAAAAAAATTTGGCTCGGAAAAACTTATGCACGAAAAAATTGACAAAACTGATGCACAAGAATTCTTTTTTTCAAAAAGTGATGTACGAAAAATCTTATTTAAACGAACATATACACCAAAAATCACTTTATTTGTAAAATGATGCACTAAAATTGTCATTTTTTTATAAAATAATGCACCAAAAATCACTTTTTTAGTTGGTGCATCACTTTTTCGTGTACATAAATTCGAAACTTGTGCACGAAAATGATTACGTTATCGGAAAAATTTTCAAACTTTTTCTTTTTCCACCGAAATTTTTTTTTTCCCCGAATTTTTTTTTTTTTTTTATTAATTTTTTTTTTTTATTAAAAAAATATTTTTTTATTATTAAAAAAAATAAAATTAAAAAAAAAATTAAAAAAAAAAATGCCACATGTCACCCTCACACTCCTTCCTATCCTTCCTATTTTAAAACCCTTTTTATTTGATCCTACTCCTATATATATATATATATATATATATATATATATATATATATATATATATATATATATATATATATATATATATATATATATATATATAGTGAATGGTTCATGCGAGAACTCAGATTTTTGCGAGAACTAAATCTAAACCCTTGATATATTGATCCATGGTTAAAAAGTTATATGGCAGTTTCGTAAATACATTTAAAACTGATGCTAATTAATAAAAGGATTTTAAGGATATTTTGGGTAATTACTATTAGACAATATTATTTTTATATTACTTAACCTAATAAATCTATCCTCTCTCTCTCCTTATACTGCCGTCTTCCTCTTCACAATCAAAACCACAGCCGTCTTCCTCTTCACAATCAAAACCACACCATCGCCAATTTCGCAACAACAACTGAAACAAAAATCTCCCACCACACATTCGCAACAACAACCGCAACAATCGTACTGAAGCATCTACCAATTTCGCCGCAATCGTACTGAAGCATCTCCGCAATCGTACTGAAGCATCAACCAATTTCGCAACAACAACCGCAACAATCGTACTGAAGCATCGCCAATTTCGCAACAACCGCATATGTTTCAAGGTTATTCGGTATTTTCCTAGGCTTTATTGCTGTTTCGCGTATAATGTGTTTTATTTGATATTAATTTGAATCTGAGATTGATTTGTTTTTCGGTTTCTAGATCATGATCAACCGCAAACAATTCCGTCTCATGAGTAAGTAACCTTTTGGTGAACAAACTTTGATTCCATTCAATCTTTTATATGTTTTGCTAACTGTTACTGTTATAGTCAGATATTCTGTTTTGGGTACTTGAATTATCGTATCAATAAGGAGGACAATGAGGTCAGAAAACTAGTTGGCATGAAAAAGTGGGATGAACTGCTCTATAGTGATCAGGTACTTAAGTTCTTAGTAAATAGGTCGAAATTGTTACATATAACGTTTATGTATCTAACTAGGCCTTTTTTTTTACATGTTGTAGTTTTGCATAGAACTGCGAAGGGGGCATGTTTTTGATGGATGGAATGAGGGCCTAATCGATTTCCCACGAACATATGGAGAAAGATGATAAATACAATGAAAAAAAGATGTAGATCTACTATGAAGAGTATGAACACTTCGTTAATAGAAAACCGGAATATGGTGACAAACGCGATCATGCTCACATTTGATCTCGAGATAAATATGGATTTTAACACGAGTTGTTCATTTTTGAACATAACGAGTTCATGTGTAAACATTCTGCATTTGTAAGGAATTTAAGTTGTGTTCAGTTATGAACAATATATGTACACTTATGAACAATATATGTACACATATGAACATATGTTCGAATCATTTAACCTTTTTGATTGATTTTAATTATTGTTGAATCTTGATACGAATAAATGAGTCAGATTAAGAAATCTGGAAATATGAGAGCGAAGAGAGAGAATAGATATTTAAATATCATAAATGAGTCAGATTACGGTTGCTCCATATTTAAATATCATAAATGATATTTAAGGTACTCGGTTGCTCCATTTTTATCAGATTCTATGTTAATCGGGTTTTTTAATCGGGTTTTTGAATTTTTTTACTTTATCTACACTAATAACTTTTGAATAAAAATGGTTAGAGAAAATGGTTGAAAACATAAAATACGGAATATCTAGAATAATGGAGAGAAAAAAGGGAAAACAATTTAAAATTAAATTAAATATATATTACATTTTACTAATATACCCTTTCTATTTAAAAATTATATATTTAATATTAAAAGAAAATGAGTGGTCCATAATGAGTTCTCGCAGTTCTCGCAAAAATTTGAGTTTTCGCATGAATCGGTCCATATATATATATATATATATATATATATTGAATAGTTCATTTGAAAACATTTTTTCTACAAGAACTCATCATCAATTAAATATCAATGGCTAAAACCTGGTGTGGCATTTTCGTAATTACATGCAATTTGAGGTTGGTTTTTATAAAGGCTAAAAGGATAATAAGGACATTTTACTTATCCCTAAGAAGTCTGCATCTCTCTTCCTTATAACACGTTCTTTCTTCTTCTCTCTTTCTCTCTCTCAAAAACATTCTGTTTTAACCTACATCATTATAGACCCCTTTTTCTTTCACACACGATCGAAGAAATAAAAAAATCGACGCCCCTCGTGAATCACCACAAACCGTTGAACGTTTTAGAAACATAGTAATCAGAAATCCGAAGAAAAACCCCAAGATGTAGATATGTAACACAAGAAGTATTGAAACCCCTCTATTTGATTTAGTATGCTTATCCTAATAATTTTTGCAATCTTTGGAAAAGGTGAGAGGAGATTCAATTTGTTGATACACAGTTTCAGTATTAATTCAAAACAAATGAGGATTCTCTGGTTCGTGTATTGTTAAAGTGAAATTAATATATTTGTATATTTATCTTTTTTCAGTTGATGTATAAAGAACGATATTGATAACCATCCAAAAAAATCATTGGCTGAAGGTTTTTAATAAAGAAAACCTTTGTTTATAAATGCACAAGATTTAAAATACTAAACCAATCGACGAATTATTATTTTTCTCCAACCACACAAAAGTTTTACTAGAAAATTATAATTACTTTAAAAAGATATGTAGTGAAAAAAAGGAATAAATTAAGATGAGAGGGAAAAGAAAAACAAATTAATATAAATTACAAATAAGGAGATTACTATTTTACCCCTTTTAATTTTAGAAAAATGTTTTATACTCAAAAGTAAATGAGTGACTGAGAATCAGCTCTCGCGGTTCTCGCAATAATCTGAGTTCTTCCATGAACTAATCCATATATATATATATATATATATATATATATATATATATATATATATATATATAGAGAGAGAGAGAGAGAGAGAGAGAGAGAGAGAGAGAGGAATAGGATTTTATAATTCAATATTTAAATAAAATAAGAAAAAAAAACAAAAATTAATTTATTGTATATGTAATTTTGTATTATATTTATTTATTCAATTATAACAAATTTTTTAAAAAACACGTTTTGACATGCATCGAAATATATTCGTTTAGGGGTTGTGCATCAGATTTAGTGTGCAATAAATATTCAAATTTGATGCACAACGATAAAACTACCCATTTTTTGATTTACAACAAAAATTCGTTTTTTAAAGTTTGAGATATGATTAAAATGAACGATAATCCAAAATATGTAAGGTTATAAATTATCTTTTATTTTTTATTTTACCTTAAGGTTTGTTTTATAAGAACTAACTTCTATACATACATACATACATACATACATACATACATACATACATACATACAAATGGGATAAAAAATAAAAACAATAAAAATACCTCCAAAACCCATCTAATAAAAATCCAAACTTTAAATTAAATATCTAGAGTCGAAATTGCTTTTAGAAAAAACTAATTATGCCATTAAAATTGGTCATTTAATTATCTTTTCATAGAGTATCCACTTGATATAGTTTTGACGACTTTTTTTATTTTGGAAAAACAAACTGCATCTAAGATTTTAAAAATGTATTTAAGTTTTTGAAAAATGAATCTAACTTTTTGAAAAGTGCATCTAACGTTTGAAAAAATGCATCTAATTTGAAAAAAGTGCATCTAATTTCGGAGTAAAAAAAACTAAAAGAAAAAACTTTTTTTTTCCTATTTTTAACATGAAAAGTTTTTAAAATTATTTAATTAGGATTTTCCCAAAGAAATCTTTCAAAAAATGTTTTTGAATATGGTTTTTTTTATTTATTAATTTTGTGGTATTTTTACCGTTTTTATATTTGGGTTTGTTTCTACATGAACCTCACCATATATATATATATATATATATATATATATATATATATATATATATATATATATATATATATATATATATATATATATATATATATATATCGTGTTAAAACTATATGTTTTTACATGAACGACCTAAAACTAGAAAAGGACTATATTTGTAATCAATTTTAGTCAATGGACTTTTTGTGTTAAAACCTCAAAGCCAAGGGTTATATATGGGAAATGGGAAATTAAATAAAGTGACACTTTCATGTGATTAAAATCAAATTTCTGAGAGTTCCGTATGTGTTTTTTTTACAGATAAGCAAGAAAAGAGGAAATAGAAAACTAAGTCGGCTTATTTTATTACGGCGATTCGGTACACGCTTTTGAGTCGTTTTCAAAACGTAAAGCACCATAGTGCTCCTGAGAGTGTCGGGATCATTCTGGTATAAGCGAAAGTAAAAAAGGAGTTAGTTCATTTCGGGTCGAATCGATACCCGTTTCGTACAATCGAGGTATAACTTGTTATTTGAGTTTATAATCGATTCTTAAGTGTTTTATAGCTTAAAATGGTGATTTTGTCTAGTATTGTGGTGTTGTAAAAACCTGCAACTCGAGGTGGTGTTATGGAGAAGATGAAGTTGACATGGAAATATTGATTTGTTGGTTTTTGGCCAGTCGGCGGCTGAACCAAGCCAACCGGGGTTGAGCTCAGCCAGCCAGCGGTGGGTAGGTTGAATGGTATATATTAGTGTTGATTTTATAAGTATCGGTAATGAGGTGTTATAGCGATGTTTTTAGTGTCGGTAACTTAGCCTAAGAGATTATTTAATCGTTGTCATTTGGGTTGAGTTCGGATGAGATTGTGACGTTGTGTTGATAAACGTTCCTATTAATAGCATAACGTTTGAGTTCTGATTCAGAGATAGAGCTTGGAGTTTAAACCGGAATTGAGGTGATTCTTCAGTTTTAAAACCCGAGCAAGAGATAAAAGGGTTTTATTAAGTGTCTTGTGAAATGTAAAGAAAGTTTTACAAAGAGTATTTGAGAGACGGAAAATGTGTTTTACAATGAGTATTCCAGAAATGTAAACCAAGTTTTACAAAGAGTGTTTGGGATATGTAAAATGATATTTTACAAAGTGTTTTGTATAGATGTCACACCCCGCTAAAGCGGAAACACAGGATGTGCAGAGCAATAGCATTCGATACACAAGTTTATAATTCCACACCAAGTTATATTAAAAGAAACATAACTTCAAAGGTTTACATATGTTTAAAACGACGTTTACATATCTGGAATACAAAATAAGTGTTCATAGCCAAGCCACCCGAACCCTTTCCCATTCTTGAAGTCATCAGCCCCAAGCGTTCAAGCATAATCTCACGCTTACTCGTTACCTGAAAATACGAGTCAAGTGTTAACTACGGGAGGCGTAGTTAGTGAGCTACAAGTTTAAGTAAAAGCATTAGAGTTTCGACGCACATAAAAATGGCGCAAAGTCTAGCATTCAATTAGTTGACGCATAACAATGCGTAAAAGTATAGTATTCAAAATGTTGACGCATAACAATGCGTAAGTATAGTATTCGTGTTCGTAGGCATTGACCACATAGTGCGACTATGTGACAATCCTATGTATTGCCCAATGATCGTTGCTAAGCCTATAGCCTACCCTATTAGTATTATGCACCATCGTTATAAGTCGTTGTGGTGAGGGTCAATTTACCCTAATAGCGCTATCCATATCTACTAACGGTCCTTTCCAAAGGGATTAATAGAAACTAATGTCCTTGGTAGTATCGGGAATTTTAGTGGTATCTCACGTCCATGTTGTACAACGTCCACAACATGACGATCGATGTTTAGTCATTCGCAAAAATAGTTTTCGTATCCTCGGCATTGTTGGCAAAACCCTCAACAATGCCGGCAAAATAGTCATTCGTTTTAGTATTCAAAACACCAAGGCATTTCATAAGCATTCAAAGTATACAAGTGTTTTCGTAATAGTATTCGAGTATCAAAGCGTTTCATAATAGTATTCGAGTATCAAAGCGTTTCATAATAGTATTCGAGTATCAAAGCGTTTCATAAAAGTATTCGAGTATCAAAGCGTTTCATAAAAGTATTCGAGTATCAAAACGTTTCATAAAAGTATTCGAGTATCAAAGCGTTTCATAATAGTATTCGAGTATCAAAGCGTTTCATAAAATTATTCGAGTATCAAAGTGTTTCATAAAAGTATTCGAGTGTCAAAGCGTTTCATAAAAGTATTCGAGTGTCAAAGCGTTTCATAAAAGTATTCGAGTATCAAAGCGTTCAAAGTTTGCTTCAGCTTAAATGTAGTGTCTAAGCCTAAGACTCGCATTTCACCCCAAAAATATGTTTAAAAGCCTTTAAAATTAGGGGTTTGTACTCACTGTTTGCGAAGATCGTAGCGTGCTCGGAAAAGCTCGAAAGGTGCTCGGAATCACCGGAATCCTATTACGTGCCAAATTTTGGGTAAGTATAAAGTTATTGGTTAACTTTGGTATACGCATATCGTTTAGTATTTATAAGGTGTAACGTTTTGTTTTACTCTTAGTACCAAAAGTTATTATGTCCGAAAATCGTTCAAATCGTTGTCATTACGTTTAGTCCAAAAGTGTCCAAAAGTTAGCGTTATTATTATTACGTTGATATATATTTGTCGCTAAAGTCTCCGCGCCATGATTTTTGTGTCCAAAATAATAACACTTTCCCGCTTACAAAACATATATATATATATATATATATATATATATATATATATATATATATATATATATATATATATATATATATATATATATATATATATATATATATATATATATATATATATATATATATATATATATATATATACATAACGTATTTAAACGAGTTCATTTATGTAATTTTAAGTCCAATAAAATGTCTCAAATATAAGTATTTTTCTAATCTCAGTTCATAAACATTAGTCTCGAAAAATCAGTACGTAAGTATAAGTTTTTAACGTCAAAACGACGAATTTCGGGATGGACAGCAGGTCGGTGCGCCGCTCTAAGCAGGGGTGCGGCGCACTGCCTGCTGACTTTTCCCGTTTTTGTGTTTTTCTTGCAAAAATCGTTTATGTAAGTGATAGATCTTGACATGCAACTGTTATCAGTCATCATTTTCTCAGTTTATATGTAACTTTTAACCACAAAAACAAGGATCTAAGCATCATTTTAATATAAACCCGTTTTTGTATAAAAATGGTTATAAAACTTCATCAAAACTTGTTTTTACAGTTTAGATCATACATGCAATGAGTTATATTAGTAATATAAGTAAAAAGGAAGAGTTTCTACCGGAAGAAAATCTTAGATGATGTCTTGGAAGAGATTTGAGCTTCAAAAAGTGTAGAAAACGTTTTCTTGACCAGGTTTCTATGCAACCCTTTCTACCCCTTGCTATTAGAACGATTTGATGGTGTTTTTATGGTAGTTTCTATGTGTTTTAAGGCTGAAAATGTACTGGAATCAAAAGGATTTTAGAGAGGGTTTTTAGTGTGTGTAAATGAGTGTGTGTTTATGTTTTGATTGAATGAAAGAAAAGAAAAGAAGATAATACTCCTTGGGACTGAGATTTCTGGCAGAAATGGAGGTCCAATCGTGATGAGGCAAGTGGACCACTTACGTTTCATGCAAAAAATGAGTCACCAAGAAGCTGTCCAGCCACCTGGTGCGTCGCACCAAGGCCTAGTGCGGCGCACCGGGCCCTTTTTCCGGTTTCGTTCGTTTTTCGTTCGCGTAATTGTTAAGCGTTTGCGTTTGTTTGGCGTTTAAGATTGTTTTGCTATGAACTTAGGCAAGTTCATTACATGTTTTCTTGGTATTAGGATTCATTTAATGGTTTGATTCCGATTTCCGACTTCGATTTCGAGACACACTTGTTTAAAAGTTTAAGTAACGTAAGCCTACGTTAAAAGTTTTGTGTGAGTTACATCGAGCTTAGCTTAAAGAGTTATGTCTACGTAACCACGTAACATATAAAGTTAATTATATCTGGTATCAAAAATACGTATCGAGGTTATAAGTTAGCGTTCTCGATATGAGTTTTGACGGTTGTCACATTCTCCCCACGTTGAAAGAATTTCGTCCCGAAATTTCAACTTGTAGTATTCGTTGTGGGAGAAGTGAAGAGACGAGGATACTTATGCATCATTTGATCCTCCCTTTCCCAGGTATATTCGGGGCCACGTTTAGCGTTCCATCGTACCCTCACTATAGGGATTCGACTGTGTCGTAGTTTCTTAGTGTCGCGATCTATGATTTCAATCGGTTCTTCAACGAATTGAAGCTTCTCGTCTATTTGTACTTCTTCTAAAGGTGTGATAAGTGTTTCGTCCGATAAGCACTTTTTCAGTCTCGACACATGAAAAGTGTTATGTAGGTAGCTCCAAACGATACGCAACTGGACCTACTCTTTCGAGTATCTCGAATGGTCCTACACATCTTGGGCTGAGTTTTCCATGTTTTCCGCGGCGTATTGCACCTTTCCAAGGTGACACCTTAAGAAGTACATTGCCATCGTTTTGAAATTCTAAGTCTTTTCTACGGACATCATCGTAAATCGTTTGACGACTTCCAGTAGTCTTAGTCGTTCCTTTATCATTGTGATCTATCAATCGTTTCTTGTACTACATTCATACTAATTAGTTATCGATCCCCCGATTCCAACCAACACTGTGGAAATCGGCATTTTCTTCCATAAAGAGCTTCAAATGGCACACATTTGATACTAGCATGATAACTATTGTTATAGGAGAATCCTATTAGTGGTATATGATTATCCTGACTCCCTCCGAAGTCAATAACACGTGGTTTTAGCATATCTTCTAAGTTTTGTGTTGTACGCTCGCTTTGACCATCGGTCTGTGAATAGTAAGTCGTGCTTAAATCTAATCGAATGACAAACGATTCTTGGAATGCCTTCCAAAAGCTAGAAGTGAAGCGAGTATCTCTGTCCGAGATAATTGACGTGGTATTCCGTGACGAGTCACTACCTCGTTGATGTATATTTGGACAAGTTTTTCCACACTAAAACTTTCCTTGATGGGAATAAAGTGTGCTGACTACGTTAATCGATCCACTATAACCCAGATCATGTCGTTACCCCTTGATGTTCGAGGTAATTTTGTGACGAAGTCCATTGTGATTTGTTCCCATTTCCACTTGGGAGTTTCAGGTTGTTGCAATAGCCCTGACGACTTTTGATATTCGGCCTTCACTTTCGCACAAGCGAGGCATTTCTCTACGCATAAAGCAACGTCTCTTTTCATTCCAAGCTACCAGTAAAGTTCCTTAAGGTCCTTATACATCTTGCTCGACCCTGGATGAATAGAGTATCACATTCGGTGTGCTTCCTCCATAATGGTCTTTCTCAATTCGTTAGTTGTGGGAATCCAGGCTCGATCCTTAAAATAATAGATACCGTCGTCCCTCCTTACAAAGTCCTTATCGTGTTTGTGAAAAGTTTCGACCTTTGTGTGATCTGCTTTCAAAGCCTCATGCTGAGCACTTGCTATACGTGTCCTCGAATCGGGTTTAATATAGATTCCTAATGCACGTGCTCGAGTCGATTGCTGCCTTTCTTTCCTACTCAAGGCATCTACTATAGCGTTCGCTTTATCGGGGTGATACTTAGTATCACAGTCGTAGTTGCTAAGGAGTTTCAACCATCTCCTTTGCCTCATGTTTGAGTAGTTTCTGATCTAGTATATGTTGTAGAGAATGAGTTATGCGAAGCAAGATGTAATGTATTATTGTAGGCTCCTATGGTCCATGAATATCGTGCATTTGGTTCCGTAGGGATAATGTCTCCATATTTTTAAGGGCAAAAACTATCGCTCCCAATTCTAGGTCATGCGTAGCGTAATTTACTTCGTGTTTCTTGAGTTGTCGATATGCATATGCTATAACTTTGTTTCGTTGCATCAATACATAACCTAATCCTAGGTTAGATGCGTCACAATATACTACGAAGTCTTCGTTTCCCTTAGGGAGAGTTATAATTGGAGCATTGCACAGTTTTGTTTTTAGGATATTGAAGGCTTGTTCTAGTGCATCTCCCCGGTTGAACTTCTCGTTCTTTTGCGTTAACTTTGTTAGGGGTTTAGCTACCTTAGAGAAATCTTGAATGAATCGCCGGTAATATCCAGCCAATCCTAAAAATTTGTCTGATTTTTTTTGGACTTTTGAGAGTTTTCCAATTCTCTATAGCTTCGATCTTTGATGGATCAACGTAGAATTCCGGATCCATTAACTAAGTGATCTTCTTTGATACGCGAGTAGATTAAGATATCTTCGATGAATACAATAACGAATTTGTCTAGATACTGTCGGCATACCCTATTCATCAAATCCATGAATACTATCGGTGTGCTTGTGAGTCCAAATGGCATTACCAGGAACTCATAGTGTTTGTGTCCAGTGTGGAATGCGGTTTTCGGTATATCATCTTCAGAAACCAGAACTTGATGATACCCAGACCTTAAGTCAATCTTTGAAAAGTAGGTTGCGCCTTGAAGTTGATCGAAAAGGTCATTGATTCATGGAAGAGGATGTCAGTTCTTGAAAGTTAGCTTATTCAATTCTCGGTAATCGATACACATGCGGAACGATCCATATTTCTTCTCAACGAATAGGATCGGCGCTCCCCATAGTCATAAGCTTGGTCGGATAAATCCTTTATCCAATAGTTCCTGAACTTGGTTGGATAATTCCTGCATTTCAGTCGGAGCTAGTCGATATGGCGTCTTTGCCACTGGTCCAATAATTTCTCAGTGGTGGTAGTTCTAGTAGTTCTTCGGGAAATACCTCCGGATAGCCTCTAACTATCGGTATATCCTTAAGGTCTGCTACTTTCGTTTGTTTGCCTTTTATGTTTACTAACAATGCAAAGCAACCCTTATTCAGGTATTGGCGCATTTACATCACCGATATAAGTTTCGAAGTTTGTCTCGGCCTATCTCCTTGAACTATCAATTCCTTTCCATCTCCTAATGGAATCCGAATCGCCTTGTCTAAGAAAAATATCTTTGCATCTTGAATGGTCAACCAGTCCATTTTAATTACTGCGTCAAAGCTGCAACTACTGGGGGGTCGTATCTTGCTTCCTCAGTTCCTATCGCGAGTTCTCTAACTTGTATGATGCTCGGGCCGCAAGGGTTGTGCTGAGTATTGAGTTAATATTTAAGTTTACTTAATGACTAGTAATAGTTCGGGCAAGTCACCGGGAAATACTTCTGGTACTTCCTTACTACTAATCGGTTTCCTTGGACACCGTCTTAATAAAATAGCAACGAGCTATTACCTCGGTTGTGAGTGTTTTTCGGGTATAAGGTTTAGCCTTGCCCTTTCCATGGCTCCTTGTATGAATGAGGTCTTATTGTAGAGCAGGTGTTTAGATGATTTCCTTGTAGAGACATGACTTCAACATGTTTGACAAATAACTATTACGTGGTTTACCGTAACATAAGAATGTGATCATATCTTCGTGATGATCCTTCGTTTTAGGATATACTTTCAAAACCTACCTTGGTTTGAAGTTACCTTAGATTTGTATTCAAGTCTAGGAATCCATACTGACCAACGATTCCCTAGATAACTTTGCGATATCCTTGCGATTTCGTAAATGCTAGCCCCTTAATCGAGTACAATCGATTATTGTACATTATTTTGCATAATAATAATGTCATTAAATGAAAGTAAGCTATGAGATATACATGTTTATGCTAGGGGCATATTGATATCGCTCATTTATACGAGTATTTCATAGCGATATTTCTTATGTTTAGAGTCCAAAACGTAATGGATAGGCCCCGGATTGCTTATATTTTGTGTAAAGTTTGTTTTATAGGTTTTTAGTTATGTTTGGAGTCAAAGGAGGTGATTTGGGACCAAAAGAGGCTAAGGAAAACAAGTCGGGAAGCAAAACGTCTAGTTGCCTTGGTCACTTCCACTAATTGCTCCGCAACTGGTTGACAAGGAGTTTATAGTGGCCACTGAATATGACTTGCGGCAACAGGGACGAGTTGTGGCGCAAGTGAACAACGTGCTGGCTCAAGACATTTACTTGAGTTGCGGCGCAAGAAAGGGAGTTGCGGCGCAAGAGAGGTGCTGGCAGTTATAATTCTGTTTCTTTAATGCTAATTATGTGGAAACCCAAGAGTTAGTGGGGCTATTACATAGAGACGAATTTCTGGAAAAAAACACCATCATCATCACATATATTCCAGTCGATACTCATCAATTAGCAAGGAGAATCAAAGGAATTTTCATAATCGTAATTTCAAGTTTGAACAATCGTTACTTTCATTTCTACTTTGTTATTTTGGAGATACTTGGAACCTATTTTCCAGATTTTGGTATTGAACTTTTATCTATTTCACATTTGCAATTGAATCATGTCTTTTACATATTTGATTGGCTTTGTTACAATTATGAGTAGCTAATTTCTTTAAACGTTTGCTTGGATTTTGTGATCGTTTATGTGTTAGATTTTGGGTGTGAAAGTCAATTGATGTGTAGAGGTTAATCGGGGATCCGTTTGGGTTAATATCTTAATTATATTGTTAAAATTGTTTATACTCTTATTTGGTAATCTAAAAACGGGTATTCGAAAGGAATCCGTAATTTTTACTAAAATAGGAACGAATTAATCGGCCGGTCTTTAGTTGATTATAAGTTTATGATATTCGAAAGGAATCATTAACAACGATTTGAACAAGTAGGTATTAACATGAACGCTAGCTACTAAATTAAGAGAAATCGGTTTAGGAGTTAGTAAGCTATTCGAAAGGAAGCTTATAGGTTAATTCTCACACATCGGCTTGAAACTTTATGCACAATTACTTGAGGTGTTAACGGTATTCGAAAGGAATCGTTGCATGGTTAGGTAATTGGAGAAATCCGGTATTCGAAAGGAACTTAGGATTTTACATTAGAAGTTTATCGACATTTTCACACCTAAGAAATAACACATATTCGTAAACGGTCCAAGCAAGCGTCTTTTTATCCATATTTGAATTCTAGAATATTTTTACCGTTATTATAAGCAAGTCTTCTTAAGACCAAACCCACTTGTTACTTGTTACGGGTTATAATAAAACTAAAACTTTCAACTATAAATAGTCCCTGTGTTCGAACCCGATATTTACCGATACTATTTTGCAACCGACAAGGGTACACTGCCCGTGTAGCAATCTAGTAAAAGTTAATTTTCGGAAAACTAGATTTTTCACACCAAGTTTTTGGCGCCGCTGCCGGGGACTTGATTTAGTTGAAGTTTTTAGTTTCTTGTTTGATTACTTGTTTGAATATTTTTCACGGGTATTTGTTTTGTTTTGTTGTGATTTTCAGGATTATTGGTTGTGGATGTTCACGAGGTCCCAAGGGAAGCAAGTGAATAGCCCTCTTTCTGATCCGGAAAAACTTTTGAGGAAACGAGGTTTAGCAGCAGCAGCATCAGTGGTTGATAGTGAAAACGATTCTTCCGAGGAGGAAGTCGAAGTTGTTTTTGAAGAAGAAATGGAAGACGGAGAAAATGGTGGAGGAATTATTGACCCACCCAACCCTTTTGATATACCGATGATCAATAGGAACCTGATAGTACCACAAACAAATGGGTCGGCAATTGTAGCACCGGATTTGGGTGCTGACTTTTCCGTTAAAGGTCATCACCTCAAGATGATTCAAGATAGCACTTTTGACGGGCATTCTAAGTCCGACCCGCACAAGCATGTAGCGAAATTTATTGAGGTGTGCAAAATGTTCCGATATGGAGCGGGTCAAGAGGAAAGTGTAATGTTGAGTTTGTTTCCATCGTCTCTCACGGGAGAGGCGAAAATATGGTTTAATGAATTGGAACCGGGTACAATCGAAAGCTGGGAGGCAATGAGAGAGATTTTTGTGACGAGATTCTTCCCACCCATTTTGCGTAGGAAGCTTTTGAATCAAATCCGTTCTTTTCAACAATGGGATAACGAGACCATTACGGATGCGTGGATTAGACTTAAGGAATTGTTGAGGAATTGCCATGGACACGATTTGGATCGGGATGAAGTGATTGACATATTTTACTATAGTTTGGATAGTTGCTCTCAACATGATTTGGATCTAGCGGGTGGGGGTAGCTTCTTATATAAGTCACCGAATGAGGCTCACCGGATGATGGAAGATCAAGTCCAAGCTCGAATTGCTCGGGACCGGGTTACTAGAAATAGAAGAGTAAGGGGAAGAAGGAGGTAGTAGTAGTAGCAACAAGGAAGTTGTTAATGAGATTAAGTCCTTGGGTGATGAAATGAAAAATAGAATGGGGCGTTTGGAGAAAGATGTCCACTTAGTGAAGAATGGTTGCGGGAAATGTAGAGGACCTCACTATACGGATGATTGTGAGCCGAAAACCGAAGAAGCAAACTATGCCAACTACGGGTATCAAAACCGAGGAAATATTGGGTATGGAAATCAAAATCGGGGTAATAGAAATGAGGCACGTTTCCAACCCAATCAATCTAAACCAAGAGAGGGAACCGAGGAACCAAGCTTCACGGAAATGATGAAAGATTTTGTGCACTCCCAAAAAGCGACAAACGATTTGTTAGCCAACTCAATGAGGGGATTTACCGATAAATGGGAGCAAAATCAAAGGAACACTCAAGCCAATATGCAAGACATAGAACGGAAATTCGAAAGGCTAAGTGAGAAGTTTTCAAACCGACCAACGGGTCAAATGCCTAACTCAACCCAACCAAACCCGAGACAAAACCAAAACAATAATGGCGGATCATCAAGTCAAGGGTCGAAATACGTACACCCTAACAATCGGGATGGGCATGTTAATGTTGTTGAGACTAGGTCGGGACCTAAGTATGGGGGGGAACCGAGAAACAGTGCTGAACAAGGAGAAAACGGAAAAATCAGCTGAAAATGGCTTGTTGCGCCGCAACAAGGACCAATTGCGCCGCAACACGTCTTCAGTAGCTGACCCAATTGTTGACGACCATCCAGTTGCGCCGCAGCATACTCTATTTGCGCCGCAACAAGGGCAGATGCAGAACAATGAACCCATAGACAGTGATTTGGAAGACGAAGAAGAAATAGAGATGGAGTCGAGGCCCGGGAAGGAACCAATGGTTCCTATCAAAGAAAAGGAGCTGGAAATTGAAGTGAAGGGACCATATAAGCCACATATCCCATATCCGCATCGGCTTCGAAAGGAAAAGAAAAAGGAGCAATACGGGAAGAAAACCGTTAAGATTAATGTTCCTTTAGTTGATCTTATTGCAGGTATGCCTAACTATGCCAAATTCATGAAGGAGCTAGTGAGCGGGAAAGGTGACTACATGGAGAAAATCACCGTGTTCCTCAATGCCGAATGCTCGGCTATTGTGAAGAGGTCTATTCCACCAAAGCTTGAAGACACAGGAAGTTTTTTGTTAACTTGCACATTTAATGATGATTTTACTTTTAGTGCATTAGCAGATTTAGGGGCGAGCATTAATTTAATGCCCAACTCTATTTACACTAAACTTTCTTCGGGTGCTTTAACACCAACACGTATGAGCATAAGATTGGTCGATCGATCTTATCAATATCCATTGGGTATTGCCGAAAATATGCTCATACGGGTTGGAGAATTTTTATATCCCGTAGACTTTGTGATTCTCGAGATGGAGGAGGATGAAAAAGTTCCTCTCATTTTGGGAAGACCATTTCTAAATACCGCGGATGCTATCATCCGGGTATGGAAATTTCTTTGGGTTTGGGTGATGAAAGGGCAACATTTTCTCTAAATCAAGCTATGAAACATTCTTATTCTACTGATGAGTCTTGTTTTAGAATTGATGTGATAGATGAAGCGGATTATGATCTCGATTGGGAAGGCATTTTGGAAGAGGAAGCGGAGATGGAAATGTTGAATGCCATTGGGAAAGAAGAGGAGAATGAAGAGCAAAGCTCAAGTGAAGTGAAGGAGTTGGTGATTAACGAAGGGGCGAGGATCAAAACTTCCATTGAAGATCCCCCGAAGGACTTGGAACTTAAACAATTACCGGAACATCTCGAGTATGCATTTTTAGATGGTAATTCTAGTCTCCCAATTATTATCTCGTCTTCACTTTTGGAAGACGAGAAAGTTAAATTACTAACGGTCCTTAAAAGCCATAAAAAGGCTTTCGCTTGGCGCATTTCGGATATTCCGGGTATAAGTTCAGATTTTTGTAAACACAAAATCAACTTTTTGGATGATGTAAAACCCGTTGTCCAACGACAACGGAGACTTAACCCGAATATGCAAGATGTGGTCAAGAAGGGGATTGTTAAACTTTTGGACGCAGGGATCATCTACCCGATAGCGGATAGCCCGTGGGTTAGTCCGGTACATTGCGTACCCAAGAAAGGTGGAATGACCGTGGTTATGAATGAGAAGAACGAGTTGGTTCCTACGAGAACGGTAACGGGATGGAGAGTATGCATTGACTATAGACGGTTGAATGAAGCGACGAGGAAAGATCATTTTCCATTACCCTTCATGGATCAAATGATCGAGAGGTTGGCCGAGAATGAGTTTTACTGTTTTCTAGACGGTTTTTCGGGGTACTTCCAAATCCCAATAGATCCCGAGGACCAAGAAAAGACAACTTTCACTTGTGCGTTCGGTACTTTTGCATATAGGAGGATGCCATTCGGGTTATGTAATGCACCGGGTACGTTTCAAAGGTGCATGATGGCAATTTTTCAAAATATGGTCGAGAATTCTATGGAGGTTTTTATGGACGATTTCTCGGTTTATGGGAGTTCTTTTGACGGATGTTTAGAGAGTTTGGATAGGATGTTGGCACGTTGTGAGGAAACGAATTTGGTGTTAAATTGGGAAAAGTGCCATTTCATGGTGAAGGAAGGGATTGTGTTGGGGCACAAAATTTCTAAAGCGGGAATTGAGGTGGATAGAGCAAAGATAGAAGTGATAGCAAAATTACCACCTCCGACGAATGAAAAAGCGGTGAGAAGTTTTCTAGGACATGCGGGGTTCTATAGGCGATCCATTAAGGATTTTTCGAAGATCACTAGGCCTATGACTCGATTGTTAGAGAAAGACACAAAGTTTGAATTTTCGGAGGATTGCATGAAGGCTTTTGATTTATTGAAGGAACGGTTGACAAACACACCAATTCTGGTGTCACCGAATTGGGATTTGCCATTTGAGCTTATGTGTGACGCGAGTAACTTTGCGGTAGGGGCTGTTTTGGGACAAAGAATTGACAAGCATTTTCGGCCCATTTATTTTGCAAGCAAAACTCTTAATGAAGCTCAGCAGAATTACACTACCACCGAGAAGGAGTTATTAGCGGTAGTGTTTGCATTTGACAAGTTTCGGTCGTATTTGGTGCTTAGTAAAACGGTGGTATTCACGGATCATTCGGCACTGAAATTTTTGTTCTCAAAATTGGATGCTAAACCGAGATTGATAAGGTGGATTTTATTATTGCAAGAGTTTGATGTGGAGATCCAAGATAAGAGGGGTCGTGAGAATGTGGCGGCGGATCACTTGAGGCGATTGGAAAATCCTTGTCTTGGGGCGTTAAATGAAGAAGATATTCGAGATACTTTTCCGGATGAACGGTTGGCATTTGTTGGAAGGGTATTTGGTGAACGGAGTCCTTGGTATGCCGACATAGCTAACTACTTAGCGGGTGGAGTCGTTAGTAGAGAACTTACGTATCAACAAAGGAAGAAGCTATTCTCGGATGCAAAATATTATTTTTGGGAGGAACCGTTCTTGTTTAGGATGTGTGCCGATGGTATGGTACGGAGGTGCGTTTATGGAGCCGACACAAGGAGAATTCTTGATGAATGTCACCATGGCCCAACGAGGGGGGGGGGCATTATGGTCCATCAGTGACGGGGAAGAAGGTGTTTGACGCGGGTTTTTATTGGCCTACCATTTTCAAGGAAGCACATACCTTGGTTAGGACTTGTGACTCTTGCCAAAGGCAAGGTACGGTTACAAGACGAGACGAGATGCCACAGCAAAGCATCCAAGTATGCGAGGTTTTCGACATTTGGGGTATCGATTTCATGGGGCCGTTTAAACCATCGAATAGGAATGTCTACATATTGGTGGCGGTGGATTACGTGTCTAAATGGGTCGAGGCAAAGGCTCTACCCACTAATAATGCTAACGTGGTTATTGACTTTTTGCGAAGTTTGTTTTGTAGGTTTGGCATGCCAAAAGATTTGATTAGTGATCGGGGAACTCATTTTGCCAATTCCCAAATGGAGAAGGTGTTGAAGAGATACGGGGTTCAACATAGGTTTTCGACTTCCTACCACCCCCAAACAAGTGGGCAAGTCGAAAACACTAATCGGGCGATTAAGCGTATTTTGGAGAAGACGGTTCACAACAACCCGTCATTGTGGTCAAAGAAACTAGACGAAGCATTGTGGGCATTTAGGACCGCTTACAAGACACCGATTGGCACCACTCCGTTCAAGTTGCTATATGGGAAAACATGTCACTTGCCCATGGAGATAGAACACAAGGCGTATTGGGCGTTTAGGGAATGTAGCACTGATTTGATAGCAAGTGGCGAGACCCGGTTTTTGCAACTCCACGAGTTAGACGAGTTGAGATGGAATGCTTATGAGAACTCCACTCTTTACAAGGCGAGAACCAAAATGATGCATGATTTGAAAATCCGGCGCAAAGAGTCTAAGGAGGGGGACAAAGTGCTTTTGTTCCAATCAAAGTACAAGTTCAAAGCACCGAAGTTGAAATCAAAGTGGACGGGTCCTTATTTGGTGAAACGGGTCTTTTCGGGTGGTTATTTAGAATTAGAAACGGATGATGGCGGGTCATTTATCGTTAATGGTCAAAGAGTCAAAATCTATCGTGAGGAGGACGAGGAAAACGGGATGACGTTGGAGGATGGGTTTCACCCATTCTAAGTGGAAGGAATACCGAGGAGTCAAGCTAATGACTCGAGGAAAAAACGAGCACTTTCGGATTAAATCCTGGTTTGTTGTATCAATTTTATTTTCTTTTCTTTTATTTTGATTTTCCTAGCTGTTTTTAGTTGTCTAACGTAAAGTAGGAGTAAGCTAGTTCCATAGTCTAAGTAATTTAGGAATAAAACGAAGAAAACTGCTGAAACAGCTTAATTGCGCCGCAAGACCTACTACTTCCGCCGCAAGAGAGCATCAGTGGCGGCAAGAAAGTTTGTGTCAATGATTTGCGGCCTAGCCTTACCATTTGCGCCGCAAGATAATCAGGTGCAGTAAAAAAAAAAAAAAAAAAAAAAAATTCTTTTCTTTAAAACCCCTAAAAACCGAATCCCTTTTCTTTTCTTTTCTCAAAACATCCGAGCGGCGCAAGCAAAGGAAAAAAAAAACACACATCTAATTCGAAAATTCGATTTCTACCCAAATCCTTTATCAATTCGCATCAATTACGTCATGGGAAGATCGGTATGTGAATTCATTAAGTTTAATTTCTTTATTTTCGTTTAATTAGGGTTTATAAATTGAAATGGATTTAGGGAAAATGTTAGTTTAGCTTCATTTTGTTTTAATTTGGTTAATTAGGATAAGTATTAGCATAATGTCGATTAGCTTTAGTATTCTTAGGATTTGATTTGGTTGTGTCGGGTTTAAAGGCTGTCGTTGCAGAATCCAGACGAAAAGCTCTTCTTGTGCCGCAAGAAGAACCATTTGCGGCGCAAGAAGGCAACAGCACCTGACATTTTATAAAAAAAAAAAAAAAAAAAAAAAATTCTTTTGTTTTGTTTCTTTTAGACTAACAGTGGTGGTTTGTTTTGTTTGTGTTTTTGTTTGTTTTTGCAGGGTAAACGCCAAGCAGTGGAGGAGCCGGAAGTGGAAGAAACATCCACGGTTCATCGAGTAGCAAGACCACATGTTCCATCCGCTGGGTCCATGGTGATGCGACCTGAGACACATCCTTGGCTCAAATGGCCAGGATGCAATGCTAATCAAAAAGTCCGGTTAAATAACAACTTGGCGGTACTTCAAGACAAAGCGGTTCAACCCGCGAAGTTTTTGGAGTGGGATATGATCGAGACTTTGGGGATCACCGAGGAATTGAATTCTTACCTTCTCACACGGTTCATAAGAGATTCTGGAGCCCCTCTTTTTGAGGTTGAAGTGTGGAAGAAGGGGTTCAATTTACGGGAGAACAGTTACAGAGAAATGTGCATAGAATTCTACTCCAGTTTGACAGTTGACCCGGTACCCTCAAATGGTGATGCAGTTTATGATGCGAAAATAATTAAGTTCCGGTTGGGGGGAAATCTCATGAAGTCACCATACCACATTTCGGGTTCTTGGCTGGTTTATTTACCGAAGAGGAATATTTGGACAGGCGTAATATGAGCGGTTACATTGTGAATGGAAGTTGGAACTGGAATGTCATCAGGAATAGGAAAAATGATGTGTGGTTTGAATTATCCGGACTGAGGCCTCACGCAACCACAAATAAGGCGAACAGTATCACGAACCCGATGTTGAGAGTGATTCAAAAGGCAATCTCAAACTCATTTTTGCAACGATATCAACATCAGGACAAGGTCTATATTGATGACCTTTGGCTTTTGCATGTCTTTGCCAAGAGGGACCCGACACAATTTGTGAATGCACCGTGGGCATTAGCGGAGTATATGAATGAGAAGGGGTCAGGAAGACAAGCAGTGGGGCCAATGGTTTGTGGGCATTTCATTACGAGGATAGCAAAAAATCTGGGTGTGATGACGCAGGCGGGGATTAAACAGTGTAGTCCACCTGTGGGTCGGAAAGTGATCACGATGAATGATTTGTTTAGGGCTAAAATTGTAACAGCAAACAGAGTTTATGTTGGTCATGTGCAGGTCGAGGAGAATGTAGAAGATGAGGAAGAGAATGAGGAGGATGTGGGGAACGAGAACAATGAGGGAGCACCAGCACCACCACTTGGCCCATTCGACTTTAACCCGATGATGACCGAGATGTATCGCATTGGGCGACAGGTGGATGCGACACAGGTAGATGTGTCGCATATTAGGCGGGAGGTCGATAGGACCCGCCGAGAGGTGAACCGGGTCGGGGAATACGCTCACTATCACATGGAACGCTACCAGCCCACGTGGGAGTACCTGACTACGACCCAATACCACGAGCACAATCCTGGGTCATCTAGTGGGTGGATCGAGTACAACCCGCCACCGTTGTTCAACCCGTTACCTCCCGATGAAGAAGAGTGAAGAGATGAAGCCGCTTGTGGGGCTTATTTGTTGTTATGTTACTTTGTTTGTTGAACTATTTACTTTCATGTTTGGAACTATTTTTTATTTTTCGTTGTTTAGGATGCTTTATTTATGCTAATTAACTTGTGTGTGTTTTTTTTATGTTTTGTACCTTAACAAGTCTGGCATTAAGTTCAGCACGTGCGGAGTAGATTCGGAAATCATGCCACATCAAAAGGAACTCGCACGGTTTTGTTTTCTTTCTTTATTTTCTTTTTGTATTTTTAGTTTTAGTTTAATTTCCCTTAAGTTAGTTAGTTTTTCTTTTGATGGAACACATTAGGGACAATGTGTTGTTCAAGTATGGGGGGGTTAGTTGGGAAATTAGTTAGTTTTGTCCCCTACATCCATTACTTTTATTTTAGTCTCATTTGAGTCATTTAGAGTCTTAAAAAAAAAAAAAAAAAAAAAAAAAAAAAAAAAAAAAAAAAAAACGCTTAAATGTAGTTAGGGAAAATGATAGGGGCTTGTATATTTAACTTTATTCCGGTACTTTAACGTGAAATTGTTTAGGAACATCTTTAGTTAATAAAATACTTGTAAATAAGAATTTAGGTTTTCTAATTTTAGTTCCTTAAGTTTCCCCGAAAAATCAAAAAGATAGTTAATCACTAGATATCCTTAGTACCGAGCCCTTGTAGTCCTTGCACCCTTTCGGGGGTAGTTGGGGAATCCTAGTGTCACTTAAGCCCTTGGAGAATTAGAGGCGAAGAAAAAGGCCATAGGTCTTTCCCGTCAACAAAATAGAAATTGATCCTCACTATAACGAAGACTCAAATCCCGTTATACCCGTTCACTTCAAAGAAAATTTAAATATATATCTATAATATTTGAAGTGAACAAAAGTGAGAGGAAAAGAAAAAGATGTAGACTAACCAAATAATTCTCAAAAGAAAGAAGTACTCAAATGAAGAAAATGCTTAGTGATATTTTAAGGATTCCCCCGAAAGCAAGGCGGTATAGGGGTCGGCTGTAATGGCTGATCGCTCTAACTTCGGTTGGAGAGTGAGGGAAAAGGGGTGATTATTTAGACATATCTAAACTAGGGGAAGAATTAGGAGTTAACATTAGAAAATTGCGGTTTTTGTTTACTTAAGTAATTTAGTAGCTTTAGATGTTTGTAGTCGGTTTTACGATCTAGCAATTTCACGCATATCTTTAATTTCTAACACCGGAATTTAGTTAAATGTTTGAGCCCGTGATTCCTTATCTTTTCTTAAGTTGTATGTTTTGTAAATTTTATAGTAGTTTCGAGTCGGATTTGCTTAGGGACAAGCAAATGTTTAAGTATGGGGGGTTTGATATCGCTCATATATACGAGTATTTCATAGCGATATTTGTTATGTTTAGAGTCCAAAACGTAATGGATAGGCCCCGTATTGCTTATATTTTGTGTAAAGTTTGTTTTATAGGTTTTTAGTTATGTTTGGAGTCAAAGGAGGTGATTTGGGACCAAAAGAGGCTAAGGAAAACAAGTCGGGAAGCAAAACGTCTAGTTGCCTTGGTCACTTCCACTAATTGCTCCGCAACTGGTTGACAAGGAGTTTATGGTGGTCACTGAATATGACTTGCGGCGCAACAGGGACGAGTTGCGGCGCAAGTGAACAAGGTGTTGGCTCAAGACATTTACTTGAGTTGCGGCGCAAGAAAGGGAGCTGCGGCGCAAGAGAGGTGCTGGCAGTTATAATTCTGTTTCTTTAATGCTAATTATGTGGGAACCCAAGAGTTAGTGGGGCTATTACATAGAGACGAATTTCTGGAAAAAAACACCATCATCATCACATATACTCCAGTCGATACTCATCAATTAGCAAGGAGAATCAAAGGAATTTTCATAATCGTAATTTCAAGTTTGAACAATCGTTACTTTCATTTCTACTTTGTTATTTTGGAGATACTTGGAACCTATTTTCCAGATTTTGGTATTGAACTTTTATCTATTTCACATTTGCAATTGAATCATGTCTTTTACATATTTGATTGGCTTTGTTACAATTATGAGTAGCTAATTTCTTTAAACGTTTGCTTGGATTTTATCGTTTATGTGTTAGATTTTGGGTGTGAAAGTCAATTGATGTGTAGAGGTTAATCGGGGATCCGTTTGGGTTAATACCTTAATTATATTGTTAAAATTGTTTATACTCTTATTTGGTAATCTAAAAACGGGTATTCGAAAGGAATCCGTAATTTTTACTAAAATAGGAACGAATTAATCGGCCGGTCTTTAGTTGATTATAAGTTTATGATATTCGAAAGGTATCATTAACAACGATTTGAACAAGTAGGTATTAACATGAACGCTAGCTACTAAATTAAGAGAAATCGGTTTAGGAGTTAGTAAGCTATTCGAAAGGAAGCTTATAGGTTAATTCTCACACATCGGCTTGAAACTTTATGCACAATTACTTGAGGTGTTAACGGTATTCGAAAGGAATCGTTGCATGGTTAGGTAATTGGAGAAATCCGGTATTCGAAAGGAACTTAGGATTTTACATTAGAAGTTTATCGACATTTTCACACCTAAGAAATAACACATTCGTCAACGGTCCAAGCAAGCGTCTTTTTATCCATATTTGAATTCTAGAATATTTTTACCGTTATTATAAGCAAGTCTTCTTAAGACCAAACCCACTTGTTACTTGTTACGGGTTATAATAAAACTAAAACTTTCAACTATAAATAGTCCCTGTGTTCGAACCCGATATTTACCGATACTATTTTGCAACCGACAAGGGTACACTGCCCGTGTAGCAATCTAGTAAAAGTTAATTTTCGGAAAACTAGATTTTTCACATCACATATCATGTAATTAAGATTAAGAATAAGTGCGCGACCGAAGTTTACAATATTGTGTATACTAAAGCGGACGAATGAGAACAGTGATTTTCAAAACTCTTATGTGTAGCAACTCCACAACTAGCATCGAGTATTCTGGACTGCCCTAGGTATCATTTATTTGGTATGAAGTATGTCGAGTAATAGTTTGAGAATACGAGTGTCATGATACATCGGCTTCTGGATCATTTCTGGAGATCCGTAAACTTGTCGCATGAACCCATCATGTCTTCCAGTGTCAATTCTTAGTTATCGGATATCTTGGGTGCATCACTTAGTATGTCGAGTTGTAACTGCACTCATGTGTCTTATGTGGGAATACTTCCCAGTTGCCATACAAGGCATCGCGTAACGATTAGCGGAGTAAAATGTATACGGTGTCGATAGTCGAGAATATGTTGTCTCCTCCTAACGGACGAGGGATATAGTCGGCATGGGGCAGTATAAACCAGTCCAGATCTGAGTCGTTATACGGTAATGTAATAGTTTACGATTGTATAAATAGCTTACGATAATGTTAATTCAACGCTCCTATACCTTGATAACGTATCACTATCGTATATCAAGTTCGTAGGAAGATGTGAGTTCTCAAGAGTATGCGTCGGGTATCCACCTCGTTGTCTGACACGGTTATAATCGTTCCCTTCATCGCATCATAGAAAGGTGAATGGGATCAAATTCCCACTAAGTCTCGGTGTTATCTTCGTATTAGTCTAAAGCATATAGCGTTTCGTGTCGAACGTAGCTAACTCTTTCCCTCTCGGCAAAGCCTAAACCGGAAACGAGTTAATCGAAGATACGACTGATGTTAGTGTTAGTAATAAGCTGAGCACATAGAGTATCTTAAGTTTAGCATCTAGGTCTGTGTGGGTCTGACTTCAAGAATTTCCGGAAAGGTCCGTTTAATGTTTACCAATCCCGTTCTGGCATAATTTAGTCCGAATTATTCGTAGGTGATCAGGCTCCGAATAA
This sequence comes from Senecio squalidus, assembly GCA_910822075.1. Lineage (NCBI taxonomy): Eukaryota > Viridiplantae > Streptophyta > Magnoliopsida > Asterales > Asteraceae > Senecio > Senecio squalidus. The sequence continues at coordinate 42,369,236 of CAJVGC010000432.1, forward strand.
TTAAGTTAAACAATGCCTTCGCGTTTTGGTTAATTAAAATCTTTGGTTTAGAAACTGGTTATAGTTTGATTTTTGAAAAATCGGTATTCACTATAACCCTGCGCTCTGATACCAAGTCTGTCACACCCCGCTAAAGCGGAAACACAGGATGTGAAGAGCAATAGCATTCGATACACAAGTTTATAATTCCACACCAAGTTATATTAAAAGAAACATAGCTTCAAAGGTTTACATATGTTTAAAACGAAGTTTACATATCTAGAATACAAAATAAGTGTTCATAGCCAAGCCACCCGAACCCTTTCCCATTCTGGAAGTCATCAGCCCCAAGCGTTCAAGCATAATCTCACGCTTACTCGTTACCTGAAAATACGAGTCAATTTTTAACTACGGGAGGCGTAGTTAGTGAGCTACAAGTTTAAGTAAAAGCATTAGAGTTTCGACGCACATAACAATGGCGTAAAGTATAGCATTCAATTAGTTGACGCATAACAATGCGTAAAAGTATAGTATTCAAAATGTTGAAGCATAGCAATGCGTAAGTATAGTGTTCGTGTTCGTAGGCATTGATCACATAGCGCGACTAGGTGACAATCCTATGTATTGCCCAATGATCGTTGCTAAGCCTATAGCCTACCCTATTAGTATTATGCACCATCGTTATAAGTCGTTGTGGTGAGGGTCAATTTACCCTAATAGCGCTATCCATATCTACTAACGGTCCTTTCCAAAGGGATTAATAGCAACTAATGTCTTTAGTAGTATCGGTAATTTTAGTGGTATCTCACGTCCATGTTGTACAACGTCCGCAACATGACGATCGATGTTTAGTCATTCGCAAAAATAGTTTTCGTATCCTCGGCATTGTTGGCAAAACCCTCAACAATGTCGGCAAAATAGTCATTCGTTTTAGTATTCAAAACATCAAGGCATTTCATAAGCATTCAAAGTATACAAGTGTTTTCGTAATAGTATTCGAGTATCAAAGCGTTTCATAATAGTATTCGAGTATCAAAGCGTTTCATAATAGTATTCGAGTATCAAAGGGTTTCATAAAAGTATTCGAGTATCAAAGCGTTTCATAAAAGTATTCGAGTATCAAAGCGTTTCATAAAAGTATTCGAGTATCAAAGCGTTTCATAATAGTATTCGAGTATCAAAGCGTTTCATAAAAGTATTCGAGTATCAAAGCGTTTCAAAAAAGTATTCGAGTGTCAAAGCGTTTCATAAAAGTATTCGAGTGTCAAAGCGTTTCATAAAAGTATTCGAGTATCAAAGCGTTCAAAGTTTGCTTCAGCTTAAATGTAGTGTCTAAGCCTAAGACTCGCATTTCACCCCAAAAATATGTTTAAAAGCATTTAAAAGTAGGGGTTTGTAACTCACTGTTTGCGAAGATCGTAGCGTGCTCGGAAAAGCTCGAAAGGTGCTCGGAATCACCGGAATCCTAATACGTGCCAAATTTTGGGTAAGTATAAAGTTATTGGTTACCTTTGATATACGCATATCGTTTAGTATTTATAAGGTGTAACGTTTTGTTTTACTCTTAGTACCAAAAGTTATTATGTCCGAAAATCGTTCAAATCGTTGTCATTACGTTTAGTCCAAAAGCGTCCAAAAGTTAGCGTTATTATTATTACGTTAATATATATTTGTCGCTAAAGTCTCTGAACCATGATTTTTGTGTCCAAAATAATAACACTTTCCCGCTTACAAAACATATATATGTATATATACATAACATATTTAAACGAGTTCATTTATGTAATTTTAAGTCCAATAAAATGTCTCAAATATAAGTATTTTTCTAATCTCAGTTCAGAAACATTAGTCTCGAAAAATCAGTACATGCAATGAGTTATATTAGTAATATAAGTAAAAAAAGGAAGAGTTTCTACCAGAAGAAAAGCTTAGATGATGTCTTGGAAGAGATTTGAGCTTCAAAAAGTGTATAAAACGTTTTCTTGACCCGGTTTCTATGCAACCCTTTCTACCCCTTGCTATTAGAACGATTTGATGGTGTTTTTATGGTAGTTTCTATGTGTTTTAAGGATGAAAATGGACTAGAATCAAAAGGATTTTAGAGAGAGTTTTTAGTGTGTGTAAATGAGTGTGTGTTTATGTTTTGATAAAATGAAAGAAAAGAAAAGAAGATAATACTCCTTGGGACTGGGATTTCTGGCAGAAATGGAGGTCCAATCGTGATGAGGCAAGTGGACCACTTACGTTTCATGCAAAAAATGAGTCACCAAGAAGCTGTCCAGCCACTTGGTGCGTCGCACCAAGGCCTAGTGCGGTGCACCGGGCCCTTTTTCCGGTTTCGTTCGTTTTTCGTTCGCGTAATTGTTAAGCGTTTGCGTTCGTTTGGCGTTTAAGATTGTTTTGCTATGAACTTAGGCAAGTTCATTATATGTTTTCTTGGTATTAGGATTCATTTAATGATTTGATTCTGATTTCCGACTTCGATTCCGAGACACACTTGGTTAAAAGTTTAAGTAACGTAAGCCTACGTTAAAAGTTTTGTGTGAGTTACATTGAGCTTAGCTTAAAGAGTTATGTCTACGTAACCACGTAACATATAAAGTTAGTTATATCGGGTATCAAAAATACGTATCGAGGTTATAAGTTAGCGTTCTCGATCTGAGTTTTAACGGTTGTCAAAATAGAGATCTTATAAATCATTTCAAAGAAGAGTCACAAGAGGAAAGAGTTACGCTATGGGTTGTTCTCGCGTTAATTACATAGTGTGTGTTTAGTATGGTATTTTTACTTTACTAAACGTTGAGTTTATTGCATGTGTGTTTATTGCAATAGAGTTATATTTAGCGTTATATCTCATGTGTGTTTATTGCAATAGAGTTATATTATGTGTTATTATGTGTGTTTATTGCAATAGTGTTGTATGCTTTCTTAGTATACTTTGGAGATCATTTTGCATGTGTGTTTATTGCTATAGTGTTGTATGCATGCTTAGTATACTTTGGAGATTATTTTGCATTGTGTGTTTATTGCAAAAGAGTTATATATTGTGCTTATATTGCATGTGAGTTCATTTCAATAGACTTATACGTGTGATCCTAGCATGTTGTGCCTAGGTAGGAATGGGTTGAAGTTACTCATTTAATTTGAGATTAAGACCTAGTAGAGTTGAAACGAGGTAAGAGACCGGCTAGCCAAACAGAGACGTAATCAAATTCTTGACTCTTGGATACACAGTGGTATTGGGACATGTGCCTCGTACTGGAGTGACATATTTGACTGCGAGCGATTCCTGTGTACCGTAGAGTTGAAACGGATTTATGTCACGCTGGATTGAAAAGAAGTGGATAGTGCTCGACTGAGAGCGGTGTCATGAGTCGCTTCTATCACTTCCTAAATGGCAAAGCAATCGTTGACTGACGGTTGTAGAGTCGAATCTGTGAAAGTAGCACGCGAGTAATTATGATAAATAGGAGTTGCGGCCTATTTTATTATATTAATATCGTATGCATGAGTAGCTAACAATGGGGATCCCTTGAATTGTGAGTTTATATCTAAGGAACTTGAGGTTGAGATTAGAGACTGAGACATACAGAGACTTGAGGATTAATACATAGAGTAGATTATAGAGTTTAATCAAATGTGTTACATGCATTTAATCGTAATTATATGTTATTGTGAACTTGTTGGGTGGACAAGGGTGGGAACTTGAGACGTGTTTTTATTATAAACCGGTTTTATAATATTAATTACTCTGATTACTCACTAGCTTTGTTAATACGTGTTTTTTAAAATGTGTCTATTGCTCGTAGGCAGCTTAGCAGGAACTGACTTGGTGAGCGGGCGTTGTGGGGTAGTTACCTTTTCCTTTTTGAGACTTGTAATCCACGCCATGTGTTGAGTTAAATTTTTATATATATAAAGTTTTAAAGCAAATATATTACGTAACTATCATGTAATATTTTGAAAGTGTTCTGAAGTAACTCGTGGTTTCTATTTAGAACTGTAATTGTGAAACTAAAACGTTTTGGTAATTACGTTTCTCGTATTTAACTATATTAAAATAAAAAGTTTTTGAAAATCGAAGATAGATTTGGTTGTAACTAAGTTAACCAAGAAAATGAGCCTTTTTACTTGGACTGAGAATAGGAGTTAGCCTTTTAATTAAAGAACGCGGATAAGGGTTATCTGGTTCACGATTTAGAGTTAGCTGCATTGATTTAGTGTTTACGATCTAGTGTCATTACCTGTTTGGTACCAAGTGTATTATCTATATGGATCATAAGAGTTTGCAAAGTATTTAGAATCAGGAAGTGTTATATATCCTTAAGAGAATAGGGGTGGGGTAATTAAGTGATTAGATTTGTGATGTTGGTTACCAAAGCTAATGTGGTGGATGATGCGTTGAGTCAGAAAGAACCGATACCGTCTTATAGACCTCGGGAAACTAGTTTAGTTGTTGGGCCATATATTTTGGAGCATATTAGTATTACACAAAATGGAGAGTCGAAAGAGGAAGTATTAAAATGAGAGAGAATTATGTGATATTGAGAAAACTTAGAGAAAATAAGGATGATCTATAAGTGTATTGTGATAGGATAATAGTGACTCGTAGTGAGTATGTTCAACGTGGACATGGGGTGTTTGAGGCACCTTCAGATATATATGGGAGCGAATTACGTACAAAGATTAAATCCGATTATGCATGGGAAAGTGAGTGTACATATTACCGATAGCACCGCTAGTGCTTTAAAGATCGCTCGTTTGGAGGATCAATTGCGATAGAGAAAGGGACATATTTTGGGGTTTGAATTGCCGGAGGAACTAACAGATATTTATAATGCGTTTCATATGTGTTATCTTAGAAAGTATTTTTCTGAAGAGACGAGTGGTATTCCAATATAGGAATTGAGTATAGAGGAAGATCCAGTAACTGGTTAAAGTGTTATGGAGAAATCGTTTTAGGATAGGGATGACTGGAAACTAAGAGTGATATGAGGACCTGAAACTGAGATTTATCCTCATCTTTTCCAGGATTGATTCCGGGACAATATCGTGTAAAGAGGGGGATAATTGTAACGACCTAAAACTAGAAAAAGGACTATGTTTGTAATCAATTTTACTCAAGGGACTATTTGTGTTAAAACTTCAAGGTCAAGGGTTACATATGGAAAATGGGAAATTAAATAAAGTGTCACTTTGTTGTGAAATTAAAATCAAGTTTGAGAGAGTTCTGTATGTGTTTCTTCACCGAGAAGCAAGAAAAGAGGAAATAGAAAACCAAGTTGGCCTATTTTACGACTGCGATTCGGTATTCGTTTTTGAGCCGTTTTCAAAACGGAAAGCACTATAGCGCTCCGGAGAGTGTCGGGATCATTCTGGTATAAGCAAAAGTGAAAATGAAGTTGGTTCATTTCGGATCAAATCGATACCCGTTTCGTATAATCGAGGTATAACTTGTTATTTGAGTTTATAATCGATTCTTAAGTGTTTTATAGCTTAAAATGGTGATTTTGTAGAGTATTTTGGTGTTGTAAAACCATGCAAATCGAGGTGGTGTTATGGAGAAGATGAAGTTGACAAGGAAATATTGATTTGCTGGTTTTTGTGCCAACCGACGGCTGAACCAAGCCAACCGGCGGTTGAGCTCACCTAGTCGGGGCCTGAAAGCTTAATGGTATATATTAGTGTTGATTTTATAATTTTCGGTAGCGATGTTTTTAGTATCGTTAATTTAGTATAAGAGACTATTTAATCGTAATCCTTTGGGTTGAGTTCGGATGAGATTGTGACGTTGTGTTGATAAACGTTACTATTAACACGATTACGTTTGAGTTCTGATTCAGAGATTGAGCTTGGAGTTTAAAGCGGAATTGAGGTGAGTCTTCAGTTTTAAAACTCGAGCAAGAGATAAAAAGGGTTTTATTAAGTGTCTTGTGAAATGTAAACCAAGTTCTACAAAGAGTATTTGAGAGACGAAAAACGTATTTACAATGAGTATTCGAGAAATGTAAACCGAGTTTTACAAAGAGTGTTTGGGAAATGTAAAATGAGATACTACAAAGTGTTTTTTATAGAGATCTTATAAATCATTTTATAAGAAGAGTCACAAGAGGAAATAGTTACGCTATGGGTTGTTCTCGAGTTAATTACATATTGTGTGTTTAGTATTGTATTTTTACTTTACTAAACGTTGATTTTATTGCAATAGAGTTACATTTCGGGTTATATGACATGAGTGTTTATTGCAATATAGTTATATTATGTGTTTATATTGCATGTGTGTTTATTGCAATATAGTTATATTTTGTGTTTATACTCCATGTGTGTTTATTGTAATAGTGTTGTATGCTTGCTTAGTATAATATGGATATCATTTTGCATGTGTGTTTATTGCAGTAGTGTTGTATGCTTGATTAGTATACTTTGGAGATCATTTTGCATGTGTGTTTCTTGCAAAGGAGTTATATTTTGTGCTTATATTGCATGTGAGTTAATTGCAATTGAGACTTTTACTTGTGACCCTAGCGTGTTGTGCTTGGGTAGAAATGGGTAGAAGTTACTCATTTCATCAGAGATTGAGACCTAGTAGAGTTGAAACTAGGTAAGAGACTGGCTAGCCAAACAGAGACGTAATCCAATTCTAGACTTTTGGATACCGTGGTATTGGGACATGTGTCTCGTACTAGAGTAACATGTTTGACTGCAGGCGATTCCTGTCTACCGTAGATTTGAAACGAATTTATGTCACGTTGGATTGAATAGAAGTGGATAGTGCCCGACTAAGAGCGGTGTCATGAGTGGCTTCTATTACTTCCTAAACGGCAACGCAATCGTTGACTGACAGTTGTAGAGTCGGATTTGTGAAAGTAGAAAGCGAGTTATTATAATAAATAGGAGTCGCGACCTAGTTTATTATATTAATATCGTATGCACGAGTTGCTAACAATGGGGATCCCTTAGATTGTGAGTTTATATCTAAGAAACTTGAGGTTGAGATTAGAGACTTGGATATTTAGAGACTTGAGGATTAATGCATATAGTTGATTATAGAGTTTTATCAAATGTGTTACATGCATTTAATCGTAATTATGTGTTATTGTGAACTTGTCGGGTGGACAAGGGTTAGGAACTTAACTTGAGACGTGTTTTTATTTTTTAAACCTTTTTTATAATATTAATTACTCTGATTACTCACCAGCAAATACGTATTTTTTAAAATGTGTCTTTTGCTCGTAGACAGCTTAGCAGGAATTGACTTGGTGAGACTTGTAATCCATGCCATGTGTTGAGTTGAATTTTTATATATATTAAGTTTAAAAGCAAATATATTACGTAACTATCATGTAATATTTTGAAAGTGTTCTGAAGTAACTCGTAGTCTCTATTTAGAACCGCAATTGCGAAACTAAAACGATTTAGTAAGTACGTTGCATTTAACTATGATAAAATAAAAAGTTTTTGAAAATCAAAATTTTAGAAATCGCGATGTTACAACATTTTCATTAATTTAAAAGCACAACAATAAAAATGATAAGAAGTAAACAACTAACACTAGAACAAAGTTTGAGAGTCAAATATGTAGGCTTGTGAGTTTTGAAAAAAAAAATGACCATAAGAAGTAAGTGTGAAAAGTTTAGATGTTGGATCGGGATTGGATTAAGAATATAGAACATTAAACAGATCGTGAAAAATGATACGGGGTTGAGCAACGGGTCTTGATGTCTACAGATCAAATGGTCAAAGTAGGTTAACCCAAATCTATTCACCCTCTAGAGATAACATAACCCGAATTGGCCGATTTTTTAAGTAAATGTGTCTAACATAATTATAAAATTCTTCTATCAATGTCACATGATTGTTGAGAGTAGCACACTTATGCTGCCAGCTACACGTAGCAACAATCCGTTCTTACCCTACATGATTAGATCAACAAGACAGCAATACGACAAAAGATCATTTTCATAAAACTAACATGTCAAGCTTCGTTTTTTGTTAATATATCATCCTTGAAAATGCACGCCTTCTAAGTAACTTCTGGAGTGATACTTGGCAGGTTTGAAAGATTTAGAATTACAACAACGCAACTATCGGTTTTTTAGAGTTCAAGATAAATAGTACAACAAAAAAGTTATTATTTTCATACGATTCTCGCAACCAATTTAGTGTAGAAAGTTAGAAAGTATATTTTGGACTCATTATCTTGTATTACCATATAAATGCTTGACAATAACTAACAAAAAATTATAACTTTTTATTTCAAGACCTCCAACATGTTGCTTTTTATAAAGGAAGTGGTTTGGGGCTACGGTAACATCCTAAACAGCTACTATGCAATCCACAGAAAAAACCTTTAGATGAGATTCGAACCCGAAACATTCTCTTTCATCAGAAAAACTTCTTACTACTGAATATTAAATGGAGTTTTTTCAATGTCTACAATATATACATGTGACCTTCAACTTTTCAACTTCAATCCAAATGCTTGTACAAATAAAGACACTACTTAATGAAGATGTAAGAAAATACTTAGGTAGTTTAGAAACTAAAGAACTTACAAAGGTCATGACTCATTGATACGACATAGTACCATAAGAAATGAATTTTGTTGGAATTTCGACTTCAACAAATATTAAGGAACCCGTGGAATGCAATAATGTTCAATTATGGTGGTGGTTTTCGAACAAGAAAGAAGAAAAGAAACCGAAAGTACGTGAGTTTTTAGACAACTCTCATTAAGAAAAATGAAATTTGGTACAAGGTTTAAGTCACATCTCCTCACCTTTATCTATAGGTGATGGGTAAATCGTGGTTAAAATTGGATTAGAAAACAACCTCCTAATACCATTTTATTCTAGTCTTGTCTTGCAAGGCAATCAAACATTATTTATAGACAACTACAATTAAAAAAAAAACATAGTACCTTTTTAGAATACCATATCCTAATTATCTTAATAATAAGATAACAATTTCCACCTTATTCTAAATATTAGATAACTCAAATACTAAGCATCTCCACGTAATCAACACAATGTTTGAACTTCGGTCCTGGAACCACCTTCGTCTTGAGGTCTTCTCCCAGCTTGATTAGGAAACCCTTAGGCCGCCACATCTTTTCTTCTAATCATCATGAAAGCCTCACATACTCCCCCGTTGTAGTAACCATGTGTTGAACCGCACATGCATTTACCCTGAACACACACCCGATCTTCAACCTACCCTCGTCAGGGTCCTTGAAATCGTAAACATTCTCCTGTTCACCTTGATCTCTTCCATGCACTTGACCCATCTCTGCAGAGCCTTACACAAAACTCACCGTGTTCACAATATCCGGTCTAGCGCATACCATCAAGTTCCCCAACATCTGCATGTGGAACCTTACACATATTTTCTATATCCCACTTATTCTGAGGCAAACCTTCAATGACACCTTGAAGCGTGCTTCCAATGGCATAAATACAGAACCGTCATTCCTCATTCGGTAATAACCCATAATTTCTTGCACATACCTCGACTGAGACACCCTCGGGGTTCGGCTACCTTTCTTCCTGAAAATCACCATACCTGTAAGCTTGTTTGTGATACCCTTCATGTCGAAAATCTTCTCGGGCAAACCTTTGGTATCCTCAATTTCAGTCTTGCTATTCCAAGCAAGTATCCTTTTACATGTGTGTTCCCTTAGCGTTATCCTTATACCTAAACCACACCGGTTTAGAAGTTATCCTCAGATTCTGCAACCGAGGCTCCTCACCCAGATTCTTGTGTTATCATTTGATACCTAAACGACACCAACAAGTCTTATTTATTTATGGGTTGGCAGATCGAGATTATACAACCTAACCCGTTATTTTCGGTATCAATTTTAGGTCGAGTTTCGTATCGTGTCAACTATTGTCACCCCTTAGAAAGAAGCAAGGGAGAAACAGGAAATAAAGTCCTAAGCCTAACGTGCTTGAACACCAAAAAGTATCCTTTATTTCTTTTCACACATGTAATTATTTAGAAAGCCTTCATGGCAAAATATAAGGATGCCACATAATTTTTGTAGTTGATTTTATAAATAAATTCAAAACTATAAAGTTGTTTTAACCATTTCGACTTTTATTAATAATAAACAAAGTCTATTAAGAAATAACAAAAATGAGAATTAACTATATGGACACAATATATGTCAGCATTGTACTAAAAAAAGTAATTAAAAATGAATTAAAATTTTATAGAGAGGTAAATGTACTATAAGACAATGTCAATATTTTGGTAGACGGGAGGGATGAATAGAGTTCGGCTGCGCATCCAGTTATATTCATGTGAGTTTCAACAAGAGACATCGTTGAAAACGGGGAGTTAAAATCAGATATGTCAAGGTATTCGGAGCATCAATCAAACCCGTAGAAAAAGTAACACGACTCCATCTATTTTTTGGAAAATGTATCCGTAATATTTTAAAGATGGGTACACACCTGCCAACAAGTGTCTTCACAGATGGTGAACAAACCTTCAATAGGAGCAAGTTTTCTCCAGACACGTTTCTCCTCATATTCAAATCCCCCAAACCGGGACAACCGGACATCAGATTCTTTAACACGGAAAAAACAAGTCATTTTGAGAAACTACAAATTTAAATCTACCTTTTAAGGTTAACTCAGTTAACTTAGACTTATACAATTTTGAAAAAAAGATCAACCATTTCCAATTCGGAAAACTCAAGTTGTTGATTTATACAGTTAACACTTGTACGAACCCAACCATAAGCCTGATCATTTACGAAATTACAATACATCACAAACTTTTCAATGATTATACCAGAATGAAGGGTGAGGAATTGATCAACGGAATCATGGAACCTGTCTAATACAATATCACCACGATACAAATGAGTGTTAAAAACATTAAGAAAAATATTATTTTTGGTTCATATGTGACACTCATTGGCTCATAATAACTAGTAGTGTAACACTAATAATTACCAGAATAATTATATCCAAGATAGAGCAGCTACTCGGTTAGCAAAGATGTTTGTATATATACTCGGTTGACCGTTAAATCAATATTCTACTATTTTAGTCCCACTCGTTACATACACTAGAGATTCCACGCTTATTTAAGTCGACTTCAGTATGCTGTGTGGGTATGGTCTGGTAACCTTTTAAAGATAAGGCGAACGGAATGGTTCCCACAATCACAATAGCGGTGTACAAATCAGGTTACATTGCCTTTACATCCTCAAAATTGATGACCAAAACAGTTAGAACCAGTGGTGTACAATTCAGGTTTGACCAAAAACTGAAGCGGTTTTTGGTCAAAGGTTGAAAAGCAGTTTGGCCAAAAACGGGTTCGGGTTCAAACAGGTTTGGCTAATGAAAATAGCCTGTCCTATGAAACTTGTTTGGGGTCGGGTTGAAACTTGTTTGGGTTGAAAATCCGGTTCCAAACCAGGTTTTTTTTTTCTTTCTTAAAAGCATAACTTCAATAAACTTCCTCTTTTATTAAATAAATTTATAACACATCAAACATAAACTTCGACTTTTATTAAATAAACTTAAAACACATCTTAATAAACATAATATTAAATTATTTGGAAATATAAATTTAATACACCAAAATAAAACTTAATTAGTAAGTTCAATATAAACTTATTGGAGAGTGTTTGAGTGTTGTGACTAAACCAAACTTAACATACCTATTTATACAAAATTTTGGAAGACGAAATGGTAAAAAGAACACAAAAAACAGGTAAACATTTAAAAAAAAAAGGTCAATTAAAAAAACGGGGTTTTCAACCCGGTTGAAAAAAACCCGGTTATCACCCGATTTTGTAACTTAAACCTCAAACCGGTTTAGAACCAACCATTTTTTTCCAAACCGAACCAGTTTCGGGTTTTTTGTACACGCCTAGTTAGGACCATTTGCGTGGTGAGTAAGAAAAAAGAAAGTGATGATGTTAATGTGTTTGGTATACATATATAGATGGTAAACGGAAAGTGTTATGTTGAAGATGGAGAATTAAATAAATCTACTAACAGGCGATAACCCGTGTTATTAAACATACAAAAAAGAATCAGTGTGTTATACAAACACAAGTCAGTTTCTGAAGAACACACAAAATGATATAATTATACAAGGAGTGGAGTTCTGGCATTAATATAAGATGGATTATTGTTCCTACTAATTGGTAGATGGACATAAATCTCATGAACATCCGCTTTACATACGTCACCTTTGTCTCTATCGATAGCATAGCAAATGTAAACCGTGTCTATAACATTATCCAGTACGTGCACCAGGAACCCAAGAATCACTATCAGCACAACAAACGCCATTGCAGCTACAAAGTACGAATCTACCCCTAGATCACTTGCTGCCCTTAGTATCACACAAACCTGCATATCCACAATGACTAGAGCATCAGTACATTATATGTGACAACTTCGACCCATTTACTTATAAATGGGTCAATTTGGGTTTATTTAAAGGAACAGGTGAAACGAGTTGAAAAGTTGCCCGAAGTCTATTTTAATCCATACAACCCTTGAAATCATGTAATCCAAATTCTTTTATAATTGGTGTAATAATATGTTATATATATATATATATATATATATATATATATATATATATATATATATATATATATATATATATAGGGAGAGGTTCTTATAAACCAAAATTTAAAGTAAAATAAGTAAAAAAATATGAAAAATAATTTATTATATGTGTAATTTTGTATTATGTTTATCTATTCAATTATAACAAACTTTGAAAAAACAAGTTTTGATATGCATCAAAATATATGTCGTTTAGGGACTGTGCATCAAATTCTTTGTTTTTGTGCAGTAAATATTCAAATTTGATGCACAACGGTAAAACTACCCATTTTATGATGTACAACAAAACTTCGTTTTATAAAGTTTGGGATATGGTTAAAGTGAACGATAATCCAAAATATCTAACTTTATAAATTATTTTTTAATTTTTTTTTACTTATTTTACGTTAAGCTTTGTTTTACAAGAACCAACCTATATATATATATATATATATATATATATATATATATATATATATATATATATATATATATATATATTTGTATATACAATCAGAATTTACAGATTAACTATTTTTAAAATAAAGAAAATTTTCTGCAATAAACAGGCTGAAAAAACACACAAAAAAGTGTTAGTTGGTCAACCGGTCAGACCCCTGTTTTAACATGTACTACAAAAAGACCGGCTTTGACCCATTACCCGACCCACCCATACCTCTAATAAACAGACATTACTCAGTACTCACCAGAATAGCATATATTGCTGAGAGAACAAAGATGATTGCAGCCAAAAGGCGAGTGGATACAGTCTCCACAACAACAGCAGACAAAAGATTACGTTTTAAAAGTTCGTAAGTCAACCTGGCAGAAGTACAGTAGGCTTCACCAGTTATGGCTGCAAAGTTTATAGTAAACTTATTAAGAAATTCAAACGCTGATAAAAGGGTGTTGACACAGCATCGTAGAACCAGGTTAACTATCCCACTCGCATCTTCACTTGCTGCACTGTCAACCGCAGCACGCACTATTCGTACAATACCAACCAACAGTCCCGAAAAACATATTGTTCCAAAAGACGACCCAAATGCGTTTCTGAAAACGTTATGAAATAAGGTTACTATCTTCACGCTAATTATGATCAAATTAATTGAAAAAAAAATACCTTAAAGAATTCCGTATACCCCGTTTAACCTTTGAATCCTCTTTCGAGAAATACCACTGAGCAATAGTCCCACAAATCACATAAACCTGTGCTTCCACCATTGCAGTAGCAGACCACAACATTGTCAAAATCGCCAACGCATAATAAGCTGGAACCCAACTATCTTGTTTCCACTCACAAACAACTTTCCCGTATTTTTCTCTAGCCACAAATTCCCCGTTCAATCTCGCAAACACTAAAAACAATACAATCGGTACATAATAAACAAATAACCCTAAAGTCAACCCAGGAAGCACCCCGAATAACCCTAAGTTATTAGACAACGCGTCAGCTGACACACGAATAATCCTCACAGTCAACTCAACCCGACTCCAATTCGCTACAAATATCCACACGATCACAGCGATTACCAAAAGTACAAACACGAGAACCAGAATTCTGTAACCTAAAGGGAAGTTATTACTACAAGTGGAATTAACAGTACAGAAAACAAACCAATACAAATCTAAAAAAACGGGAACAATAATAAAAAACGGAAGGGAAATGTACACCAACTGTTTGGCATAATGCTTCAATGAAAAAAGCAAAAACAAAGAAATGGGTATGCTCAAAATCAAAGTAATAACAAGTGTTAATATCAAATTCTTCAAAATATAACTAAATTTTGATGGTATTGAAAACGAGGAATAGTCGGAATTAGAGTTAGGGTATTTGATACAAGAATCGGAGCGGACATCGTAAACGAAAGAGGAAGCGGAGGAAGGGGGATTAGGGTTTTTGTGGACCGAAGCAAAGATGCCGAAAGCGAAAGTTGAGATGACGAAAAGGATGAATAGGAGGAGGAAAGTGAGGTCTTTGAGTGGGCGAGATGAGTTGTGATTGAAAGTAATGGTTGATGGATAGTGAGATGAAGAAGATGGCTCGGATTCTGATGGTGCTGGTGGTGAGTAGCTGGTGTCGGAGCTGGCCATGGTGGAGACTGAAGTAAGTCAATTTTGATGGACTTACTAATTTTTATTTAGAGGGGTTGTTTGGGCTAATATAATTTATTAAAATTTTAGTTTATGTTTTTGTAATTTTGAATTTTTTGGTTTATGGAATCATTTATCGGTTTATTACTGTTTATTATAATAATCCCCATAAACGGGGATATATAAATCGGAAAATCCAAACTTATAAAACATAAGTCGAAATATCAATAAGTCATAAGTCGATTATATAAGCTCAAACAAACAGCCCCTTAAATGTTTGGATCGTTGTTGTTGCATGGTAAGCACATGGATCACATGGAATTAATTTGGTTGATTAGATCTTGTTTATTTACTTTACACCTTTTAAAATCAAAACCATAAATGGTGCATTGTTTGACCCATATCAAACATCAAACAGCTACAAACTATGAAAATAATGATAATGATAATAACAATTATGATAAACAAGATCCAAATTATACTCTTGATGGAAATATGGAACCTCACCCCTCCCTCATTATAAAGGTCAGGATTTTAATTCCCTAGTTCAAATTGGTTTGGGTTAAGTAACACTTTGGAAATCAATTACTTAAAGTCAATGTAATGTAATCCAAACAACTATGTTACTTAGGAAACACAACTTAAGTAACTAATCTAATTATTTTCTAACGAATTGATTTTAAAATCATATATTCAGTTAATAATTATGCTTAGTCTAAGAATTAGATAAGTCTCATTCTAAGTATCTCTACACAATCCACGCAATACTTGAACTTCAATATTAGAACCAATTTTTCCTATAAGTCCTCTCCAAACTTGATTAGTAAACCCTTAAGCCAAATTGCTTCATGTACCGCATCCCTAAGCACAACATACTCTGCTTCTATAGCAACTATGTGTTACACCACACATTCCTTTAAAATAAACACAACCCCGGTCCTCGACTTACCCTCCTTTGGGTCCTTTAAACCGTCAACATTCATGTGTTCACTTCAATTTGATCCATTCACTAAACCTTCCTCTGCAAAACCTTTCACAAAACTCATTGCACATGCGAAATCTAGTCTAGCATAAACCATCAAGATTTTCCTATAACATTAGCATGTGCAACCTTATTCATCCTTTCCACATCTCAGTCATTCTCAAAGGCAAATCTTCAACGAAACCTTGAAGTGTGCTCCTAATGGCATAAATGTCAAACATCATTATTTATTCTGCAATAATCCAAAATTCCTTGCATATATCTCAACTAGGACACCTTTATGGTTCGACTGCTCTTCTTTTGGAATATCACCAAATCAAGAACCCTATTTGCGAGACCCTCAATGTCAAAAACTTTCCCTAGCAAACTATTCCCATGTCCTTTCTACTATTCCAATCAATAAACTTTTTACATGTGTGCTCCTTTGACGCTAAACCTAAACCCATCGGTCTAGCTACTATTTCCATATCATGTTCTGAAGACACCTTATCCTTTTTCTTTCTCATCACTACTTCCTGACCTTCCTCAACTTCGAGATGTGTTTTGTTCAACTCACTTTGATCGTCCTGTGATTTAACCTCAATTTCGACATGTTCTACATAATTCTTAGCACAAATCTCCTCTCACCCGTCCAAAAAGTATACACAACTCTTTGTCTTTATTCCATACAAAATCTTAATGGAACCCTTCTTCACCCGCCATAACTGAAAGTCGTTGTACCCATCAAACTTCTCGACCTCAAACCTCTCTATTATCGTCATAATTTCTTTACTCTTCCTCGCAAATCGATTACTTTTAAGAAAACACCAAGGACGATTATCTAAGCACCTTAATCTCGTACTTTCTCCCTGAGTTACAAAACATGTTGCGTATCCTCCTTGAACCGCTCTTGCTCCCCAAGAAACCACATCGTACCTTGATACGTAGGTGACCTGTGGTTTCTGCCATTGACAATCTTAATGTTCCATTTGTTAATTTGTTTCGTCCTAAAGCTTATAATGTGAGAAGTTTTTAGTTTGGAAGAATACATGGTTAAAGACGGGACACCCTTAAACAAAATCTTTTCCCGCATCTATATGCACTTGAAACAAAACAAGGATTGCAAAGTTGCAGATAGATGGATCCGACTCTTAGAGATGTAGCTTGTCATAGAGGTCAAGACAAAAAGGGAAATTAGAGATTGATCTGCAACTTTCGATGTCGTCATTCGATGGCATTTCTCTAATTCCTTATCGTAGTTATTCTTGGGTTTGGTCTCCCAAAAATAACATGTTCACAATGAAGAACTTGTCGTTTCTTATTGCTAACACGCTGCTAAATTCAAATTTTACACAAACATTTCTCGTGGAATAGTTGGGTTCCGAAGAAAGTCAATGTGTGCATTAAGAGAGCTTCGATCGAGTGACTTTCAACTTTATAAATCTAGCGTTGAAGCAAAGAAACTGTATCTTACATGCTTGTGAATGATCAACAACGGATCTGTTTGGAGGATTTACTCCTATATGTACAACGAACGACTTTCTTTTGGATCTCAAGTAGGTTGAAGTAGATGAACGTCAATTTGCAAATCCATGCGAAAGCTAATTATATTTCAATCGTAGTCTTTGTTGAGTCCGCCTTCCTAGCTCATTTGCTGTAGTCGTATTTTCCTGTTGGTTTTTGAAATTTTGGTTCTCCTTCTTAGAGATATTGTTTTTGTATTTTGCTCTCCCTCTTTGGGACAATTATTTTTATGAATTTTACTTTCGCTGTCCAAAAAAATATGAAATGACTCAATAATTAGTTATGAAGGTTAAATGGGATATTTGGTTTGGTTTTTGTCTTGTTAAACCAAGTTCTTTTCATTGATTCCACAACTCTTTTTCATAGCAAAATGAAAACAAAGTGCCGAAACTAGTATACAAAGGGTTTCTCAAGATGGTAATCATCATTCACATAATAATCACGGTGATGAAGATAGATACAAAACTGAAACAAACAATAATCATTCTGTAAAATCTAGCTACTCGTGTCATTATCATGATTCAGCCGTTACACTTTGTAATTGAACATCCCATTCGCTCTTAGGAATCTCACCTGAATCAGCAACGACGACCTTTTTTCTGGGTTTTCCACTGTAAGTACCTGCTCCCCCTTCAATTGCATACACTGCATCCATTCCCTCTATCACTTTTCCAAATGCAACATGTTCCCCATCCAACCTGGAAATTCGAGAACAGAATTGAGAGCAAAATTTTTTATGCAATCTGACTTTTCTACCATAGTACCATTCTATCTAGTTTGGATATCTATAGGTCCAATTTTACAGCAGAATTAATTAGCAGCACCAATCCATTAGCTATGAACTAAGAATAAGGCGGCCATCAAATTAATCAGTGTGCGATCTGTTATGTTATAACTTATAATCACTATACACTTACCAGTAAGCCTTAACTGTAGTGATGAAGAACTGTGCAGCGTTAGAATCTGGTCCTGAATTGACCATGGCCACCATACCTGCAACACCAATTGTAGCTTTAGAAGACAATAAATTCATATTTACCGGTAATACTACAACACTCTTTCCCAGATTCTGAACCTAACAGATTATGAAAAGGTGGTAAGATGGGGGTTGGGGTGACGGGTTATTTTATTTTAGTAAGGATCAAATGTGCCGGTGAGTCGGTATATTTGAGCCACGACACTTTCTTCATATTTTTTCATAATGTGTTCATATTATAAATGACTAATGTGTCAGTTATGATTACTAAATCGACACCATTTAATAGTAACTTGAATAAAATGATTTATGAAGTTACATGCATTAAAAATAGACTTTGGGCGACTTTTAACCCATTTGATCCATTCCCCTTTCATCTATATTTTTTTATTTGACCCGCTTGAGACAAAACATAACAACCCAAATTAACTCATTCATAAGTATATACATCGAACTTTGACACTTTTAGAATGAAGTAATATAGCATGGAGCAATGGTAATATGTGAAAGACCTGCGTGTGCATGCTTGATCTTAAAGTTTTCGTCACGAAAGACTCCACCATAGATGGATTCATTTCCTCTCCCGTTTCCATAGACAGTATCTCCACCTTGAATCATGAACCCAGGTATGATACGGTGGAAAGGAACTCCCTTATAGTGGAGCGGTTTACCGCTGGCACCCTTTCCAAATTCCCCTAAGTTCGAAAAAGAAAGTACAAATTTCTCAGTTTTAATAAAACGTGTATTTCTGAGAGTCTGGAAGAGAAAGGCGGAAAATATAAAGAACACTGTAACAGTTACCTGTGCACAGAGCTCGGAAATTCTCTGCAATGAAAAAAAAATGGAGTATTAAAATTAACTAAATAAAGATCAGGTGGCAATGATATATACATCTCCAACATAATCCGTCATTTCAAAATATAAAAGTCAAACAGAAGATAAAAGGGTTACCAACAGTTTTTGGTACAACTTCACCATACAAGCCTATAACAATTCTTCCTGCAGTAGAAGCATAAGATAAACCGTAAACACAAAGAATCAATAATAAAGGCTATCAATTAAAATTCAAATACTAAAATATGAAATTCATAGGATTTGTCAAGAACAAGGTTTGTACTTATTTATGTACATATGGCATTGTCTAGCGAGTTTAACCTTTTGATCCATAGTGGAGTTATAAAGCGAAAAATGTAGCTGCAGTTTCTACAATAATCACAATGCTAATCATACGCATAAAAATAAAATACATACCTAAACGTTGCTTATCAATATCAACGTCGAGAAAGACTCTATGGGTAATTTCATGCACCTCTTCCACCGCATCTTCCTAGTAAACACAAATTATGTGAGTTCCAACACGATAACTTATAACATATAATTTGAAATTTATGTTCCTAAGGTCACTCTACATTTAACATGGATAGCATTAACCGTTACTGATATCAGACGAACCAGCATTCGAGCAAATCAGGTGTTAGTTATATAATAATCCACTAAAAAGTAACAAATTTGAAGATGAAGTAATCTAAAACAAATGAAATAAAAGTTATAGATCCAAATCGAGGAAGTAAAAGTAAGAGTAGTACCTGTTGTGAGAATGATGAGAAAACGAGGAACACGAAAACGGAAGCGATTAAGAAGAAGATAACAAGGGATCGCGGGGGGCGTAACAGATTCCGACCCATTGCTGATTCAGATTCCTCTTCTTTTTCATACATTCAATCCAATCCAATTCACAAACGGAAACTTAATCAATTCTAATAGACTAATACTAAAACTACTGCTTGTTTAACAATCATAAAACCCCTGTATTCTCAGGTGAGTTGAATCCAGCAATGTGTTTAAAACACCCGGTTCATGCGCTGATTAAACAGATGCTACTGAGATTTATGTATGTCTTGTCTTTTTCTTGATTCTATAGATTGGGGATTTTGTTTCACTCGCCAGGTAGTGTTCCACGAAATGTCCTACTCATACAACACTCGTCATTTGTTACTTTTGACATATTTAATTTTTTTTACTGTTTCAAATGGACGTTTGTTTCGACTTATGTAATGTGTTTATGAATTTATATAAATTTTGATAAGATTATAAACCCAATTTTATCGGCTTATAAGTTTATCAAGTTGAGCTTATGAGTTTAAATAAACCATAAACTCAACTTGATAAGCTCATAAGCCGAAAAAATTGGGCTTATGAGCTTATCAAAATTTATATAAGTTAATAAACCCGTTATATAAGTCGAAACAAACACCCCCTAAGTTTTGTCACTTGCTGTTTGTTTATTCAGACATAAAATGTATGATGCTTGTGTTCATGTTTGCAAGAAGATATGGTTCTTTTGTCTGAAATCTGATAAAGAAAATATTGTCTGTTTTGTTAAAAGAGAAATGTCTGATGTCTGTGTCCACTTCATTGTCATTTTCAAGTCGCACCCATATGACATATGTTGCTTTGAGCGCATCAAGAGCATTTTTCATTTGCTTTTTATTCAAGTCCATGTTAAACTTTTCTTTAAGAATCTTTCCTAACGTTGTCCAATAATCCTTATGCAAACTACCTCTCTTTCAGTTGGTATTTGAATAATTCAAATAAAATGTGTGTCTATAAATTTGTGAGCCTACGGAGTTGCACACATTGACATTTAGATATGACTATACGTTTATATATTTGTAATATATTATTTAATATGTTAAGTGTAATATTTAATAACTGGAGGATGTATTATGTAATTATGGAGGTTTCCTAATTATAATACAACTTAGACTCCAAGACATTGCGTAACTATATAAGAAATACCAAGTCCCTTATTTTAGACATCCTAGAATCGATTTAGGGATTCAATACCCTAATCGATTTCTCTCCTTACCTTTCATTCGATTGAGATCAACAAACCCAAGGGTTTTGGTTTTGTGTTGGTGATCGACTTCAAGGGTTTCGAACACCTAGGAGGTGAGTTTCGAGTATGGGTTAAAGCAAGCTAGTTAGACAAGAGTTGTGGTGATAGTAAACGTGTACTAGCATACAAGTCTTTTGCTAAAGGAGGTGTCGTCTACAAGCTTGTAGTAGGATTTCACTATAAATCCTAAACGAGGTAAATTAACAACAAAGGTTCAATCTTAACTTAGTTAATATTGATTATGTGTTTGATTATAATTTCTTCCGTTGCATGTTGTTTGACAATCTGATTATAGATATACCTATAGTGGTATCAGTCATACCATAATTCAAGTTAACTACTTAAAAACATCAAAATTTGGGGGGGGGGGGGGTATATTTGGTTCGACCAAAAGAATTATGGTGTTCGACTGCGACGCAGTGTTTTGCAACTGCGCCACAACGGATGGTTTTATAAAATAAAATAAAAAAACATTTTTTTTGGAAAATTAAATGTTAATTAGAAGCTAAACCTAAAATACAATATTTGATGTTTAATTACCTTTGTAGAATTTCATTAAGCAAAAATCATAATCGTAAAACTACATTATGATATAAGATATATTTTAATTGAAATTGGTTAAACATATTATTACACGAGATAATTGAATATGTGTGACACTTTACATAAATAGACTTTAAAAGATAATTTGCGGGAATTATTTGATAATTGAATTATATATGTATTAAATAGCTTACGCAATCCATAATTGCTTATTTGAACGGATGTATGTGGTCCGTTTCCAAGCAAAACGGGAGTTATTTAATATATATATATATATATATAGTGAATGGTTATGCGAGAACTCTCATTTTTGCGAGAACTGCGAGAACTAGTTTAGAGCCATTGGATGATTAGATCAAGGGTTAAAAACGAAAATGGCCGTATTGTAATTAATTGAAAAGTTGAGTAGTTTTTTATAAAGGTAAAAAGGGTACTATCGTGATTTCACATATTTCCTAAAAATTCTCACTCTCTCTATCTAATTTATTTAACCATTTTACAATATGTATTATTTTCCCACCCCCAAATTTTGATGCAGATCTAAAACCCTAAAATTGTCAATCGGCCAAATAGGTTTTGAGGGAGACGAGTTTTGTGTTTGACGATGCGCCAAGTAAAGCAATTATTTCCTTTATTTTGTATTTATTTTCTAATTGTTGCTGTCAATTTCAATCGGCCAGATATCCATCTTTATTCCATCTTTATGATGTCCTTTATTTAGATATTTTAATTTTTTCTTGCCGGTCATATTTCCTCTATTTTGTAATTATTTTATAAAGCAATTAAAAAGTTCATTAAAATAAGTTTTTATCATATCTCTTTGTACTGGTGGTGCCCATGTAAATCTTTGTTATTATGTTTTGAAGTATTGTGAATTGTGTTATTTGTCCATTTGTTTAGTGTAATTATTTTGTGACTTTTTCTTATTTTACTCACGGTAAACTTTGGTATTGGGTTTTTTTTTACTAAAATTGTTTTAGGTTATGCAAATTACAAGAAAAACAAAGATGATGATGATAAAGAACATTGATGGTGTTGAAGAAAAAACTTATGTCGCTCTTGTTTTTATTTGATTTGTAGTATTTTCGGATTTTTAGTTGGATTACTTAAATGACTCCAAGCTGTTCACATTTGAACATACTCCGTTCATATGAGAACATGTTATTATTATAAAGTATTTGATTTTGTTCACTTATGAACAATATTTGTACATACATGAACATATGACGAAATAAAGTGTTCTTTTGTGAACGACTCGTGTTTTATGAATTCTCAAGGTTCTTTGTAGGGGTGGCAAAATGGGTGGGTCGGGTCGGGTTGTATAATGGGTCAAATCGGGTTAGGGTCAAACGGGTCATTTTAAAAATCGGGTCAAACGGGTCATGGGTCAAACAGGTTGGATAGGGTCGGGTCGGGTCAACCCTTAACTTTTTACTTTTCTTTTTTCATTATTAATAGTAGAGTTTCTATTTTTTTTTTCTATTTTGTTTTATATAAACTACAAAAATAATACAAAATAAATTATTGAATTATAAAGTATAGTTTTAAGATTTGTAAGTATTTTTTATCGTTTTGTAATTTATAAAATTACAAATACTCAAAATAAATACTACTATATTGCAAAAGTATATTTTTTGATTTATAAGCATTTTTCAAAATTGTTTATTAAACAAAACTATAAAGGAATAATATTTTAATATTGTATTTTTTTTTTATAATAAATTATTAATATTAATCACAATAAAGTTAAATATCAAATCCATAAAGTACTTTCTCTCTCTCTCTTCTTTTCCTTTCCATACTTGCAGCTCGATCTCCACATTTTTTCAAGTTGCATGTTATCAAATCAAAAGTAATTTTTGGCAATAAACTCTTCACCACCACCCTGACCCGTTCGACCCTTTCGAACTCCATCATAGATCTTCATTCCAACCCGTTGGACCCGTTATCTAGATTTGCCATGACCTAATTCAACCCAAATAAGTAAAAATTCAACCCATAATGACTCGATTTTCATATGATGGGTTGTGTTTGCCGGTGCTAGTTCTTTGTTCTTTCACTTATTCACATTCTTTCAATTTGGTTGCTAATACTTGCTTAAAATAAATTATTTGAGGATAATGAAATGTGGATATATGAATGTGTCATGACTCATGAGAGAGAAGAGAGAAATTCAAAAAAAGAAAGAAAAATGTAGATTGACTAATGTACCCTTTTCTATTTCAAAAAATAATTTAATAATTAAGAATTCTGGACCAATCAAAATTAGTTCTCGCAGTTCTCGCAAAAATTAGGTTGCGTTTAGTTATAGAAAACGTTTTCTAATTTTCCATTTTTATTTTTCAAGAAAATGAAAAAAGTTTTCCACTCTAGAAAACATTTAAAAAGTTTGAAAACGTGTTTAGTTGTCAAATGGAAAACACAAGGAGTTTTCCATTTTATAAATGGAAAATAGTTGGAAAACTATAAAAGTGAGTTTTCTAAGTGTAGTTATAAATTAGAAAACTGAGTTTTCTATTTTCATGGAAAATGATTTAGAAAAAATCACATTTGAACACGTTTTCTGTTTTCTATGTTTTCCTTGAAAATTTTTCTAGAAAACACTCCTAGTTTTCTTCATCTAAACACACCTAGAGTTCTCGCATGAAAAATTCCCTATATATATATATATATATATATATATATATATATATATATATATATATATATATATATATATATATATGTATGTATGTATGTATGTATGTATATATAATGACCTAGAGAGACCTTTTTGCTATTTAGGGCACACCCACTTTGTTGCGTAGTTAATTCTTTTAGTTACATATATTATTGTTAAAATGTAAACTGACAGTTGTTGTTTTGGAAAATTAAAATAATATTGACTAAAGAATTATGAAATAAGGTTTTTAATTATTTTGTAATTATACGTTCTAAAACGCATTTGGTTGGGTAAAATATACCGTAATATGCTCCAGCGACGGAACGTGTAGTTTTATAAAATAGTTTAAAATCGAATAATTTTAAATAAACATGTTATCTCTAATTCATAATTAATTGTAAATCCTTATTCGTATAATTCCCAACTATGCTCACCTATAAGAAGCGATGTCTAGGAAAGACCGATTGTGTGTATTTAACCCTTAATGAGGTCGGTTTTTAATATACTTTGCGCTGACCACCCTCATCGTTCTTACCCGGCGAATAGAGCTACCGAAAGGGTTTTATAATAACGATTTTACATTTAATTAATACATGTGGTGTATAGGAATTAGACTTCTTGTCGCACGTAAAATTATTATAAAAGTACCAAAAATGGTTCCAACTTTTAAAATACAAATTATGTTACGAAGTTATATGCATGCTTCTTCGTACAAAAATTATTTTGTCACCCATTGAATTAAGTTAATTGCCATCCATGTTGCCAAGGCAACTTGTACTTGCTCGTTACTTCTACGTGAGACGTAGGTAAAGAGTTTCCAAGGTGGATTACCGCTCATCGTGAGACGGTGTTGGAATATATGCAGTCTTCAGCTGGACGACTTAAATCGAGTTAAGCGGTGAGACCTTAACGAAGAGGAAATAAGATGCGACGAAACATGATTAATGTCATGATCACCATATTGATGCTTGATCGTTAATGGACATTAAGTCTCATTTCTAGGAATTGCATGTGAAATGCAATTATTGAACACCACTTACCATTTAAGTAACACTTGTTCCTAGCAGATCAACTGATGGAACGGTGGTTATGTCATTTGGATCCTAGTCTTAATGAAAATTAAACCGTGGGTTTTTTATTTTTCTTAAGAATTAATTTATCGAAAGCACTAAATTGAACTTTCTTTCTGTTTTGTAGAAATGGCACAAAATCCCGATTCAAGCGGGATTATGTCAGAAATCAAAACAATGTTCAAAAGTGAAAAACTTACTGGACCGAACGTTAATGATTGGTATCATTAGCTGAGAATTATTCTCCGAGTGATGAAGCGATTACCAGTCATTACTACACCAATGTCTCTTGAGCCATAGAATTCTTATGATGAGGCATCTTGGGAAACTTATAATGCAACGTATGAACGTCATAATGAAGTTTCATGCTTGTTAGTATAATTCTCAATTGCCTTTCACAAGGTTTTGATGAATTTAAGCCTAACTAAAAATATGCATGGTATGGCTAAGACTCTCAATGAACTTAATGCGATGCTCGTAGAGTTTGAGAAAAGCCTTCCTAATAACGGCATGCTAAGGGCAAAGCTAAACAGGACGGAAAGAATAAACAAGTTGTTGTTTATGTTCCCAAGCCTAAGCGTACCCCTCAAGTTGAAAAGGAGCATCCTACTAAGGATGATGGTTGCAATCACTGTGGAGTGCTTGGACATTGGAAGAGGAACTGTCCTAAGTGCCTAGCCAAGGTGCAAGATAAGAAGCGAGTCGGGAACGCTTGACCTTCGGGTATCTTCACTATAGAATTATTTTCTTTCTCTAAAACAAATACTTGGGTATATGACACTGGTTGTGGTACTCATATTTATAATTCCTTACGAGGATTTAGAGCAAAGAAGAAACTGAATAATGGATCTTTGTACGTGTAACGTGCAGATGTGGAAACCATTGGAAGTTTTGACTTACATTTACCCCCGTGCATAGTTATTGTTTTAGACAATTGTCATTATGCACCTACTATTGTTAAGGGAATTATTTCAGTTTCTGTTTTCAAGAATTATGGATTCACTAATTGTTTTACTGAATTCGGTATATATGTTTCTAAAAATAATGTTCATTATTTTAATGCAATTGATATTAATGGCATGCTTGAAATAGATTTGCATGAT
This sequence comes from Senecio squalidus, assembly GCA_910822075.1. Taxonomy (NCBI): domain Eukaryota; kingdom Viridiplantae; phylum Streptophyta; class Magnoliopsida; order Asterales; family Asteraceae; genus Senecio; species Senecio squalidus. Next base: position 42,395,628 of record CAJVGC010000432.1, read on the forward strand.
TATTCGTCTTTAAATAATAATTTTATGTTTAATATTAGCACTAAACGCATTAAGTCCCGTTTGGACTCAACCTGTCTATGGAATTGTTGTCTTGCACACATAGGCAAGCATCACATTGAAAGGCTTCAACGTGAAGGGCTTTTAAAGTCAAATGATGTCTCATTTGATAAATGTGAATTTTGTGTATCGGGAAAAATGGCAAAGAAACCCTTTCCGCATGAGACGCAAAGGGCAACCAATCTTTTAGGAATCATGCATACTGATGTATGTGGTCCCTTTAGACATGTGTCAAAGAAAGGTGCTAGTGATTTCGTAACATTTACGGATGATTTCAGCCGTTATGGTTATGTTTACTTGCTTAAACATAAACATGAGGTGTTTGAAACATTCAAAGGGTTCCAAAACGAAGTAGAAAATCAACTCGGTAAAACCATCAAGATCCTTCGATCAGATCGTGGTGGTGAGTACTTAAGCCAAGAGTTTAAGGAACATCTTCAAGCGTGTGGAATTGTCCAACATGTTACTCCTCCCTATACCCCACAACACAATGGCGTATCGGAGATGAGGAATCGAAGCTTGCTTACATGATTAGATTGATGATGAACCTTACTACTTTACCATTATCTTTTTGGGATTATACTCTTGAGTCTGTTGTACGCATTCTCAATATGGTTCCAACTAAGAAAGTTGATAAGACACCATATGAAATATGGTAAGGAAAATAACCTAATCTGTCTTACTTAAAGTCTTGGGGTTGTGAGGCCCTTGTGAAGCGTGATACGCCTGACAAACTCGAACAAAGATCTATTAAGTGTATCTTTGTAGGATACCCAAAGGAAACAATGGGTTACTACTTATTTAATCCTACCGAACATATTATTAAAGTTGCACGGTATGCCGAGTTTTTCGAAACGAAGCTTATCGTTCAAGAAAACAGTGGGAGGATTGTTGTGACAACCGTCAAAAACTCAGGTCGAGAACGCTAACTCATAACCTCGATACGAATATTTGATACTTGCTATTACTAACTTATGTGTTACGTGGTTACGTAAGCATGACTCTTTAAGTTAAGCTCGTTGTAACTCACACAAAACTTTTAAAGTAGGGTTACGTTACTTGAACGTTAAACGCGTGTGTCTCGGAACCGGAATCGGAATCGGAATCAAACCAACAATTGAACTCTAAAATACCAAGATTACATACAAAGAACTTTCCTAAGTTCATTTGAAATCAATCGGGAACCTCAACGAACAAAAATGCCTAACAAGAACGAAAAACGGGATTTATGCCAAACCAGCCATTCAGGCCACGGCTGGATGGACTCAGCCAACGGCTGGGCTCCATCCGGCGGCTGAGCTCCTCCAGCCGGCGGCTGAATGCTGCTGGACAGGTGTTCGATGACTCATTTTTGCATGAAAAACGATTGGGACACATGTTTTAACCCGATTTGACCCCACTTTGGCAGTGTTTCAACCCCCAAAACACTCTACCCTTCTTTTCTTTTCTTTCATTTTAACATAACACACACACACACACTTCACTCTTTTTCTCTCAACTCTCTCTCTCTCTCTAAACTCTCTCAAACACCCTTTCACACCAGTGATTTCCAGCAAGAAAACTCCATTAAAACACACTAAATTCACCATTAAAAACGTTCTATTAATTAAGAAGATCAAGAAGCTTGCACCAAGACATCATCTCTACCGTTTTGAAGCCGAAAACACCTCCTAGCTACTCTAGATCATCATCCATACACTTTCTTTGGGTAAAAACACTTTTCCTTTACTGTTACTACTCTATAAACTCATTGCATGTATGATCTAACACTTAAAAACAAGTTTTTCTGAAGTTTTATAACGATTTTTACCCAAAAACGGGTTTTCATAATCTCTTACATAAATCTATATATTTGTGGCTAAAAATCCAAAAGAAACTGAGATTTGAACATATATATATGTACTCTTAATGAATATTTAGTTGCATGTCGAAATCTAGCTCAAAAACGCTTAAAATCGCGAAAATGGCAAAACAAGAAAAACTGTCACGACCCTCCAGCCGGCGGCTGAAATAATTCAGCCGGCGGCTGAATAATTTCAGCCGCTAGCTGAATGACGCTGTGCACAAAAATCGTATTTTTAACGTATTAACGGAGAAATCGAGACACATATACTTTTCATAGTTTATAACATAATATAACATATTACATATTTGTATATTGAATGATAAGATGAGGTATTTAAATAACTAATTCATCATAACATTATATAATGATATATTACGAATCGTATTAAGCGGGAAAGTGGATAGAAAATTTTGTACATAAATTTTATAGCGTGGAAGCGCTGCCCAAATTTCATTGGACAAAAATTATAACACTTAAACAACAAACAATTCGTTGACTAACGAGTATGAAAGCTAACAAGTGATATACTTACACGAAAACTTGGTTTATATTAGGATTCCGGTGATTTCGAGCACCTTCGAGCAATTCCGAGCACCCTAGAAATCTTCGCAAACAGTGAGTTACAAACCCCTACTTTTAAATGCTTTTAAACATATTTTTGGGGTGAAATGCGAGTCTTAGGCTTAAACACTACTTTTAAGCGGAAACAAACTTTGAACGCTTAACGAAACGATTTGATACTTTGAATACTATTACGAAACTATATTTATGCCAGCATTGTTGATGTTTTTGCCAACAATGTTGAGGATACAAACACTAGATTGCCAATGACTAAACATCGATCGTCATGTTGCGGACGTTGTACAACATGGACGTGAGATACCATTAAAATTCCCATGCACTCCTGCATAACCGTTGCTATTAATCTCTGGGAGAGGACCGATAGAATTTATGGATAGCGCTATTAGGGTAGTTGACCCTCACCACAACGATAACAACAGATGGTGCATAGTTCTAGTGGGTAGGCATAAGGCTTAGCAACGAACGATCATTGGGCAATACTTAGATTGTCACATAGTCGCGCTATGTGTTCAATGCCTACAAACACAAATACTATACTTTACACATGTTTTGTGGTAACTATTTGGATACTAATACTATACGCATGGTTATGCGACAACTATTTGAAAACTACATTTTACGCCATCTTTATGTGGGTCGATACTTGTATGCTTTTACTTAAACTTTGAAGCTCACTAACTACGCCTCCCGTAGTAAACACTTGACTCGTATTTTCAGGAAACGAGTAAGCTTGCGATGATGACTTTACGCTTGGGGCTGATGACTTCAAGAATAGGAAAGGGTTCGGGTGGTTTGGCTATGAACACTTATTTTGTATTTCGGATATGTAAACTTTGTTTTAAACATTTGTAAACCTTGGATGTTATGTTTTCTTTAATATAACTTGGTGTGGAATTATAAACTTGTGTATCGAATGATATTGCTCTTCACATCCTGTGTTTCCGCTTTAGCGGGGTGCGACAATTGTAGAACTTGATGAGATTCAAGAGGAAGATACATCAACTTCTGCTCAAACTGGCGAACATCAATTTGGGGCGGGGGGGGAAGATTGAGCCTCCTGTTATGCCTCAGTCTTAACCTCAAGTTGATGTTACTCCAATTCGTAGGTCCGAAATGACAGTACGTGCACCTCAAAAGTTAAACCTAAATGTAGCTTTAGATAATGAGGAACATGTATTAGGGGATCCTAGTGAACCTCGAACCTTCAAAGCTTCATTACCAGGGCCCGACTCTAAAAAATGGCTTAAGGCTGCCAACGTGGAGATGTATTCCATGAAAGACAACGACGTTTGGGATTTGGTTGATCGTCCTCCAAATACCAAAACTGTGGATCTTAAATGGCTTTTTCAGCAAATACCGACATTGATGTCAATATACACATCTATAAAGCTCTTCTAGTGGCAAAAGGTTTTACTCAAATCTATGGTATAGATTATGAAGAAACCTTCTCCCTAGTGGCAGACATAAGAGCTATTAAAAATTCTCTTAGCCACAACGACGTTCTATGACTATGAGATATGGCAAATGGATGTCAAGACAACCTTCTTGAATGGTTATCTAGACGAGGACGTCTATATGAATCAACCAGAAGGTTTAATTGATCCCCAACAAAGTATGCAAACTTAAGAGATCCATTTATGGACTTAATCAAGCATCACGAAGTTGGAATAAGCGATTTGATGAGGAAATCAAGAAATTTGGTTTTACTCAAAATTCCGATGAGCCATGTGTATATCAAAAATCCAGCGGGAGTAATGTTACTTTTCTAATCTTATATTTAGACGACATATTGATTATGGGAAATCACATTTCAATGTTACAAGATGTAAAATCTTATCTTGAAAAGTGTTTTGCCATGAAAGATTTAGGAGAAGCGACTTTCATTCTTGGATTCAAGATCTCAAGAGATAGACAAAAGCGGTTAATCGAACTAAGTCAAAGGGCTTACATTGTCAAAGTATTAAAGCGATTTAATATGGAAAATTCCAAAAGTGGAAATGTGTCAATGCAAGAACGAATTAACTTTAATATCACGCAATATGCATTTACACCTCAGGAGGTGGAGTGCATGCATAGGATACCTTATGCTTCGGTAGTAGGATCTATCATGTATACGGTTAGATGCACAACGCCTGATGTGGCTTTCGCACAGAACATTGTTTGCAAATACCAACACAATTTTGGTGAAAACCATTGGATTTCTGTCAGGAACATTCTTAAGTAACTTAGAGCTACTAAAGATATGATTCTTTTTTATGGTGGAAATCTCGAGGCTGATCTAAGGATATTGGATATTGTGAAGCCAGGTTTCAGATAAACCCATGTCTACAACATAATTCGAGTACATTGCACCTTCGGAAGCTACCATGGAAGTTGTTTGGATACGTAAATTTATTTTTGGGCTTTACGTGGTTCCCACAAATAAATATCCAATGGATATGCATTGGGACAATTCAGGAGCAATTATCATAGCCAATGAACCTGGTAGTCAGAAAGGAGCTAGACACTACCATCGGAGATATCACTATGTTCGTGAGCAAATCGAACAAGGTGAACTCAATTTACTTAAAGTTCACACAGATGATAATCTAGCCGATCCCTTTACGAACGCTCTGTCAAAAGCGAAACTAACTCACCAGCTGAGGGTATAGGACTTCATTTAGCTAGTAATCACATGTAGATTTGTGTTTTTCATTTATTATATTAAATAAATATTTGATATATGAGTTTTTCATTTATTATATTAACTGTGTCCTATTTTTCATGTTTTAATCCTTGAATAATATTTTTAGCATATATTATTAATCTAAATATCCGTTGTCGATTAATTATATGGGAATATAATTAAACTAAGACAATATTTGAGTGTTTGTCCAGCTAGACTCATCAACTCACATAGTATCCACAATATGCATACTAGATTATCCAATCAATGAATTATAACTTTATGGCTCTTAGTCATTAAGTATAATTCATAAATGATTGGTTTATTTGTCCTTAGACTTGAGATGCAAGAAGTTACACATGTATGGAGTACATTATTTGATCATAGTTCTATCTATCTTGAATAAGGATAGTAAAAAGACTATTTTGGTAATGTAACAAAATACATGGCTAACGCTTGTATTCTGTGACAACCGTCTTATTCCAGGTGCATTTTTATAATCTATGTCTCTTTCGGTCTAACTAGTCTTTAACTTTTCATTAATCGGAACCGCGACAACGTCGGAATCACAACCGGAATCAAAATAAATAAGTCCTAATACCAAGAAAACCCCTAATGAACTTTCCTAAGTTCATAATGTAACATACTTTAAAACTTTAGTTAACGAAAAAGTCCAACGAAACACTTATACAAAAACAGCCAAAATACAAATTTTGTTACACAAATGGTCCTGGTCGGCGCACACATGCCTTGTGCGCCGTCCTGCAGGACGAAAATTGTAAGAATTTTGAAATTCTTGCATGTCTCGATTCCACCACTTTTTCCACCAATCACTCTCGATTCCAGGCTCTCATTACTGTCTTTTGACAGTCCCCAACACACTTTTTCATTATTATCTTCATTTTCATTTTTCAAAATCATTTTTACAAACCAAAAACACACACAAACACTTTTCTCTCTAAAAACCTCTCAAGAGTTCTTCATTTTCCAGTAACTTCAGCCATCAAAATCCATTTTCTAACCATACAAATCGTTCCAAACATCAAGAGAAGCAAGGGGTGCCATTTATTTCGAAAAAGGACTAATCTTGTAAAGATTTTTGAAGCGTAAATCCGACCAAAACTCAACATCCGAGCTTTTCCTCCGGTAGATTTCTGTCTTTTTACTATTTATATACAAATAAACACTTGCATGTAAGATCTAACGGTTAAAAATAAGTTTTTATACGAATCTATGACTTTTTATGGTCAAAAAACGTTTTTAACCGAAGTAACCTTTAGATCCACGGTTTTGTAACTAAAAATGCTTTATAAACTGTTAAAATGATGTTTTAATAAGTTTAAACCTATTGCATGTCGAAATCTAAGGCTTAAAATACATTTTGCAACAAAAACTCGAAAATCCGCGTCGTGAGCGCCGTCCTAAGGCACACAACGACGCAGCGTGAGAAGTTTTCAGCTTTTGTGCGCCGTTCTGGTGCTCACAACGGCGCACAGAGTTGCTGGATTTTCAAAACTTGTCGTTTTTAGCACGTTTGGACCATTTGTGACCGCTGACTTTTTGACTTACGACACTTTGGGACTGATTATGTAAAAGTAATAACATTTTGGACAAGTATGGACTATTTGGACTTAAATTGAACTATAATATGTATATTATCGTGTTTAGGGTGATTTGTGAGCGGAATTGGTAGGTACATTTTTGGATATGAAATTTGGGCGCGGAAGCGCTGCCCAAATTTCCTTAGAAAAATGTAAACCACTTCAGCGAGCAAAAGAACTTGAGACATAATAATCAAAAACGTTAAATCGAACTTTCGGACAAAAACGTGACAATTACTTTTTCGGACTATTTTAAAAATACTTAACCTTGACGCTTAAAGTTTAATAAAATTTATTCTATATTATTATATAAAGAACATAATAATATAATGACTAATTAAACTATCTTGGTATTATTAGGCAATCCGTGATTCCCGGCTTCCATTTCCGACCGAGTTTCCGTATCTTATTCTTCGCAATCCGTGAGTTACAACCCCTTATTTTTATATGTATTTTGCATGAATTTTTGGGGGAAACATAAGATTATTTGTATTTGAAAACTTTATGAATCAAATTGCAACTTTATGAACTTTGACTTATTACAAATATTGAACTATTTTGACTTTGGAACTTATCGAACTATTTTGACTTTGGAACTTATTGAACTATTTTGACTTTGGAACTATTTGAACTATTTTGACTTTGGAACTTATTGAACTATTTTGACTCAGGTACTTATGGAACTATTTTGAACAAACTCTTTGAACTCTTATGCGTAAAACACTTTTACTCTACTTGAACTTACCGGCTTGCCCCCTTTTTGGCTAAACTAATTATTGATGCTTGTATGCGGACCGACCCTTGATGGAACTATAACATGATCTTAAGTGACGGAACAACTATCTCTTTTTAAAACAAAACTACTTAGTGCCCAGCTACTTTTCTAGAACTTTACACACTATTAACTACAGAGCCGTTTAGTAATTATGGGTATCGATACTTAGGAAAGAACCGTTCCTTGCTTAGATGGCAGTCTAAGTACATATTACTAAGAACTTGAACAACTTCCCGTAGGATAGGCGGGAAGAGGGGCCTCACGGTTGAACAATCGGATTAGTGTGAACACTTAAGTTATAGATGCCAAGAGGTTGATACAAGAAATCTAATTAGTTACTTATACGCATAAATTTACGAACTTTTTAGCGATTGATTCCGCAACTACGATTTGACTAAAAATTTGACTCTACTTAGTCTTTACGAACTTAGGGCACCGATTCGCCCGTTACTTGAACTTTAAAAGTATATAAATTTTAAGCGACTTTTCTCCGCTAACCTCCTTTTGGAAACTTTTACTTTTATATACTTTACTTATATTTTTGCCGAACTACTTAAACTGTAACTCACTCACTACTTTCGTAGTTGACACTTTATCTTATGTTTCAGGAAATTTAGTGTAAGTATGAAGTGCATGGCATGGACGGGTCGAGGCGGTCGTGTGAGAACCTTTTCGGGAAAAGACTTGTCCACTACTTTTGGGAATTTTATTTTGGAACTTTAAACTTATGTGTTTGTGTACTAAATTCTATGACTTGGTTGTTTTCTTGAACTTGTAAACTCTTTTAACATTTTAAATGACTTGAATGCCGTTATGTTTTCTTATGACCCGTGTAATGATCTTCCAGCTCTTCACATTCCGTGTTTCCGCTTTAGCGGGGTGTGACATATTCAATATAGGATTTTTTTTCCTTTAGCTTGCAACTGAAGTATGATACTATTGGGCCACTCATGAAAACTTAGAGATGTATATCCAGCAGAATCCAATATTAATCCAGATATGTATCGATTTAATTTGGTAATCTTAAGTAATTCGCGAAATAAGAAACAGAAACTTAAAAGATGGAATGACCTAGATCCATATCCATATTTAACAAGAGTATCTGTAACAAAATGATAGTAAACTCAAACATAGACTCACAATGACTGTGGAAACTTCACTCGTGTATTTACAGGAACATTGGCCGTGTTGCTAGACGCTACCCAATGTTATCACATTTATTGAGACATGCTCAAAGTGGAAGTTGTTGGTATTTGAACACGTCAAATAAAATGTGTGTCTATAAATTTTCGAGCCAACGGGGTTGCACACATTGAGATTTAGACATGACTATACGTTTATATATTTGTAATATATTACTTAATATGTTAAGTGTAATAGGGGTGAGCAAAAACCGAACCGAAAACCCAAAACCCGAAAAAACCGATAAAAACCGAACCGTAAAACCGGTCCGAATACAAAAACCGATGGTTTGGGTTTCGATTTTTGAGAAACCGAAAAAGACGGTTCGGTTTGGGTCGGAGGGTAAAACCAAACCGAAAAAAACCGAACCGAACCATTATATGTATGTCAATTTAAAATGTTCACTTTTAGTAGATATTTTAAGTTTTATTCTTTTTACTTTTTTCCTTTGTCAAAAATTCTAAATCATCCTAATTAATTACTCCCTAAACACACAAACTCTCGATGCTAATAGTGAAGACTCAAAGTTTTCTTTTCTAAATTGCCAATCTCATACTTATCAATATGTAATCTTTTTGTGTCATATAGGCCACATTACTCAGCAACATGTAGGCTATAGTTTATTAAGCCACATATAGTATTTTTTTTTTCTTCTAAATTTTGTGTTTAAAGTTTTCCGACTCATATCATTATGTTCTAGTAATATGCACAACTTCATGTTATAAGTTGTGAACTGCTCCGCCAATTATTGCGTAACATAGGCTTCCATTTGAGATTTATTTCACAAGTTTTTCTTGACAGATCTATGAATTTGCTCATGTCCAAAAACCGAAATAAAAAACCAAACCGAACCGAAAAAAACCGAAACCGAGAGGAACCGAACCAATGTAAACCGAACCAAACGGTTTGGAACTTTCAAGAACCGAAATTTCGGTTTTGGTTCGGGTTGAGTTCGGAACCGACCCAAACCGACTCATGCTCACCCCTAAAGTGTAATATTCAATAACTGCAGGATGTATTATGTAATTATGAAGGTTTCCTAATTATAATACAACTTGGACTACAAGACATTGCGTAACTATATAAGAAATACCAAGTTCCTTATTCTAGACATCCTAGAATCAATTTAAGGATTCAATACCCTAATTGATTTCTCTCCTTACCTTCCATTCGACTGAGATCAACAAACCCAAGGGTTTTGGTTTTATGTTGGTGATCGACTTCAACGGATTCGAACACCTATGAGGTGAGTTTTGAGTACGGGTTAAAGCAAGCTAGTTAGACAAGAGTTGTGGTGATTGTAAACGTGTACTAGCATACAAGTCTGTTGCTAAAGGAGGTGTCGTGTACAAGCATGTTGTAGGATTTCACTATAAATCCTAAACAAGGTAAATCAACAACAAATGTACAATCTTAACTTATTTGATATTTATTATGTGCTTGATTCTAATTGCTTCCGTTGTATGTTTTATGACAATCTGATTAGATATATACATATACTTTCTACTTACTTTGTTAATTTCATCCATACACGTCTCTTATAAGCATTTAATAGCCTCATTTTTCGTAAGGTCATATTTAGAATTAAAACAACAAATAATACAAACTAGGAGATACCCGTGCGTTGCACGGGTTCGCCGTCCTGTATTTGTTCATATTTCATCGCATGCTGATACTGATAACGATAGTAGTAGTGGTTGCAACGGGTATTGATAATATAGTATAGTTACAGAAGCTGTTAGTTGTTGTTACAAAAGCACGGTTTATGAAATCCGTTAGGAGTGTCTGTAGCTACTTTTACAAAATTACGACTTGTGAAGTTCGTTGGGCTGCCTGCAGTTGTTGTTGATTGTCAGGTGAAGGCTTCTATGGAGAACGGAGTGCTTACGATTACTGTACCAAAAGAGGAGGTCAAGAAGCCTGAGGTCAAGTCGATTCAGATTTCTGGTTAAAAGTTTGTGCTACCTTAGTATTGTTGTATGGCTTTGTTTTGTTATGTTTTGATGTAATGATGCTGGTAGCTTGTGTAATAATAAGATTTGATATGTAAGTGTCTTTCTATGTAACATGTTTCAAAACAACCCAAACAAATGAAAATAAGCCCACTAAAAATATAACCCAATAAAAACCCGGAGAAACAACCCAATAAGCCGTAAGCCCAAAAAGTGGCACAAGTAGCAATGCATAAACAGAATTTAAACTAGGAGGTAATTTTGACTCACTTTCACATATTTAAAATCAAGAAATATAGTTGCTACAAGTGTTTACATGTTGGTGGATTTATTGTGTTAAATTAATCCAAAAATATCATAATAATTAGAATAAAAAACATAAATTAATATTAGCATATCAAACTAACTAAATTATACATAAAAATTAATGAAAAGAAATTATTTATTAACATCCACTACTGTGACAGTATAATCATTGATTAAAAACATTCACATAAAACAAAAAATAATTTGTATAAAAATAATCACAAATAGGAAAAGGTGAAGCTATATTAAATTGCATGTAAGAAGAATAGTTATGGTTGTGTATGTTGTGGTGTTTTTGTTTTGTAGTTAATAGTTAATTAGGGTTTGATAGTAAAAAAATGTTAGGTGGTTTATTAAATAGTGAAATTTTGTGGTTAAAATTTATGTCTTCCAAAAAGAAAAAAATTTCCAAGTCTTCAATAATAAGTGAAAATAAGTGATTATTATGCCTTTTATCTTATTCTAAACAAACACTCTTTTTCTAAAACGTCTGCGCGCTTGCCGCCATAAGTGCCCATGAAGCACTTATTGAAAAAAACCAACACTTTGTAAACAGTGATGTTTTCATATTAACTTTATTTAGGGTTGAAATTTTTTTTAGATTAGATGTATGTGGTTAACGCGCTTATCTTGTCATCGTTTTTCGAATCATTCTCGGGTCATTTCTAAGATATTAAAGAAGTTCGAACATGAAATCTTTTCCAATGACATAAAACGTTTTGCACTTATAATATGTTCTTTCAAACCTACATTTTATTTTAATTTTATAAAAACACATAATTAGTTTTTATAAAAACCGCATATAATCATTTTTTAGAAGAGGTTTGTCAAATAAAGACGCACCATCGATCCAGATTAAATATGGACCTTGATATGTCCAAAAGAAACTTCAAAGCAAAAAAACAAATACTATCTCATTAGCCGAAAAATAATCTAGACCGGTTGGTTTACTTTAAACATGGGAAGGTTTTTACAGGTCGAAAATATGATAGAGTGGGTAGAGCTAAATGCGACATTAGTTTTATTTGGTCCCTAGGGTTGCTTGGGAACACCTTGTTGCTGCTAAGGATCATAATTGGGCAAAGACGCAACGTTGTTATAAGTTCTCTAGGTTGAACATGCATTTGGTCTTTCGTTGCGATTGGGTAGGAGGTTTTGAGGTTGTAGTTGGAGACGACCCGACCTCTTGTGATAGCCTGTTGATTTCGGGTGTTCTGTTGTCTCTGTGCATTTAGTTGTGTCTGAATAGTGTACTTGGATTTGGACTCTTCCAAAAGAGACGATGACATTCTTCTCGATTCTTTGTATCATCGATCCTCCTTATCGATCTGAGAGTCCAGCGAGCCTGTTCTCATCGGGCTGAGTTTATATCCAACTCACAACGAAAGATCCATGGAGCATCGGAAAATCGATAGTCCTGATGTGTAAAATCTAGTTTTAATTTTAAAAACTCGAAATGCTTATTAACTCGACTACACACTTATAGGCAGTGGACTTAATCGCTTGTAATATAGTAATTAGTAAGTCGGGGTTCCATCTCAGGGGCTGAATTTAGCTTTAAATAAAGAATTAATAATACTAATTTTTTTTTGGGTTTGTTTTGTGACCGAATTGTCATGTTTCTTAACTAAATTAAGAAAAGTGATTATTAAAATCGTTTGTTGAAAAGTTGATTGTTTTTTTATCAATTAAGGAGAAAACACTTGTTTGGTAACTTCACTAATAATCTAATTTAACTTACGTAATTGAATGTTTGTTTTTAACTTCTTATTTATAACTAGATTTCCCTCTAATACCTAACTAACTCTAATTATGTCGAACTCTACCGTTCCTCTCGAATACAGCAAAAAGCCCTCGATAACTAAGAATTAAGAAACAAGCCGAAATTTTATGATTTAATCTTATAAAGCTTCCTCTCGAATAGCTTCTCTAGTTTTTAATCCAATCTATTCTAATTATTAACTAGCTTTCTCGTTTAAGTCTAACTATCTAAGTTATTATTACTAATTCCTCTCGAATATTAGCAATTTTAAACCAATTAAAGACGGATTGATTTGTTTCGTTCAATTAACTAATCTAACTCTAGCTTCCTCTCGAATACCTAGAATTTCAACTAGCATATAGAATATAAATAACTTTGAACAATATATAAGACGTAAACAATAAAGGTTCTTCAATTAAACATAAACACCTAAAAACATTCAATCACAATAAACTAAATCGTCACACAAGATCCATTACAAAACAAGTGGTAAATTTATTAGCTACTCATGTTTATACGAAAGCAAACAAACATAGAAAAAGTAGACATAATACCAAATAGTCGAATAAAGTAATGTAAGAATTGCGTAAAACGTTAACATTGAAGATAAGACTTAAAAATTATGCTTCAAACTCTCTTTGCAGCTCCTAAACCGATTGCTTAACTCCATAATCGAATTGCAAAATCTGTAACTATAATAGAACACTTTTCACAAGGTTAAATGCAAAAAACATATCCTATCCATCATGTTTCAATACGAAAATCGACCGAATATCGCATATAAATATGTGTATGAATATGCGATATCAAATCCCCACAAACGTACCGTTTTGCTTGCCCTCAAGCAAAAACTATGTTTCAAACAAATTACCAAGCCATATTTAAAATGCATAACCAAAAACCTCACTAATTTTATGGGAGTAAATCACACAATCTCTCAAACTAGTCTAAAGGGTGTGTAAAGTATTCTGTATATTCGCTCAATTGCTCAGTCATGGTGAGTTTTCTATCATAGGCTTGATAAAGAATCACTTCTCCACCACTAGAGTCTAGGTACAACTACACGGGGACTTTTATTCGGGTTGTAATGTACAGGTAAAAGCATGTGTAAATATATAATGGAGTGAAAGGCTAAATAAATAAAAACGTATACAATTAAAAATCGTAGTATACATCTAACTTAGACTAAATCCGAACTCCTAAATCTTTAACGAACCGAATTGCTTTAAAACTTCAAACTTCTCCAAATATACATAACTTCGTACAATACTTAATAATAACTCTATATAAACTACTGTATGCCTTCCACTATGTATTAGTTTACCTATTGTATGCCTTCCAGTATGTATTAGTTTACCTACTGTATGCCTTCCAGTTTTACTGTTAAGGTTGTATACTCAAAAGGCCTAATACACATTAATTTTACCTCTAATTTGTTTTCGATTCTCTATTTTTCCTCAAAGTACAAATATAATACAAAGGCCTCGATATTCGATAATTTTCATGCCTTAAAAACTTCTAATTTCAAACTTCATGTTATAATAGCAATCAAAAACTAAGTTCGGATTAATCTAATACGAAACGAAAAATAAGGCGAGTGTACCAAAATATATAGTACTGTTTAAGAAACGAAAAGGTTTAGGAGCAAAGTGTTTTACTAGAGTTTCTAACACTAAAAAATGAGTGTTACAAGGGTTAGGAGGAAACTAGCAAATCAATGTGATTAACTATACAAAAATATAAAAGAAACGAAAAAGGCTAAACAAAATGGTTAATCCTAATTGCCCCTACCGTTGTACCAAATTACACTAAGTTACCCTAATGTAATGCTCATTTATGGTCTTGAAGTGTATAACAATGTCAAGTTCTAAAGTCATCAACCATAAGCACACTCAAAGAATCGAAAAAGTAGCATTAGTGATGAATGCTTTCAAAGGCTCAAAATCTCACTATTTTCGAGTAGGGTATCAAATGTGTTAGGTTATGCTAAAATTTTAAGGTATTACAAACTAGACACGTTATGTTTTTTTTGTTTTTTTTCAATTTTTTAATTTTTTTGAATTTTCTCGATATATTTTTCAAAAGTGTACAAAACTTAACATGATGGAAACTACGGGTCCTAAAAATAACTTTGAAAATTTCCCGAAGACAAACCCCCCCCCCCCCCACCCTGTAACGCCCCGATCTTACAAAGCATACAAAATGATATCGAAAGGAACTTAGAAGGCAAAAGGGCGTTAAACTTATGCAAAAGCAAACCGAATATTCAAAAGATAAATTTCCAAAATGAGTTACTAAAAGATAATAAATATCCTAAGGGAAGCGTTCTAAATCCTTAATCTCTCTACGCTCGATTCCCATTCCCAAGAGCACACTGAGGTACCTGCCGTTTAAGAAAGAAAGAAAAAGAAAACGGCTGAGCGAATGCTCAGTGAACAGATATATACAACTGACACGGAATAGGTATGACATGCATAATAAGTAAATACAAAACTTATTTAAAAATACAAAGTTGCAAGACAAAACTTATTTCCAAAGTAAACTTATTTTCAAAACAAAATATAAATATGTATAATTCCATCGTATCCAACGTCAACATATCAAAGTATTACCAACATATATCCAAATATTAGAAAGCCAAATTTCGTAAAATAATGCACCAAGAGTCAAACAAATGGGTAACAAATATCAAATGAAATCCTAGGGTAACACATACCACCAGTCTTTCCAAAAGGTGCAAACGTTTCGTATGACACTACGATAAACGTCCACCATCAAACAAACAAATTTCCTAGGATCGATCCATACGCCTCTTATAACAAATAATACTTAGTGCACCTTACCACAATCCGGGTAAACAAAAAGAGACGCCGTAGATATAGCAAAATACACCGCTACGGTCGATGCCACATTATTGGTGTCACAATAACGCGCCCATGGGACCTCCATGGATAGGTTACTCTTAGGCATATCTTACAAAACCGTTTGAACCGACTTATATGTTACAAATTTCAAAATACTTTTACAAATTTTCAAAGTGATTAATAGACTCCAAAATATGTTTAAAAAAGTTATTTATAATGTACGTAAAGTAGTTTAACCATAAACATAAAATATTATATAATGTGACATTTTATTTATTTTGAAAATCACGTGTCTACCCAACCGTTCGTTCTAATCTTGTCACGAGTCACCATGACAACATTATCAATCTATTTACGAAATAATAACTTAATGGGTCCTTATCGGGACATGTAAAGCCACACGGAATGAGTGACACTTTATACGAATCACCGTACCAATTACCACAATCACACGTGTTCTTTACCGAGTTGCTTCGAGACTTTTTCGGGGCTGTTTCGGGACAATTCTCGGGACTGATTTGGGGTCGTTTCGGTAGGGGTTTTAGAGACACGGTTTTTGACACATAAAATACTTTTCGTTTACTCATTTTCAAATCTACACATGATCACAAATTATCGTTAGTACACCAAATGATCAATATAAAGTATATATGATTTCAAAACAACACTTAAACAAACTTTTATGCAAACATACATGTCATACCAATAATATTTCAAAACATTCAACGAGATTTTCAAAGAGACTTATACGAAATTTGTACAAACGGTCAAAAGATACACAAACGAGAAGAACAATGAATTCGTGTATATAATCACAAGAAACATGTATCGGAGGAATTAGGAATTCAATAAGGAAAATAAAAAGAATGTTTAAGATAGACATATGTGCAAATATATTACGAACAAAATAATATTTATTAAAAAGATAAGATATCCGAACAAATGATCAAAAGAAGCATATACCGAAATAAATATTAAGTTCACACAAGGAAGCTTTTAATCGAAAGAATGTTTATTAGAGAAATGAGTTATCGAATAAACAACATACGAACTAAATGAATATTTAAAAGAAAGTTAAGAATTTTCATAGAATCAAAATAATCAATATCACAAATAATCAATTGAACGAAGACAACAAATATACATATAAATATATCGAAGATTCGTAACAATAATCACAATGATAATCAATCGAAAGATGACACCAAATATACATATAATGTATAGAATATCCGTACCTTATTTCCAAACAAAATAATTGCAAAAACGAAAGAAGCACCGAACGAATGCGATCAACGAACCAAATCTAACATATAGAAAAGTATGAGTGCAAAACACATTCAAATAGGTAGTATGTAATATCCTTTATTTTCTTAGATTAATATATGATTCCAAAGTGTTATTTGTATTATCCAAAAGTTATAAGTGATTAAAACTCTCATCCTTTACCCTATATCTTGACAACAAAAAGTATGTAATATTAAACCAAGTTTAGACATGAAATTTATTTTCTTGTTTGAGGTTTTCATTTAAGAATTTTAGAGTTTATAAAATGATCATATACTTTTGAGAATATAGAGAAAAAGATTGAAATATTACCTTAACATTTAGACATCACAACAACCTTGTTTTTCCACCAAAATGAATCAAGACTTAGCAAATTGGAAATCAAAATATGGTGGATTTTTGTTAGAGGAATCAATGGGAGAAAAAGATAGAACTCAAGAATATCCCTTGATATTGTAACATAAAAAAAATATGGATGGTTTCTTATTAAAATCTCTATTAATTAACAAAAATAAATGGTGATAAAAATTAAGTTATGAGTAGGTTAATGATGTGAAATGAAAAGGTCTTTTATGAATCTAGACTTGTTTTAGTTATAATAAACCTACACATTGTATTTTGTTGTTTAGACTTTTAAGTTTATGTATAAGAAAGAATCCAATGTTTGAAAGTGGTAGATTATAAGGTAAAATTACCAAAAGACATAGTTTAAGAATTTATTAAACATGTGACAAAATAATAGTTAACTTATGTTAACTTTATTATTTAACAACTTAAGATAAAATAAATAATATTAAACTTAGAAAAATTATAAATTAAATGATATAATCATTATTAAAATACTTAACTTATAAATTATATATATTTACACTCAAACTTATCTTATTGCTTATTTAACAAAATATGTCTTTGAATTTTTGGGATATTACACCCCCCCAAAAAAAAAAAAAAAAAAAAAAAAAAAAAAAAAAACTTAAGTAACATATTGACCCTAATGTGTAAACGATTAAAAACTAATGGAAATTACAAAAATCTAAGCTAAAAATAAAAATACTACATAAATAGAAGGGTAGAAAGATAGAACTCGTTTGTAGATGTTGAAAATTCCTCGTTGAAAAGCTTTGCTGAACTTAATGCGAGACTCAAAAACGGGTGTTGAACTTACTACGAGTGTTTGAAAAACTAAAAACAAAACACTAAACAAACAAATTAAAACCAAAATAATAATAAAATAAAAAGTCCAAGTTACGACGAATAAAATAAATAGTATAACTAAAAGTTCTAATAGGGAATAGTAAATATAAAAACAATAACATCATAAAATAAACTCCAAATACCAAATAAATACCAAATCTACAACACATACGACCCCCAAATCACCAAATATCACCACCCTAGTCCTCCATAGCATCATCATCGTCATCTCCATCGCCACCTCCACCTCCTCGTACACGGGTTGTAGATAACCCCGATACGGCTGACGATAGTAAAACTGTGGGGACAAGTAAGGATCCAAAGGTGCAGTCGATCCCGATGCCTCGTAACGCTAGCGAGCCTTGTCCTCCAGTGTCGGTCGGTACCTCTGAGTATGATAATGGGTGTGCTCGACAAAACTCGACAACTGTTGCCCAATCTCACCCACATCAAAATATCAAACTGCATATGATGCATACCTCGGGTAATCTCCCCTAACATCTCTCTCATAGTAGGTTGTGGCTGCCTAGGTGGTGGTGCAGCCTGAATCGGACCCTACGCCGTTCCTACCAACTGAGTACCCGCTCGGGTAAGCAACTTCGCCCTTGCCAAGTCATTTTGGGTTATCAACTTGCATTTCACATGAGGGGAACATCTTTGAACGTTCGCCCTAGTATAATATCCCAACTTCCTCGCAATGCGGGTAATAAAATGTCCGCAAACAATCTAACTCGTTGCGGTCTTCCCCATGCCTCGATCCCCCATATATTTCTCCAAAGTCCATTGGACATTAATATACTGGTATGGGTCTCGTAAATTGAACTTGTGAAGCATCCACAAGTCATCATGATAACATTTAACGTGCTGAGTAGCCCGGTGAACATATGAGTAACAAAGGATTTTTTGCAACACTCTCAGAATCGGATCCTGAATGACCTTAACTCTACTTGTAGGTTTGCGCTCCACCTAACCTGTAACTCGTTCTAAATCTCATTTGCACCAAAATCTAACGTATCCGTTTCCGCATTGGAAATATATGCGGCCATCAAAGCTTCATTCTCCGCCTCATCATCTTCAAACAAACTCGCGAGTCTACCAAACTCCACCACATCAACATTGTGGTCCTCTCCACCAAGCCTAAAAGAAATCAAAGGAGCCGTTGCCAACTCATTCTCATCAAACTCATTTTTAACTTGCAAAGAACAATAAAAATCCAACACCCACTCTCGATAAACCGACTCCTCAACCTTCCAAGCTCGCTCCCAAATCGGTATCTCACACTGTGCAGCCACACTCTTCGAAACCATGAAACCACTTAAATCCACCCCTAATCGATTTAAAACACCCAATCCATAACACGAGGTGCACAAACCACCCGCTCTCGCAACTCGGCTAATATGTTATTTAGCTCTACCTTCCTTTCTGGGATACAACCCGACCATTTCAACCAAGGATGATTCTCCGGTGTCATTTCTTGTGCAATTAATGTCTCACTAGGCGGAGCCGGTGCTTGCCTTCCCCGTTGTTGACCTTGTCCGCTACTGGACCTTTCCTTAATTGGACGTTTACCCTGTACATCACAACCAACCACATACAAAACAAACCAACACGTTAAACACATGAAAACAACAAAAATATAGTTGTTTGTGAGATCACTGCGTCGTAGTGAGTAGCTGTTGTGGCGCAGTAGCCTTGACGGATTTTTTTCAATGTTCGAATCACCAAATCCAACAATTAATTGCACTAATATGTTCTAATCAGTGGCGATAAGCAATATAAACACCTAATTTGATGTTTCTAAGGCCAATTTAAGAAACCCTAAAATTTTCCCCAAATTGATTTTAACAAATTAAACATAAAATCGAACAAGTGAAAGACAAAAGATGAATAAACATACCGCTCTCCTCATAGTATGATGATTGCAAGTAAATAATTTTAGAGAAATAAAAAATCTGAGAGTGTGTTTATTTGTGTTCGACGTTGTTATGATGTATGTGTGTGGTGTGTGTTAAATAAAAAATTAAAATGATATAACCTGATATTTGACCATGGTGCGGCACAGCAACCTACCAACTGTGTCGCACTATCTGGCACCCGTGATCAACTTTTGTTTTTTAATTACTTCAGTGCGTCGCACCCAAGTACTATTGTGTCTCAGTACCTGGGCAATTTCCAAATCTTTGTTGCAAACAATCCTGTTGCGGCGTAGTCCGTGCTTACTGTGTCGCACTAACTGAGCCTATTTTTGTGTTTTTTTTCGTTTTTCAATTTTTTTGGTTTTTCGTCGTTTTTCTTCGTACCTAAATAACTGAAACTATAAAAGAAACGTTAAAAACACCTACACTATAAATAAAAAGTAAAAATAAACAGAAAATGAAAAATTACCTACGAAAACATAAAATCAAACCCGGGTTGCCTCCCAAAAAAGCGCTTGTTTTTCGAACGAGTCGTTAGCTTGACTCGATATGCCTCGTGATTAAGCGTCAATGGCATAAAATACATCCTCGATCATCATACTATTTTCTTCATCCTCCTCATGGTATAGTTTCACTCTTTGTCCCGAAACGATGAAATACTCTCCCCGATCGTTGATTAATTTAACGTATCCCGATGCAAAGGCTTGTTTTACGACATAAGGACCCGTCCATTTTGTTCTTAATTACGGAGCCTTGAATTTATACTTCGATTGAAATAAAAGTACTTTATCTCTCTCCTTAAACTCTTTTCGTAAAATTTTCCTATCATGAAATTCTTTCGTTCGCTCCTTGTAAAGGGTTGAACTCTCGTACGCATGTAATCGTAACTCATCCAACTCGTGAAGTTGTAAAAGAACTCATATCTCTCGCCCAATTCATATCAACATTACAATTCTGCAACGCCCAATACGCCTTGTGCTCAATCTTGACCGGCAAATTACATGTCTTCCCGTAGATTAGTCGATACGGGGTTGTCCCAATTGGTGTCTTGTACGCCGTCCTAAACGTCAAAGTTCATCCTCCAATTTCTTTGACCAAATATTAGGATTATTGTTCACCTTCTTTTCCAATATCCTCTTTATCGCTCGATTTGTGTTCTCCACTTGTCCGCTCGTTTGTGGATGATAAGATGTAGCAAATCGATGATTCACTCCATATCTATTCAAAACTTTCGCCAATTGAGCATTTGCAAAATGGCTCCCTCGATTACTAGTTAAAGCCTTTGGCACACCAAACCCACAAAATAAAATTTTTAAGAAAATCAACAACCACGTTAGCATTGTTAGTATGTAATGACTTTGCTTCAACCCATTTTGACACATAATCAACCGCAACGAGAATATATAAGTTCTTATTTGAAGTCTTGAATGGTCCCATACAGTCAATGCCCCAAATGTCGAATACTTCACACACTTGAATCCCATGTTGTGGCATCTCGTCTCTCTTCGTTATGTTCCCTTGACGTTGAAAAGAGTCACACGTCCTCACTAATGTGTAAGCTTCCTTGAAAATTGAAGGCCAATAAAATCCCGCATCATACACCTTTTTCCCAGTCACCGTTGGTCCGTAATGTCCTCCGGTTAGTCCATGATGGCATTCGTCCAATATTCTTCGAGTTTCTCCGCCATAAACACATCTTCTAATCATTTCATCCGTGCACATCCGAAAAAGGTAAGGCTCCTCCCAGTAGTAGTATTTAACATCCGCAAAGAGCTTCTTCTTTTGTTGGGAGGTTAGAATTTTGTTGACAATCCCTCCGGCTAGATAGTTTGCAATGTCCGCAAACCATGGAACATCTTTATCTTCTTTGTTCTCAACGTAAGCTAGCATCTCTCCCGAAAATGTATCGTTAATCTCCTCCTCCTTTAACTCCGCCAAACTTGGGTTCCCCAATCTACTCAAATGATACGCGCCTACATTCTCCGCTCCTTTTTTGTCTTTAATTTCAATGTCAAATCCCTGGAACAATAAAATCCAACGAATTAATCTAGGTTTAGCATCTAATTTAGAAAATAAAAACCTTAATGTCGAATGAACCGTGAAAATTGACGTCTTGCTCAACACCAAATAAGATCTAAACTTGTCAAAAGCGAAAACAACCACTAAAAGCTCCTTCTCGGTTGTTGGGTAATTTTCTTGGGCTTCATTTAAAGTCTTGCTAGCAAAGTAAATAGGTCGAAAGTGCTTCTCGATCCTTTGTCCCAAAATGGCTCCCACCACAAAGTTTCTAGAGTCACACATCAATTCAAATGGGAGTGACCAATCTGGTCGGTGTATTAATCAATCTCTCCTTGAGTAGTTCAAATGCATGCAAGCAATCCTCCGAAAAATTAAATGCTATCTCCTTTTCTAATAATCTCGTCATGGGACGAGCAATCTTCGATAAATCCTTGATAAATCTTCGGTAGAATCCCGCATGTCCAAGAAAACTCCGAATTGCCTTCTCATTTGTTGGTGGTGGTAACTTTGCAATAACCTCAATCTTCGCTCTATCCACCTCGATCCCAACCTTAGAAATTTTATGTTCCAACATAATTCCCTCTCGAACCATAAAATGGCACTTCTCCCAATTTAGCACCAAGTTCGCCTCTTCACATCTTCCTAACATCTTGTCCAAGTTCTCCAAACACCGAGAAATTGCCCATGAATACCTCCATTTGTCTTCGCCACCATGTCTTGAAAAATTGCAAGCATGCACCGTTGAAAAGTTGCGGGTGCATTGCATAATCCAAATGGCATCCTCCGGTAAGCATAAGTCCCAAATGGATATGTGAAAATAGTCTTCTCTTGATCTTTGGGGTCAATGGGAATTTGAAAATACCCCGAAAATCCATCCAAGAAAAAATAGAACTCATTCCCCGCTAACCTTTCAATCATTTGATCCATGAAAGGTAGCGAAAAATGGTTTTTCCTCGTCGCATCGTTTAATTTACGGTAGTCTATGCAAACTCTCCATCTCGTAACTGTCCTCGTTGGAACTAGTTCATTATTCTCGTTCACCACCACGGTCATACCTCCCTTCCTTGGTACGCAATGTATAGGACTCACCCATAGGCTATCCGAAATTGGGTAGATAATTCATGCGTCCAACAACTTCATAACTTCTTTTTCAACGACATCTGTCATATTTGGATTTAGCCTCCGTTGTCTTTGAACAACGGGGTTTACATTATCAAGAAAATTAATTTTACGTTTGCAAAATTCGGAGCTAATTCCAGGTATGTCGGATATACGCCAAGCAAAGACCTTTTTATAACCTTTGAGGATCGTCAATAATCTAGCTTCTTCGTCACCCGAAAGTGATGACGAAATAACAACCGGTAATAATTTAGTGCCTTCAAGAAAAGCATATTCTAAATGTACCGGTAATTGTTTAAGCTCCAAATCGGTAGGTGGTTCTTCGATAGAAGACTTGATCCTCGTGTTCTTTTCCATCTTTAACTCCTCTTTCACCTCAACCTCAACTTCTTCTTCGATCTCCTCGTTTCCAACTCCTCGTTCATCTCAGCCTCCAACTCTAGTATTTCTTGCCAATCTAAATCATCAAACACATCAATTCGAAAACATGTTTCATCAGTGGAATAAGAATGTTTCGTAGTCCTATCAAACGAAAAAGTTATGCTTTCATTCCCAACCCCCAATGAAATTTGTCTATTTTTAACCTTAATGATTGCATCCGCGGTATTTAAGAATGGTCTACCTAAGATTAGCGGTACTTTACTCTCTTCTTCCATTTCCAAAATTACAAAATCAACCAGAAAAGTAAACTTTCCTACTTGAACTAGCATATTTTCGGCAATACTCATTTTAGTTGGTTTTAACACCCCTAAAGCAAGTTTAGTATTCAATGAATAAGGCATTAAATTTATGCTAGCTCCTAAGTCCGCCAATGCATTACAACTATATGTTTTACTAAAATTGCATGTAATTAAGAAACTTCCTGGATCGTCTAACTTCGGTGGAAGCCTATTGTTTTTCACCAGAGATGAGCACTCCGCATTCAAGAAAGCGGCTTGTGCTTCCGATGATTTCCCTTTCTCCGTTATGAGCTCTTTGATGAACTTCGCGTAATTCGGCGTCCCTACAATCAAATCAACAAGAGGAACATTAATATTAACCGATTTGATCATATCAAAAAACTTACCATATTGTTCCTTCATTTTCTCCTTCCTCAAACATTGAGGATATGGAATGTGTGGCTTGTACGGTTTGATTGGTGGATCCTCCACTCGTTCTGGTGTTTTTTGCTTTAGATTGAACTTGAGGTTCATCCTCCTCGTCATCCTCGATCTCCAAATTGTCTATAATAATTTTTTCGGGGTCTGTTGAGGAATGTGGAGCACTGGTAGGGTACTGCGTCGCACCAGGCTCATTTTCAGAGACTTTTTTCCCGAAATCCATATCAGTGCGTCTTAGTAAGGAGGACTACGGCACTACCTGGTAGTTTTTCCTAAAATTCGTCTTTTTCATCTTCATTTCTTCCATACTCAAATACCGAGCGTGTTGTAATAGCATTAACATGCTCGTCTCTCATCCCTGGAGGTTGATACTTCGACCCTTGATTTTTTTTAATTGTTTCCTTGATTTGTGGTCGTGGGTTTTGTTGCGTGTTTCTTGCTAATTGACACGGTGTCCTATTTGAGTAACGATCTTTCATACGATCAAACTTCCTCTCCAAGTCTTGCATCGCCGCTTGCTGATTTCTCTGTCCTTGCTCGATGTGATCGTTTAACACTTTAAGTTGGGTTGTCACCGCTTCATTCTTCGCATTTTGAGTGTGAATAAACGTCTTCATTAGATCTTTCAAGATTTGATCATCTTCATCCTTTGGTGGATTGACATCATATCTTGGGCTTGGTGGCGATCTCGTGTTGTTCCTTTGCCATTCATTATCTCGATTGTCACCAAGGTTGTAGCTACCTCCGATGTTATGGAAATTTTCTCCCCGATTAGGATAGCTATATTGTGCGTAATTGGCATCATCCCCTTGTCGATCACACTCACTAGCGTAGTGAGGTCCTCCGCAAATTTCACATCCATTATTTACCATGTGTACGTCCTTCTCCAATCTTCCCATAAGTTTCTCAATTTTTTCAGACATAGTTTTGATTTCCTTCACGATATTAAAAAAATCATTACTACTATCCCCTTTAGAGACGGTGCCCCTAGTTCTTCTTCCTCTACCATCGTCACGATACTCCGTCGACAAACTAATCACCAAATTGTCTTCCATGAGGTTGTAAGCTTCATTGATTGACTTGTACATGAAATCACCACCTCCAGCTAGGTCTAATTCGTTTTGAAATTCCTTGTTTAAATCGTAGAAAAAGAGTTCTACGATAGTATCTTTTCCTAATCTGTGACTGTGACAACTTCCGAACATCTCTTTCAACCTACTCCATGCTTAGGTATATGTCTCTCCTTCTTCTTCTCTAAATCCACGAATGTCTCTCAATAATTTCCTACCCAAGGCGGGTGGGAAGAACCTCTTGATGAATGCTTCCCTCATTTTTGTCCAAGTCGTGATTGAACTTTCCTCCAATTCTTCAAACCACACCTTCGCATCTCCGGTGAGAGACGAAGGGAACAATCGTAGCTTGACGTTGTCACTCTTTCCTTCTCCATATTTGAACATCTCACATAACTCCATGAACTTGGCTATGTACTTATGCAGACCGGAATTGTATCGCCCATCAAAAGTGTTGTCTTGGATCATCTTTAGATAATGACCCTTGACTACGAAATCCTCCCCCAAGTTAGGGGTTGTGATAGCCGACCCTCGGATGGGTGGCACTGCAACGGTTGCAGCTCTTCGGTGCATCGGTACATCTAGAGGATCCATCTCAACTGTTTGTGGCTTCGGTTTCTCCTTTAAAGATATCTCCTCAACTTATGACTATGCACTACTTTCACCTCCCAATGAAGACTCGGTGTCTTCGAATTTGACTGGTGAGAAAGGTCCAAAAGCTTATGAAATTTGAATTGCTTGGTTTGCTTGCTTCTTGTTACGCTTCTTCGATACTCCCAGATTTGACAAAGGACTCTTGAGTGGTAACCCCAAGGTCTCAAAAACCTTTTGTTCATCAACTGCCTGAATACCTACAAAGACAAAAACAAGAAAACCGTAAAACGCACCGGTGTAAATAACAAATAAAAGTAACCTTCAAGTAAGTTAATACTTAAAAGGATCGTATCACAAATTTTCAATAAAAACTAAAATAAGTCCCCGACAGCGGCGCCAAAAACTTGATGTGTAAAATCTAGTTTTAATTTTAAAAACTCTAAATACTTATTAACTCGACTACACACTTATAGGCATTGGACCTAAGCGCGTGTAATATGGTAATTAGTAAGTCGAGGTTCGATCTCGGGGATTGAATTTAGCTTTAAATAAAGAATTAATAATACTACTTTGTTTTTGGGTTTGTTTTGTGACCGAATTGTCATGTTGGTTAACTAAATTAAGAAAATTGATTATTAAAATCGTTTGTTGAATAGTTGATTGTTTTTGTTTCAATTAAGGAGAAAACATTTGTTTGGTAACTTCACTAATGATATAATTTAACTTACGTAATTGAATGTTTGTTTTTAACTTCATATATATAATTAGATTCCTCTCGAATACCTAACTAACTCTAATTATGTCGAACTCTGCCATTCCTCTCGAATACAGTAAAAAGCCCTAGATAACTAAGCATTAAGAAACAAGCCGGTATTTTATGATTTAATCTTATAAAGCTTCCTCTTGAATAGCTTCTCTAGTTTCTAATCCAATCTCTTGTAATTATTAACTAGCTTTCTCGTCTAAGTCTAATTATCTAAGTTATTATCACTAATTCCTCTCGAATATTAGCAATTTTAAACGAATTAAAGACCGATTGATTTGTGTCGTTCAATTAACTAATCTAACTCTAGATTCCTCTCGAATATCTAGAATTTACACTAGCAAATAGAATATAAATAACTTTGAACAATATTTAAGACATAAACAATAAAGGTTTTCAATTAAACATTAACACCTAAAAACATTCAATCACAATAAACTAAATCGTCACACAAGATACATTACCAAACAAATGGTAAATTTATTAGCTACTCATGTTCATACTAAATCAAACAAACATAGAAAAAGTAGATATAATACCAAATAGTCGAATAAAGTAACGTAAGAATTGCGTAAAACGTTACGTTGAAGATAACACTTCAAAATTATGCTTCAAACTCTCCTTGCAGCTCCTAAACCGAAGCTTAACTCCATAATCGAATTGCAAAAGCTGGATATTTTTTTTTTGTGAAGTTTCGTTTTGTATTTATAGGAAGAAATCTAGATTGCAATAAAACTACTTACGGCTTTGCACCATGTTAGTCACTGCGCCGCGCTATGCTAGTGACCTAATTTGATACCAACACAAACACTACTGCGCCGCACCCACCAACTTGATGCGTCGCACTGGATTAATTTCCAGAACATTCTTGCGTTGACTTTCGTTGACTTCGCCGCACTACCCTACTTAGTGCGTCGCATCTCTTCACAGAAGACAAAATTTCGTCTTTTCGCTCTTTTACTTGCATTTCTCTACCAATCTTCCACTTCTCGATCATACTAGCCTGTAACTAAAATAAAACACCTTTCGCACGGTTAAATGCAACAACCTATCATATCCATCATGTATTAATATTAATATATATAAATATGTGTACAAATATGCGATATCAAGTCCAAATACTGTCGGACGAAGAAAAGTAACCATAAAATACAACACCTCAACCATAGATGCACACTATAATCTGAATCTCGAACTCTATAAATAGCGGGCTCCTTGGCCATATAATCCGAATATACTTACTTTTACTATTATTTCATACTTAAACTTTCTTTCTAAATCGTTGCATACTAAGGTGGACTGGGTTTCGTTCTTATATCAGACAAGAAGCAACTTCGAAAGGATACTAGCTAGGTTGAGCGTCTTCTTCGGATTATCTATCGGATCCGAACTTTCAACTCCTTTACGTGATGATAAATGTTCGTCGCAACATTAAACATGATTTTTAATATACTGGTCACTAATCATTATACTCCTTTACGGTAGTTATGTTTTGTAAACGCAATAATCACAATTCCAAACCCTCTCTAAATATACTGGTCACTAATCATTATACTATAATTTCAGAGAAAAAAAAAATAGAAAAAAAAAAACAAGTAGTAAGAGTGTGAGTACAAGTTATAAGAATAATATACTTTCCATTTCATTTTATCTCAATGAATCATAACACGTTGATCGTTGAATTCGACTAATCTGATTTGGTTTGTATTGTGTTGAGACACGTTACTAACTTATTATTCGTTATTATTATTATTCATTGCTTAAAGAATTATGATTTTAAAAATCTCCTTAGTAATTTTCTCTCTAAAAATTGAATATGAGTTGCTACAAAATTTATGATATTATGAAACTCGTTTATTTGCACTACAAGAAGGTGTTACGGGCATTTAAACGTAAGGTATGACTTTTTGGCTTGTTTTCAGGTTTGAATTGGTCTTCAACACATTAACCATTAAATGAACCATTTATGTAAACTGTATAACTCTGACAATCTTCCAATTAATAAATACCCTATTAGATAGTATTCTATTTTTCCAAAACAAAAAATAATACCTAATATAGTAACTTTTTAAATAATACTTTTTAGAATGGTTAATGCATTTGAGGGTCACTGTACTTTTTCAGATAATCCGATTGGGTCATTCAACTAAAAAAAATATGTCGTTATCACCTTACTTTAAAAAAAAACTTTAAATGATCACTCATGATTAAAAAAAAATCTAAGTGGGTCACCTGGGCAACCTGCAACCGGCTGATAATAGGTCACATTCAATTTATATTATATATATATTTTTTATATTATCCACGTAGATTCCAAATCTCACATTTTCACCAACCTAACTAACACCTCCGTTTATTATCCCCAACGCCTTTGGTACACCGTTGACCACCGTTATATTTACCATCAACAAAACAAAATTTGAAATCTAAATATTTTTATCTCCGGCACCATTGTCCTTCCCCACCAAGCATAACTGTTTTCCGTCACATCCAATCACCACCGAAATCGAAGTTGAAATTGACTCGATCAAACACATACACAAGAACAAACCTTCAATCGATTGAAACTGAAATTGAAGTAGAATTGAAACCCATCAGATATGATAATCCATCGACGTTGAATACAAAACCCAAATCTAAAACAATATACGACGATCCATTTCACTTTTGCTTGCTTGGATAAGTGTGGGGAGTGTTCGGTTCAATATTCAGGTTTCGGATCTGAGAGATGATGGGATGGCAATGAGGGTTCAAAGTGGTGTCGGAGAAAAAAAAAACGATTTTTATTCAAGTTGCATGATTTAGTTTTTTCCACGTATATGTATTCTTTGTTGGGTTTTTCTAACTTGTGCCCCTAGGGGCACATGTTAACACCATTTTTAAATATTAAAAGTACAATCAAAAGTATCAAAAGTTAAGAAATCAATAAAAAAATGGTACTTTTTGATACTTTTAATTGTACTTTTAATATTTAAAAATGGTGTTAACATGTGCCCATAGGGCACAAGTTAGAAAAACCCTTCTTTGTTTAATAGAAGAAAAAGGTTAACAAAATAAAATTTTATTAATAAATGTAGATCAGTAAGAGGAGATATGCAATTGCCTTAAAAAAGTAGGTAGCAATTCTTTGGGACACCCAGAAGCCACAGGAACCTAGTCCCTTCTTGTGACAACAGAAGAGAAGGAATTGCCTTTTTTCTCTCTTTTTCGCCTTTGACCGACTGAAATGTGGCGACCGTTTGGAGCCCATTGGACACTTGTGACAGGACCACTTTCATTCTGATGTATTGCCTGCTTTAGTTGAGAAACCCGGGTTCAAGGTATTAACATGATCGTC
Organism: Senecio squalidus; assembly: GCA_910822075.1. Classification (NCBI taxonomy): domain Eukaryota; kingdom Viridiplantae; phylum Streptophyta; class Magnoliopsida; order Asterales; family Asteraceae; genus Senecio; species Senecio squalidus. The sequence continues at coordinate 42,425,619 of CAJVGC010000432.1, forward strand.
GGAGGTGGGTTACGGCGGCAGTGGGTGGTGCGATTGGGTCGTGGGTTTTAACAATTGAATTGACCAAGAAGAGATATTAATTAGTGTATTAATATAAAAAAAAATTATTAGTATTAAACTCTTAAATAATAATTTTATAAAGGGTATTTTTGTCTTTTCATATGTCAAAAGAACAAGTCTTACATGATACTATAAGTTGTTATGGGTCCCAATGACCCAAACAAACGGTTTTATAAAGTAGATTGAAAATTACGTATATTTTTTTAATTCAATGACCCAATCGAATTATCTGGAAGAGTACAGTGACCCTCAAGTGCATTAACCCTTTTTAGAAATACGAAGCTACAAGTTTGTTTGTTTTTTTTTTTGTTTTTTTTTTTTTAGAACGGCTATGTTAGTGATTCGGGGCTACAGTGACATCAATTTGGGCAGTATGCGACCTATGAACCTTACACCAAAGTTAGTTATCTCCTGATATTCATCTAAGGAGAACTCGAATCAAGTCTCCCTAAAGAAGGACAAACACCTACCAATGGGACAAACACCCGTTGGCTCAAAGCTACAAGTTAAGTACACAAAATGTCTTCACTTGAAAGCTATCAATCATTTGTTTTCTAGAGATTTTACATGATTTTTGTACACTTTAACTTGAAAGTATACAAGTATTCCAATAATCCAATATATACAAAATATTTTTGTAAAAAGATTTTACATTCTTGGAACACATGTTGCCAAAAATTAAAATTTGATTATTGTTGTTCTATCATAAGCAAATCAAGTCAACTCAAACGAAGCAAGTAAACCCTCATCTCTGCTTGTTATTATGGTTTGATTTAAACCAGGAGGAACACAAATGTTGATGGTTGACGAATGCTGTAAAGATTGCTCATTTGAAGAGTTGGTTAGTTGACGAACATTTTAAAACAAAAATAATGACTACTCGCGAAAGTAAAATATATGCCTACATAATCCAATGAAGTCGTCATCGCACCCTTTGTTATGCTTGAGACGATTTTGTTGGATCAGGTTAAGCGATTGTATACCCAGGTTCAGCTAAATAAAGGTAGGGTGTCTTTATTTACTATTCTCAAAACATGGGTCAACTGAGAGCTCGAATAGACAGCCATCAACAAACAAACAATCTCAGGTCTAATTCGAACGATGACATATTGTCATGTCCATCCTAATACAAATTGAGTTGATCAAAGTTGGTTTAATCATGCATCTCGATCCTGCTTTAGTTAAGACCTTATGTCCATATGATTCTTAGTCTAATGACATAAACTCAACTCTTCAAGGTTTTATATCAAGGTTACAAACACATAAAAAAAGAGACGATTCAATCATTTAGTCGATTTCCTTCTGAAATGTTATTTGTATGTCACGTACTAATAACAATAGGGGCAACAAATCAAAGATCTAGATTAAGCAAGTCTAACCAATGTACAACAACAAAAATCATATTTCCCCCATCTTACCAAATGAAGAAAAACTTCTAACTCCAACAACACGAAATACACTTTGTATGCCTTATTACCCTGAAATCACACATAAACCGTGTTATTCTCATTACACTAAAATAACTCTAAGACACTTGCCGACCCGTACAGATTCAGACCATCTAAAACATTACGCACCTTAAACATAGTAATACTGTTCTAATATAACTATAAAATACAAAAGAATGAGATTGTAACCGAACCAAACAAGACTTGACGAACCTCCATATTGATGGTGACTAATGTACATCATGGTTTTATTCACTAGGGGCAAATCCGCCGTCTCCTTCCTTAACTCCAACAGCTTTTCACTGTCCACGAAAATCACAACATTATCAGTTTTAAAAATTTATTTAAAGTAGTTTACTGAAGCTGATTAAAATTTTACCTCGTGTAAGGCGGTGGACAAAATATGATAACATAATTGGCACCAGCACAAGTAAAAGTACTAGTTTTATCATCATAAGCATAACTATAAGAACGAGGACAAACATGTTTAAAATACTCCGAAAACTCAGTTGGGGGACACGTCTCCGGTGTATTATACCCTTCACTACAACAAAAGCGGGGATCACCAAACGCCTCACACGCACTTTTACACGCTACCACACTCTTAGAATGGGCAACTCTCAACGCAGTTGGGCAGGCGCGGTTTAAATCAACTAAACAACCAGTCGAACTACATCCACCACTTGTAGCATCTCTAGGAATAACAAGCATTGGAAGATTATAGCCATCAACCAAGCTGACGTCATAGAAATCCAAACCCTGGTCACCGTTTAGAGTAAATTCCGCGAGCGTGGCGGGCGGTTCAGCGCCACGGCCTTCGCAGTTTATTTTGCCAGAGCCGCAATCAGCTGTAACGCAGGTTAATCTTCCGGTAGAGTCTAACGCGCAATCGGTTCTGCCCCAAATACGACCGGACCAAGAAACGGGTACGTGTAAGGTTCTTGATTTACCGGGCTTTAAAGTGAAGCCTGTGGGGTTAAGTAAAGGTCTATCGGCCCCGGTGAGTATACCGGGCCAGACGGTGTGAGGGCATCTGTTTACGATCTTAAACGACGTCGGTTTAACCACTTGCAGGAATGAAAAAATTTAGTAAACAAAAATGATTGCGGATAATATCATAAGGTGAATAAAAATGAAAGAAATTACCTGAGAAAAATGTAGATGTGAAGATTAGACTGAAAATCATACAAACACGACAATCCATTTGGGAATTGGGGTTGATGAAAAGGGAAAGGTATTTGATTCATTATGGGAGCTGTATCTATAATCTATAGTTGCTCCGTTCCAAAATAATAGTCTTCACACAAAAAATACATAGCTTAGAAAAACATAATTATTACTGATTTATTTTTCCTACTTTTTATTTTAGGTAATGACAGTTTTACCCTTAACTAATTAATTATTATTTTCTATAAATTATGTAATAACAACTTCAACTAAGGGCAATATGATAAACTTAATTAAATTTTCTTATCTATTTTTAATAATGGATAATTAATTCAGAACAACCAAAAAAAGAAAAATAAACTATTACTAGTTGAATCTCGTGCGTTGCACAAGTCCGGGGCGAAAACGAAATCTGTGATTGTGTTGACGGAATTATTTAATTCGCAAAGTATATTTTTCGTGTTGACGGGATTATTTGATTCGCTCTCAAGATGAATAACCAACGAAATATAAAAAGAATTATTTGATAGCATGCTTTGGGTCTGATTTTTTTTTGTTAATTGTTTATACACGTTTTAACAAAAGTTTTGTATAGATGTATATTAATGAAAAGTTTTGTATAGATGTATATAAATGATTAGAATTAATAACAACTAAAAAAAAAAAAAAAAAAATGAAGAGCCCAACACCAGGCATAAAGAAAAATAAGTGATGGAGCCAAGATTCGAACCCTCGCCAGTTTGATAACAATCTCACTTACCAACCACTCCGGCAGAGTATTGTTTGTTTATAAATATTGAAATAAAGTGTATTTAATCTCAAACTACCCTTCATTTTAATATTATATAATGCACAATGATGGAAATTAAACTAAGGAGTAATGAAAAGTTTTGTATAGATGTATATTAATGATTAGAATTAATAACAACTAAAAAAAAAAAATGAAATGAAGAGCCCAACACCAGGCATAAAGAAAAATAAGTTATGGAGCCAGGATTCGAACCCTCGCCAGTTTGATAACAATCCCACTTACCAACCACTACGACAGAGTATTGTTTGTTTATAAATATTGAAACAAAGTGTATTTAATCTCAAACTACCCTTCATTTTAATATTATATAATGCACAATGATGGAAATTAAACTAAGGAGTAATAATGGGACAGAGAGAGTATTTTGGGTTCAACACTTAAAAATCATTTTTTTTTTAATTAAGAATTTGTAATTATAATTTTCGTTCAAGATTTAGTTGGTGCTATTTAGGTACAAATGTAAATCAAAAATCATGTTTCTTAACTAAAACATCAACAACATTTATATTTTTTCTGCGTTTTCATTGTTTAAAAATTTAAAACAAGTATAAATTATTGTATATTAAATTAGTAAAAACCGTCAATTCACTTAAATAATTTTCTGTGCATTTACAGATAACTGTTTTTACATACAATACCATTATACGTGTTCAAATTCCTTATCTATAATTCCGGAGATTATGGTTAGCAAACTTATACTTTTTTCCGATAGTTTTGGATTATTTTTAAAAAAGTGTTGAAAACACATATAAATTTTACATCGTTTCAAAATTTATTAAGATTTAGAAGATTTTAAGCTATATGGAATCACTGTACATTCTCAATTTTAGATATGGTGGTATTGGTTTAACAACCAAACCAGGATCCGACTCTTTCATCCAAGTTTGTATCCGCGCTTGTGTTTTACTCATTATATTTTTTAACCACTTACATGTTTCTCGGCAATTCAAAGAGAAGAAAGTTTAACAAGTAGCAAAATATGAAACTTCATAAGCCTAGAAAATCAGAAGTAGACATTTAAAATTTGATCTAAATTACTTCAAATATTACTCTCAGTAACTCTTTAAACTCGCATGATTTGCATTCTTAGACTAGTCATCATCAAACTATATACAAAGGGATAATAGTATGACATTCTAACTATAATCAAATATCATGAAACATGAATCCTATACTTTCCACCTAGGCATCCAAATCAATTTCAATAAGAGACCTTTCACAATGTTAATTAACAAGTGTAGTCTACAACCTTTAAATTGCCTGATATGATAAACCAGAATCCGATTTTTCAATCCAAGTTTTGAGACTTTGCATGTTTATACACATAGAAACTGCAAGTACCCTACAGATGCAAAACGCTTAAGTGTTTAAAATTCTAAGAAACCAGTCTAGTAGCTCACGATTTCAACAAAAAACCCAAAAAACATAGTAACAAAATCCACATCATCTTGACAAGTCATATACTCTGGTTTCATTTTAGAAACTTCAAGCATAAAAAGCGCACCTATCCGAGTGTGTATCTTTGTAGTCTCTCAGCACAAGAAGGGAACACAACAAGGTAATAAGAAAGAAAATGGTGATGATCTTGGGATGCTTCAAAATTCATCCAAAAAAAATAAATCGATAATTATAGTCTGTATGCAAGAGAAAAAACTCTAATCTTGACTAGTTGGTAACCCAAATGTCCAAAGCTAAATTAAATGAAACTATTAGCACCGGCAAACACAACCCATCATATGAAAATCGGGTCATTATGGGTTGAATTTTTACTTATTTGGGTTGAATTAGGTCATGGCAAATCTAGATAACGGGTCCAACGGGTTGGAATGAAGATCTATGATGGAGTTCGAAAGGGTCGAACGGGTCAGGGTGGTGGTGAAGAGTTTATTGCCAAAAATTACTTTTGATTTGACAACCTGCAACTTGAAAAAATGTGGAGATCGAGCTGCAAGTATGGAAAGGAAAAGGAGAGAGAGAGAGAGAAAGTACTTTATGGATTTGATATTTAACTTTATTGTGATTAATATTAATAATTTATTATAAAAAAAAAAATACAATATTAAAATATTATTCCTTTATAGTTTTGTTTAATAAACAATTTTGAACAATGCTTATAAATCAAAAAATATACTTTTGCAATATAGTAGTATTTATTTTGAGTATTTGTAATTTTATAAATTACAAAACGATAAAAAATACTTACAAATCTTAAAACTATACTTTATAATTCAATAATTTATTTTGTATTATTTTTGTAGTTTATATAAAACAAAATAGAAAAAAAAAAATAGAAACTCTACTATTAATAATGAAAAAAGAAAAGTAAAAAGTTAAGGGTTGACCCGACCCGACCCTATCCAACCTGTTTGACCCATGACCCGTTTGACCCGATTTTTAAAATGACCCGTTTGACCCGTGACCCGTTTTGACCCTAACCCGATTTGACCCATTATACAACCCGACCCGACCCACCCATTTTGCCACCCCTAGAAACTATGAACCACAAGATAAGAAATACTATACTTGATAAGAACAAGAAGATACGAGGAACTCCTAAGAAAAACCACAAAATTTCTTAGCTAAGTTAATCAACAAACTTTGCTTGACGCTGCAAATCATCAACAGGGTTACAAAAATGTGACTAAGACACCCTGCCTTGCAAAAAGTAACGATCTATCAAGTATCTATTTTTATTTACAGATTAACAATGTCAAAAACTGAAGCCATCTGTTGGCATGGCCTTTAGACAAAACAAAATTGATGGTTAATTTGCACTCAATTTATAACTATGGCACATAACCGTTCACATAATTGCTAAACCAGAATCAACTTCCTTCTAACACTTGGTTCAGCACACCCATACAGGAGATCAGTGAACCTTCTGTTAATTTATGTATGCATACCATTATAGAACTATTTTAAACACTAAACAAAGATAAACTCTTTCAAACATACGAAAAACATTTAACAAGTTCATTTTCACATTGGAAAGAAACAAGCTTCAGGATATAAGATCATAACGTAAGCTTTCATGAACTGTTTCACATTGCAAGACTCCCCAATCCTAAAACACAGCAGACAATTTAAACGGAAAACTTCCCTTAAGTACTTTTTTTTACAAGATTAGTCTAAAATACAGTTAATAAACAGAAGATTCAAAATAAATTTCACTTCATAAACTCAAGCAACAAGAAAACAAAAACCGAATCAAACTAAAACATAATCATAACTCAATAAAGAAACTAAAAACGTACAGAATCGGTAGACCTACTAAATCCTCAAAACTGTCTGCCAGCAGCATCACCAACTATAGGTAAGTTCGGAGTGCGTCCCAAAATCGAATACCCAAACGTATACACAAAGCAAATAACGATAGACACAAAAATGGCATTATGACTCATCATCACCAACTTCCCTCCAATTCCATGAGGCCCCGGATTCAATATCCTCTGAACCAACATTGGCAACACCAACAACACATCAAGCACAACCGCCTGCATCGCATTAAACCGAGCATAGCGGCTAGCATTCGTATTCCTAACAACTCCGATATACAGCAACAAGAAAGCGAAATAGCTGGAATAAGGAATCGACCGATAAAACGATAGTAAGGGGAGTAAAGGCTCAAGAACAAGACCTAGGGTTCTAGGGTATTGTGCGAAGAGGAAGCTGCCGTATTGGAGGCCGTTGAAGAGGGGTAAAAAGTATGCGGCCGCGGAGATTAGCCGGTCGGTGACTGGGGTGGTGTTGTTTGTGGCGGAGATAACAGTGCGCCGACGTGGGAGGGTGGTGAGTGGTGGTGGAAAGGATAGGGTGTTTGATCTGAGTGGGTGGAGTAAACAACGGGGGGTTGGTGCCGGTGATATGGATAGACGGAGGAGGGGTATCGCTGCCATTGGTAGAAATAAGAAAAAGATAATTAATACGGAGTAATATAATATGTTGAACGCCACTGGTCCTTTTAAGAGGAAAACCTACAAGGAGCGACCAAAATAACTCCTATTTATATAAAACCGAATTGTCCATTTCCATAATATAGACTGGAAAAACTGAATTAGTATTGTATTTTGGATTAGGTTTTTGGTTCATGTAGAAACCGAATTTTAAAAACCGATTCAACCCAATAGTAATTTGGTTCGGATCTTAAGTTTGTTTGAATTGTTTACATTCATATATTAGAAACCGAAATCCAACTGGATTCACCTAATTATGTTATAGATTAAACCGATCCATCCAAATAAACATCCTTTATCCCATGTAAGATTAATATTCATGCAGGTCAACGTAGGACAAGTTACCTACAAAATGTAAAGTCGGTGATTAAAGTATTGATTTTGGTTTTTCTAACTCACATGGTGGGCACAAAAGAGAATTGACCGGAACACCGTGATCGAATAAGTTTTGGATAGTGGGAAGACGATTAACAAAACCTTCCAAATACATATACAAACCTTTTTGGAAATCCAATTGTTCTAAACACTGGCTGAATTTTCAGAAACTGATGAGGCTCCACCATGATTTTGAATAATGCTTGTTAACCTTTTCACCGAAAAAAACCAGAACTATCGTGAACCCAAGTCCATGAGTCACGGTGACCAATAGAGAGCGAGAGGTCACCAATAATGGAAATGAGAGAGGCTAAATTATCCATCGTATGCCCCCGAGGACCAACTCTCCAGTTCCAACACCATTTTCAAAAACTCGCAAATCTTGTACAAAACAGTTTTTTTGATTCTCAAGAGCAAAGAGACGGGGAAATAAACTTTTTAGGCATGTACTTGATAGCAAAGTTGTACGTCCCCTTTACTTTACCAAATAATTCTTGCCCGGAATTGTTAGTAGTTGTCGCTTTGGAAAAGAATATGCAAGTTTAAAGGTTTCCGACAACTACTCTATTTTTATAAGTATCATCAAACATATATCAACATGCAGACTATATATCTATACTTTATTATAAAGAATTTTCCTTAAATTCTTAATCCCTTAAAATTTAAGGAATTGAAATTAATTATTTACCCTTCTAATATTAATTTAAAACACCTTACAATTAATATTAGTTGATAAAATTCTATCCATAATGATTTTTTGAAATATAAAATAGTTAAACCATGCAACTAAAAACCTAAAAATGAAATTGAGTTGTTATAAAAAACATAGTTTAATTTCAATCTTCAAACGGACTTAATAAGTCAAATGACCTTAAACAAGCTTAATTTTACGTACGACCCAAACAATAATTATTTACTATTATGTCTGAAGAATAGAACGTGAAACTATTAAAAATAACAATAGTTAACTATTTTTAGAGTCTGAATAACTCAAGTAAAACTAAAAACTATTACATGTAGGCACTTCACGTTTATTATGACAATTAGAGGGAAAAGAAATTGAGAAACGATTACCATTTAATTTGTTTTATAAACCGAATGGTCAAACCATAAAAACTTACTACATAATTATTTTTAAGGTCCGAATGACCGAACCAAGAACTATTACATTGAACAAATATATTAACCGATGAATGAAAAACTATCATCAATTTTTTCTAATAAAATTTAATCGAACAATAATTTTTTATCGCCGCTGCATCGCGCGGGTTCTATACTAGTGCTAATAAACAACCATTACAATCATAAATACAAACATACAAAATATGCGAACAACTAGTGCAAATATGAACCACCTGTAACTTCCATCTTTATATAATAGTAAGACCTAAGCGACTGTAATGCATATCTATCGTAATTACTTAGAACCATCTGAAATGTTTAATTGTTGAATAGTTTACTATCATAAGACCTCATCCTGATTCATCGTAGTGTTTCTATCTTAACGAGGTGGCTAAGATCCGCACTTCGCAGCGGAATTTTATTTTCGTTTACCCTATAGTATTATTTTATTTCTTTACTAATTACTTGTTAATTTCAACATTACATATCACGATTTCCAGATTGTTCTCCTATCTATCTACCATCTATTATCTATTATATTATATAAATATAAACAAATTTTGGGCATTTAAAATTTGTTATTTAATTTATTAATAACTAAATTATTGTTCCGCGATAGGGCGAAAAAAAATAAAAATTGAAATATAAATTTTATGTTTATGTAGATTTTAATTTATTATGAGAAAGTAATATTATACGTATAATACATATATATTTGTGCGTTTATACACATGTTGTTTATAATTATATTCACATATAATACATTTACTTTTATATACATATTTTAATATTTTGTATTAGGAGATTTTAGAATAATAATAAGGTAAATCATAGTCGAAATTGAACGATTCTATAAATAAATTATAATTATGTTTTTTATTTTAATAGAGATGGAATGAAAGAAAGAATGTAATTATGTATTGTAAAAGGGTGTAAAATGAAAATAATTTTTGATGACATCATCAATCTGATCTAACGGCTGACATCATCAATCTGATCTAACGGCTGACATCAAAGAAGTTAACCCATCAAGGGAACTTAGTTTGTCATTTGGTATTTAAGATCCCTCTTTTATTATATATTAAAGATTAAAGATAAGTAGTTTAAACTTTAAATCATGAAAAACAATATAAAGTTTCCTAATCTATAAAATATAAAAAATTTATATATAGATAGTAGTACTATATTGTATTGATATTATATAGTGAGTAATATTCATAGATAACACAAATAATTGCTAATATCAGCCTTACTTTGTAAAATCATCCTATCATAAATAGGTACTTAAATATTATAAAGAAATATATATTTTAAAAACCATTTTAAATTTCATTTAACAATACCAAAACATGTTTGGGCTGAACCGAGAAGTTGGGCTGGGCCAACTTGGATTGAAGTACCACTAATGTCACTAATGTTTAGGTAGTTAAAAAAAACTTTGTAAAATTTGATGCATATGCAGGTTACAACCACCTATGTGGAAGAGATGAATGTTAAAAACTGAGCTACCATGACAGCGACATTATCAACAGTAGAAAACGAATAGGACAAAATTTTCTTGATTTGTATATATATAGAATGCCCTAAGGACCAATCATAATGTTTTATTGGGTGATAAAACGTAATACCCCATGTCACAATTGATGACATGAAGGTTAAAAGAAAAAACACCACCATATTTAACTATGCAACGTCCAAGTACACAACGATGTCGTTATGGTGGGGTATTAGTGAAGCTGAATCGTATACTCCACCCTCAAACCAATGATGCCGCAAATGCATGCTGACCTTGGTCGTATGGTTAGGTGTTATCAATGGCGTAGCCACTCTAGAAGGAGGGTGGGCTATGGCCCGTCCAAGCCTATAAGATTATCAACATTTTACATATACGTATGTGTATATTCAATGGAGATATGAGCAATGTAATCATAAAAAATCAATGTTGGCCCATCCTAACTATTATAACTCCATTTAACTTGGACATCAAGTTATTAAACTAATTTATTACATGACCACTTTTTAAGTCTTGTAAAAAAAGTTCTTCCCATCAAATTCAACGGAACGTTTTAAACATTTTATGTTGTGTATACCATCTGTTTATTGGGTATCGGTAAATATATTAAGAAAATTTATCTTAAAGCCATCTAAAATATTTTAATTTTTTTGGTTATATTATTTTATTCGACACGTCCTAAGTTTAAATCCTGACTACGTCAATAGATGTTATCAAATGTACAAGTGAACAAGGTCACCGCATACTCCATCTGCTATGTCTAGAGTGCTAACAAGACACTCGTAACTGAACACATCTACATTAGTAGCCAATCGTTACTACTAGTGCCAAAGAGTGAGTGAGTAGTCATTGGCATTAAGGTTTGTGGCTAAGAACCTCGTTAGTATGGTCGGGAGATTAAATCACTTTTTTGCTTAAGTCATGGACATGATGGGCATACATATAGTTGATCATTTAAATCAGATAATTAAGGATTATTTGTAATATTTTAATCATTTTGATTGGTTGAACATTATGTAACAATAATAAATTACAATTTAAATAATATATAACTTCAATACATAAGATAATACAAGACAATGAATTTCGATTTATGATTAGTATAAAACGATATTATTAATATATTTCACCATCTCTAAACTTAATATAAACTCTAATTCGTACATATATATCATACCTATTTATATAATATCATAAATACCATTCTAAAAATATGATATCCACGAAATCAAAATAAATTCTTAAATTATTTTATGGGAAGTGATTTGTTCACAACAATATTAGTCATATACAACAAGTTTTATATGATCGGACTAATTTACCCTTACCTTAATTTTACATTTAACCCTTTATATATTGTGTAAAATTTATTTAAAACTCACACTTTTTTAAGTTATCATTACAATCATATCCTTTACATTCTTAAAACAATTTTATTTGTTTGACGTCTTTTTTCGCTAATATTAAACATCAAAAGCATATGACCGTTAATATGGCCGTTGGAGAGTTTGACGTCGATTTTGAATAATAAACATCAAAATCGTTGAAGAGTTTTTCCAGTGTATGCTTTAATCGGGTTGGAACCGGTTTATACCATCTAGCCGTTAGAAAATTCATATGACCGTTAATATGGCCGTTGGAGAGGCTTTTTTGACCATTTTTTCGAGTTTTTTTTTTACCATTTTGCCATTCCAAATTTACTATAAGTATGTAGGTAAAGTCCCACTGCACTTTTGTAACAGTTACACTATATAGATAGTTACGCTTTTTTTTTATTAAATATTCCAAACCGGTTTTTAACCGGTTTTTGGAACCGAACCGGTTTGGACAGTGATTTTAATCTTGATCTATCTCTTGTTTCTTAACTTTTATTTATTTATTTTTGTTTCAAAAAATAATGTAATCGATTGTATTATGGGTTTGAAATTTTAACTTTTTATTATGAAAGTAATAAATGTTTATATGTTAAAAAAGACCCAACGTGTGTTGAATTTCCAAAGGATATGATTGCCAAAATTATTTGTGTAGGTTGAATTGTGTAAGATTTAAATGTTAACATTAATATAAGGGTAAAATAGTCTAGTCATGTAAAATTGTTGTAAATGGCAAAAATTTGTTGTGAACAAATCACTACCCCTTTTTAAGTCTTGTAAAAAAAGTTCTTTCCATCAAATTCAAGGGAACGTTTTAAACATTTTATGTTGTGTATACCATCTGTTTATTGGGTATCGGTAAATATATTCAGAAAATTTATCTTAAAGCCATCTAAAATATTTTAATTTTTTTGGTTATATTATTTTATTCGACACGTCCTAAGTTTAAATCCTGACTACGTCAATAGATGTTATCAAATGTACAAGTGAACAAGGTCACCGCATACTCCATCTGCTATGTCTAGAGTGCTAACAAGACACTCGTAACTGAACACATCTACATTAGTAGCCAATCGTTACTACTAGTGCCAAAGAGTGAGTGAGTAGTCATTGGCATTAAGGTTTGTGGCTAAGAACCTCGTTAGTATGGTCGGGAGATTAAATCACTTTTTTGCTTAAGTCATGGACATGATGGGCATACATATAGTTGATCATTTAAATCAGATAATTAAGGATTATTTGTAATATTTTAATCATTTTGATTGGTTGAACATTATGTAACAATAATAAATTACAATTTAAATAATATATAACTTCAATACATAAGATAATACAAGACAATGAATTTCGATTTATGATTAGTATAAAACGATATTATTAATATATTTCACCATCTCTAAACTTAATATAAACTCTAATTCGTACATATATATCATACCTATTTATATAATATCATAAATACCATTCTAAAAATATGATATCCACGAAATCAAAATAAATTCTTAAATTATTTTATACTCCGTATTTTCTTAAAACGATAAATATAATATCAAAGATGGATATATCTAAATTATTCTACTATCTTTATCAAAAGTAAAATCATAAGAATCATCAATTTAAACAAGCCATCCTGGCCGTTGAATACATATAGATGATCTGATTTCCAATATTACCCCTGAAGAACAAATTTTGGTGTATATAAAGCGCGTGAGCGAGGAAAAAAAAAACTATCCTAACTAAAAGTTTGTAGAGAGAGACTAGGGTTTGTTATCGTATATCGGTTTTTAGGGTTTGTAAGATGGAGGTTGACGGCGCAAGGAAATCTGGAACCGTGAAGTGGTTCAATGATACTAAGGGGTTTGGTTTCATTACTCCTGAAGACGGCGGCGAGGAGCTTTTTGTTCACCAATCGTCCATCAGAACTGATGGCTTCCGTAGTCTTGGTGATGGCGAGACTGTGGAGTATTTGATTGAGAATGGATCTGATGGTCGGACTAAGGCTGCTGATGTTACTGGTCCTAATGAAGGCCCTGTTCAAGGTAGTACTCGTGGTGGCGGCGGTGGCGGCGGCCGTGGCGGTGGTGGTGATAGGTATGGTGGTGGTGATCGTTATGGAGGAGGAGGTGGTGGTTATAACGGTGGTGGTGATCGTTATGGAGGAGGTGGTGGTTATAACGGTGGTGGTAGACGTGGTGGCGGTGGTTATGGCGGTGGTGGCGGTGGTGGTAATGGTTGTTTTAAATGTGGGGAAGAAGGGCATATGGCTAGGGAGTGTACTCAGAATGGTGGTGGTGGTGGTGGAGGTTATGGCGGTGGTCGTGGTGGCGGTGGTTATGGTGGTGGTCGTGGTGGAGGCGGAGGTGGAGGTGGAGGCTGCTATAACTGTGGTGAAGAAGGACACTTTGCAAGAGAGTGCCCTACTTCTAACAACCGTTGATCTGTTTGATGATGATCTGTTTGATGATGATGGTGGTGAAGGATAAAAGGCTTTACACATTTATCCTTTGATTCCTTTTATCTTTACTTTATTTTTGCTGCTGCTATATCTATGTTATGAATCAATCGATGATGAACCTAGTTTTAATATGTTTTTAAGTTTTTTGGTATCGTTTTTGTTCGGTTTGATGTTTTAAGTTAAGGACGGTTCATCTTTGTTTCGGATATTGCAACTTTTAAAACTTTTAATTTTTTAGTTAGGTTTTAGGGTCAAGTGTTAACTGGAATCCAACAAATGCAACATATGTTTCTCGGTGAGGATGTATATTGGGGGTTTAATGGAAACCATTATTAAAAATACCTGTTTGTCTTTGATTTCTGTAGTTGTTGATATTCTTGTTTAGATATTATTTGTTGTGGGGGAGTTTGGAGCATTGAATTCTTTATATTGGTGTGTGAATCTTTGTTTATGGTCATTAAATTGGCATCTGTATGTATGTCATCAATGGTCAAATGTACCTATCCTTCAAATCAAACTTTATTTATGATAGTGTTTTTGCTATGACCACATAAACTGCATAATCTTCTTTTTCCTTTTTGGGGCAGCTTATTAAACCAAATTAAGGTTCCGTTTGTTTGTTTTGTTAATGGGTATGATAGTAAGTATAGGTTTAAAAAAATAATGAAAGAAAAAATAAATAATTTAAATATTATTTTTAAATAAAAAATTAATATAAAAAGTAGGAGTGAAAGTGTGTGAAACAGAAACAGAAAAAGAAAGTGTCAGTGTGTAAGTAGCGGTGTTTACTATTTGGATATAATCGAATTGTTCAATTGAATAATTCATATTGGATTAAAAAGTTTAGATTTTTGAATTTTTAGATTGGTTTGAACGAGAACCGAAATATTATTTTGGTTTTTGGATTGGTTTCGTTTATTATTATATAAATCAAATAGTCCAAATAAATCGAATAATTTATCGTACCTATTTTTCATATATCTTATTATATAGTATAATTATCTAATTATTTTGCATATACTTTTCTACTATCTATCGTTGTTTATTTCCAATATTTTTCACCTAAAACTTAGAATTAATCACCAGAATAATCATCTATCACTTACATTTTACAAAAATAATCACATGATTTGCGATAAATTGTTTGTGACACTTTATCGTCGCGAGAAGTACATAAAACAAAATCAGACCAATAAAAATCAGACGCGTAGTCGCGAAAATGAATATTGACGCGAGAAATGAATAGTGTCGCGACAACGTGTCGAATTTTTATTGGTCTGATTAATATATATGTACTTTCGCGACGAAAAAAATGTCCGGAGAAATCCGTCGCGAATTAGGTGATTACTTTTCCTTACTAATTTTCTTACTTATATGCTTTAATCTATAGTTACACTGTATTGTTAAGTTTTAAAATAATGGAAAAGAAAAAGAATTAGAATGGAAATAGAAAAGAAAAGGAGAGATGATTTATATGTTCTTGAGTTGTATAAAGAGAAAATGAAAGTAACACAATGTTATGTTCTTAAGCCACATGGAAAAGAAAGGATTTCGACAAAATTACAATCTTGCCCTTTAATTGTTACATACCAATCTTTTAAAAGAAGGGGCATTTTTGTCTTTTAAACAAAATAATAAAACATTTCATTTATTTCCCCCCAAAATATGGGAGGAAGATTTTATCACAAAAAAACCCATTTCATGTCTAATTCTATTTTCTTTCTTAAGTTTCTTTCCAAAAAAAACTAGAGAACACAAAATATGATATAGATCCTTTCTTTTCTCCCCAAATTGGAACTCAAGAACACACCGTTAATAACCTTAACTTTTATTTCCATTTACCAAATCTTTCCAATCCATTTGAATCGTAAACATACATATCCTTCCCATTTGGGCTAAACTAAAATTCATTGTCAACACTACAATTGTTTAAATTATACATACATTTCCCTATCATTATTGACATATATATTTAGGTAACAAGAAAAACCAAAATATAAAACCGATCCAACCGAATTGTAATTTGGTTCAGATCGGTTCGGATTTTAAGATAATTTGAATGGTTCTGATCCATATTTTAAAAACCGAAATCCAATTGGATTTACTTAATTGGATGGGATTAAACCGATTTATCCAAACGAACACTCCTATATGTGAGAGATATTGGGTTTTCAAAAATCCATCACATATGTTAGGTTTTACCAAACCCCCATTTCATGGGTTTTATTAAACTTAATCCCATCACACAAACATAATTAATGACTTTAAAACCCATTCCTTCAATCCCATACCCCTATAACAAACACATCCCAAGTACTTTTGCTTTGGATTAGACCATTTGTTGTTAATTGGAGTTGGAAACACATTGAATCTTTTTTGAAGCAAAAGGTTCGCTACTCATTATATGTGAATGCGATGTTAGATGTTAACAATGACATCTTGTTTGAATGAATACGATTGAGTTCGTTTAAAGTATGGCTTGGTGGGTATGGCATCTTGATTGGTAGTAAAGAAGGGTGGAAAAATCATGTGGAATATTGGAATAGAGAAATATCATATAAATGGTATGATTGAAAGTGATATTATATACGATTTAAAAGTAAAGATTATTGTTTGCGGATGTGTTGTTTGTTTGTATTTTGCACTTGATTGATATATAAGTTTGATTATTGTCCAAACTTTGTTAGTATATTGTTTTAAAGGGCTATCAAAATAGTGATCTTGTATATGAAATTGTTGATAATTACTTAATGAATTTTTCATACACAACGATAAGTCTTTGTATAAATAAGTCCATTATAATTATGAGTCCCGATTTTAACGATTTTGATATTTGTTGCCTGAATTTAAGTTTTAAAATAATATAAACAGATTTATCTGTTATAACTTATAAGGATAGGCAAGAACTTTTTATATAGGAGACATCGCTCCAATGATCTCGAACATGAGGGCCATGACCTTCAAATGCAATGTAATGATCTCAAACAAGGACTTGACTCAATGAGTTGAAACCTGATGATGTTGTCTACAACTTTTTGATGAAAAATATCTTGTTTGTATTATTAATAAAAAAGAAAAAAGAAAAAAAGAAATTGAAAAACAATCTATTACGTATACACTATTTTCAAACCTTCAACTTCGAAAAAAATTTGAAATCTACATCTATATACCGCCATACTATGAATGTTTTGATTATAAAAATGTTTTAATAACACAAAAAATACCGGTCTTCTGTTTTACATTTTGGCCATTTAACATAGTAACAACAACTATTCAGACATTATGCATATGATTGGTATATCACCCTAGACCATTTTTCAGCTAAGCCGAATCGAGGGATGTTTGTTTATTTTATAGTTTTATAAAAAAGATTGATGTTTTTCTTTGTTAAAAGTTTCGAGTGAGGTTTACGCTGCAACATGATAGTTATCCACCTAGTTTGAGTCGGCTGAGTTGAGCCAAGTTGCGGCTTGGAATAACTTTTTTTTTTTTTTGAAATATTGATGTTTTTCTTTATTTAAAGTTTTAAGAGGTTTTTTCTACTTTAAAGGAGGTTCTGGTGCAACGCTCCGGTATTTTGACCAAAAACTTAACGAGGTTAGATAGTGTGACGATCTTGAAGATCTTGTACGTGAAAGTAAAGAAAAAGTAGTAAAAATGCAAGTAAAGTAAATATGACACATGTGTATATAAGAAAAATCATTAATCCTTTTGAATTGACGGCATAAAACTTTAGAAAGGTTAATAATCCTTTGCCTTATTGATTTTATTAAGGAAAAAAATAAGTTACTACGATATAAGAGCACAAATGATCGATCTAAGGTAGTATTTGTATGAAATGCTAAGTGTTTGTGTTGTCTAGAGTTGTGTGTAGTGTAAAATGTGAGTATTAAGGGAATATTGTGTTTTTAATTCGATCATTGCCTCTTAATATAAAGAAAAGCAAATAACTTTCCGTGATCTTTGGGGTCTCCGGGTTCGTGATATGCAGGGGTCTCCCAGGGCCTTGAGATGACTGCTAGTCACACCCCGCTAAAGCGGAATACAGGATGTGAAGAGCAATAGCATTCGATAGCAAGATATAGATAAACGCCAAGTTATATTAAATAAAAAGTTACATCAAAGTTTACATGATAGTTAAAAATGTAGATTACATATCCGAATCAAAATGGGGTGTTCAACCAAACCACCCAAACCATCCCGTTCTTGAAGTCATTCGCCCCAAAAGCATAAGTCATCAGCTAGCTTACTCGTTACCTGAAAATACGAGTCAAGTGTTAACTACGGGAGACGTAGTTAGTGAGCTACAAAGTTTAAGTAAAACATAGTTTTCATATTGTAGTTGCATAACCATGCAACAAGTAAAGGCAGTCAAAATAGTTAACACATGAAAATGTAAATAGTATAGCATTCGTGTTTGTAGGCATTGACCACATAGCGCGACTATGCGACAATCCTAAGTATTGCCCAATGATCGTATCGTTGCGTTGCTAAACCTATTAATTACCCACTAGAAGTTTATGCACCATCAGTTGTTGTCGTTGTGGTGAGGGTCAACTACCCTAATAGCGCTATCCATAAAATCCTATCGGTCCTCTCCCAGAGATTAATAGCAACTAGTATCGCAGGAGTGCATTGGATTTTTGCAGCATCTCACGACATGTTGTACAACGTCCGCAACATGTCGATCGATGCCAAGTCATTGGCAATTTAGTAAATCGTAATAGTTTTCAAGCATCAAATCGCTTTGTAATAGTTTTCTAGCATCAAATCGTTTTGTAATAGTTTTCTAGCATCAAATCGTTTTGTAATCGTTTGCTTCAGCTTAAATGTAGTGTATAAGCCTAAGACTCGCATTTCACCCCAAAATATGTTTAAAAGTATTTAAAAGAGTAGGGGTTTGTAACTCACTGTTTGCGAAGATTTCTAGCGTGCTCGGAATTGCTCGAAGGTGCTCGGAATCACCGGAATCCTAATATAGACCAAGTTTTCGTGTAAGTATATAATTTGTTAGCTTTTAAACTCGTTAGTCAACGAATAGTTTGTTGTTTAAGTGTTATAAATATGTCCAATAAAATTTGGGCAGCGCTTCCGCGCTATAAAATTTATGTCCAAAATTTCCTATCCACTTTCCCACTTAATACGATTCAATAAATATCGTTATATATCGTTATGGTGAATTAGTTATTTAAATACCTCACTTTATCATTCAAAATACAAGTATGTAATCTGTTATATTGTGTTTAAAAACTGTGAAAAGTATATGTTTCTCGATTTCTCCGTTAACGATTTAAAAATATGATTTTTGGGAACAGATCTATTCAGCCGGCGGCTGAATTATTTCAGCCGGCGGCTGACTTATTTCAGCCTGCGGCTACGCCGAGACAGATTTACAGTTTTGCCATTTTTGCGTTTTTAAGCGTTTTTGAGCTAGATTTCGACATGCAACTGAATATTCATCAAGATTACTTATATATATGCTCAAATATCAGTTTCTTTTGGGTTTTTTAGCCACAAATATATAGATCTAAGTAACCTTTTTGTTTAAACCCGTTTTTGTAATAAAATGGTTATAAAACTTTATAAAAACTTGTTTTTATGTGTTAGATCATACATGCAATGAGTTTAGGAAGTAGTAGTAACTATTAGAAGAGTTTTTACCGGATGGAAAAGCTTTGATGATGTTTTGATGGTGATTTGAGCTCCAAAAAGTGTAGAAAACCGTTTATGTAACCCAACTAGATGAACCCTTTTTTCTTCCTTTGATTTTTAGAACGATATTATGGTGTTTTTAGTGTGTTTTAATGGGGTTTTATGGCTGGAAATCTATGGAGTGGTGTGGTGTTTGAGAGAGTCTAGAGAGAGAGTTGAAAGGAAAGAGTGGAGTGTGTGTGTGTTGTGTTAAAATGAAAGGAAAGAAAGAAAAGAAAAGATGGAGTGTTTTGGGGTGAAGAGATGGCAGATTCTGCCATATGGAGGGGTCCAATCGGGTTAAAACATGTGCCCCAATCGAGTTACATGCAAAAATGAGTCATCGAACACCTGTCCAGCAGCATCCAACCGCCGGCTGGAGGATCTTAGCCGTCGGCTGAAGCCCAGCCGTCGGCTGAGTCCATCCAGCCGTTGGCTGAATGGCTGGTTCGGCAGAAATCCCGTTTTTCGTTCTCGTTAAGTATTTTTGTTCGTTAATGTTCCCGATTGATTTCAAGTAAACTTAGGAAAGTTCTTTGTATGTATTCTTAGTATTTTAGAGTTCAATTGTTGGTTTGATTTCGATTTCGATTCCGGTTCCGAGACACACGCGTTAAAAGTTTAGTAACGTAAACCTACGTTAAAAGTTTTATGTGAGTTACAACGAGCTTAGCTTAAAGAGTTATGTCTACGTAACCACGTAGCACATAAAATTAGTTATAGCAAGTATCAAACAACACTTAGAAGTTATTAGTTAGCGTTCTCGACCTTAGATTAGACGGTTGTCACACTGCTTCTTTTCCCAACATCTTTGGGGTCTCCTAGGTCCTCGAGATGTCTGCTTCTTTTCCCAACGTTTCTTTAAGTTTCTCCACATGTTCCCACGTCCTCAAGATGACACTATTCATTTACCGCGACACTATTCACTTTTCATGGCGACGTGTCTAGTTTTTGTTGGTTTGATTATATCTTATATATACTTCTCGCGACGAAAAAATGTCGCAACAATCCGTCACGAATTAAATGATTATTTTTTAAAAGTGTTGGTGTTGGGTGATTGTTCTTGTGATTAATTCTTTTTTTTTTTCAACGTTTGCAGTTAATTTATTATTTTTTTTTCAAAGAAGACTCCACTGAACAAGCGAGTATCCCCTCTGAATATTAGATTTAGGAAGTCTTTAAGTTGGTAGTATATTTTTCACATTATTGTTTTGTTAAAAATATGAAAAAGTTATTATGTTTGATAAATAGATGTATTCGCTTTAGGATATATTTTTTGATTGAAATCTACACGATAAAATAAGTAGAAGTTTCAAACTTACAACGAAACGCAAAAATACTTGTTTTCAACCATTGATATATTTCCAAACCTTGCAAATAATAAATATTAAGACGGTCTATCTTTAGCATTTTACTTTTAACAATATAAAATAAAAATAATACTTTTCTTTATCTTTCTTTTATTTACTTTCAACATATTAAATAATCACAATAAGTATAGAACTATTACTATCGCCAACTTTTAATGTCTGGGTAACATTTTATAAGAAATAAGTCGAGAACTATTACTATCATATGGTTTATGACATCTTTTTGGGACACGAGTACCAATTTTGTAAGAAATAAGTCGAGTATTGTTACATAAATCATAAACAACATAAACAAAATGACATTACTTTGGACGATGTTGTTTCAGAGATCATAAATTTTTATTACATTGATGTTAATTCCAGAATCCTACTAAGAAATTTTAATCTACAGAATAGTTTATGTAATATGACAAATTTGATATGCAAAGTAGGTATCTTATTTGGGTTAATTGTTTGAAAAAGAATCAAACTTGTCATCAAAAAATATTATATGCATCCAATTTTTGAAACATCTTTTGAATATATCAAACTTTTTATATGCTCTATTGTATGTATAATGTGACCTAAAACTTGTTTATTGATGACGTGGATCCAGTTTTGATCTATGTGGAATATATAATTATTTCCTTTCTTTTAATTAGTATATATAATAATTATTGTAATGTAATTGGAAGAATTTTTCAAGAATTCACCGCTGGAAACCACCATGGACAAACCCAAGGTCAAATAGGTTAAATAGTACCAATTGTAATTGAAGCGACCAGGGACATCAATCATCCATTCTGGTAGCATAAGTTGAGTGGCGAACCAACGACGAGCTTCGGGGCCTTTGAGTTTAGCGGCTTGGCGGATATCGATGTCGGAGGTAGGTTCGGGATAAGGGTCGGAGAGGAGTGAGGAAGCAAGACGGCGGGCTTGGAGCTGAGCTTCGGTTCGGGATTGTTGGTCGTTTGAATGGACGGCGTATATCATGAGGAACATTGATAGCGGTTCACCGAAGCGATTAAGGGAGCGGTTTAAAAATACAATTTTCTCGTATAATTCGTATCAAGGGAATTAAGTCATAAATTCCTACGTATTTGTGATATGTGTTAACATTTTTTGGGTTCAATTTTTGAGTTTTGCTTCCGTAAACAAGTGACTGAAAAAGGATTCTATTTTGCTTAAAGAAAGGAGGATCCCAACTTCTCTTAAACCGGATTTTAGAAATATTATGATCCATGCTTCTTGATGTGTTTTTTTGACTGGTTTTAATCAAATTGGATGGTGTTTGATTCTCTTAAAAGATTATAAATATGGTTATTGATGGAGGAAAGTGTGGTAGAAAAAGGTGGTTGTTCTTGATTTATCTTGCAGAGAGACATTTTTTTCTTTTTAAAAAATTATAATCATGCTTTTAATGTCTTTCGAAAAGTTAAAAGTCAACCTAATTTGAGTTTTTGGCCAACGCTGACTTGGCATCCTATTTGTTATGCTATGTCAATAAAAATAAATTATAAAAAAATAAATTACTGGTTACCTAAAATATAAGGTAAAGTGATACATATAATAGTTGTTTATAAAAATTTGATATATGTATTAGAGAATTTAAATTTTGGATGTATACGATATTTTTTTTTTTTGACAAGTTCGATGCATTTTCAAACCAATTAACCCTATCTTATTTTCACTATCCGAAACCGTTATTTTTACTACATGTAATAGCGGCCGATTACCCGGACTGCGGTTATCCAAAACTAGGTGCTTACTCTTAGTTCAGAAGACGGTTACAAAAAATTATACGTTTTAATGGTTGAATTTGAATTTTGAATCGATAAGTCATATATATACTACTAAACTAACATATCAAATTACCTATATAACATTTGGCAATTTACTTTGCCCTGTTCATAAGCTATCTAAGTTGTGGCTTGAAAATGGCTTCACCAATCAAATGTAAACAACAAACATTATTTAAACCAATATGGTTTCAACAGCTTCTAATACAAAAAACAATACCCACTTTTATACTTTCAATTAATTATTAAACTATGGTTGAGGCTTTCCCCACCTCCTCCTCCGCCATCCCTATGGTTCTCCGACCGTAATCACATGCCACTGTCTCCCCTTTCAATCGAGCCTCATGCGCCATCTCTTCTCCTTTCACAACTTCGTCAAACAAATTGCGATTTCATTATTTATATATTTGTAACGTGGGGACTTATTTCAAGTTTTAATTTGGAGTCCATTATTTTTAGATCTGTGGTGGAGACACGTTGATGTGTGATATATGAGGTTGATAAACGGTGGTTGCTTATAGAGGAGAGTAGCCGATGGTTTGGGCAAAGATAGAGAAACGAGTATACGGTGACGCTTAACCCGGATAGTGATGCATGCTATTCGGTGATGGTAGTACTATTGGAAGAACTGACTCATTCAATCTTGTTAGCCATAAATAAGTGAAGAGATCCTCTTTAGATTGTTTTTGATTTTCTAGTTGTTAGTTTTTCCCTATTTTCTTGGTATAATAAGTCCTTATACGATATTAAACATTTTCATATTTAGTCTTGCTTTCTTCACATCTAAATATGTGTTCTGTTCTTATCTACTCCAACAAAGTGGTATTAGAGACCGGTTGGCTCATAACGGAACACAAGTGTTTGTCTCTTTATTTTATTTCCATGCAATGGCAACAAGTTCAAGTTCTATTAATGTGTCTCAGCCACACATTCCGATTTCCGATTTTCAAAGGAGACTCTTACGATTTCTGGAGCATCAAGATGAAGACCTTGTTCCGATCTCAAGAGTTGTGGGAACTTGTGGATATTGGTATTGTAGAAAGCAGTGACGATGAAAATCGTCAAAAGGAAACTCAAAAACGTGATGCAAAGGCCTTATTCTTTATTCAACAGGTTGTTGACGAATCAATATTTTCAAGGATCTCTGCGGCTTCAACGGAAAAAGAAGCTTGGACGATCCTTAAGACCGAATATCAAGGATCGTCAAAAGTCATTACGGTTAAGTTGCAGTCTCTTCGTAGAGATTTCGAGACCTCGAATATGAAAGGAGGCGACTCAGTGCAAGAGTACCTGGCTAAAGTCTCATCCATTGTAAGTCAAATGAGGTCATATGGAGAGAAAATTGAAGATGATATTATTGTAGCTAAAGTACTTCGAAGTCTGTTACCGAAATTTGACCATGTTGTAGCTGCAATTGAAGAGTCGAAGGACTTATCGGTTTTCTCTTTTGATGAACTCATGGGCTCCTTGCAAGCTCATGAAGCACGTATAAATCGAAACAATGGAAAAGAAGAGGAGAAAGTTTTTCAAATTAAAGAAGAGCCTGATCAACGTCTTAGAGGACGCGGCAGAGGAGGCTTTCGAGGTCGTGGCAGAGGCCGAGGAAGAAATAGCAATTACGGCTCCCTACATTGTACATACTGCAATAAGAACAATCACTCTGAAAAGTTTTGGTGGTCCAAGCCGAATGAAGCTAACTAGCCGAAAATGATGAAGAGTCAGAGGAGATAGAAGATTATTTGTTTATGGTAGAAACAAAACCAAGCAAATGTACAAATGACGTTTGGTATGTGGATAGTGGATGTTCCCATCATATCACCAGAGACAAGTTCAAGTTCAAAGAACTTGATGAAACGGTCAGATCATATGTTAGACTCAGTGACAACAATCAGTTACAGATTGAAGGAAGCGGGACAACAATTGTTTCGGCAGGTAACAAGCCAAAACTCATTAAAAATGTTCATTATGCACCTTTGCTCAGTCATAATCTGCTAAGTGTTGGCCAGTTACTCGAATGTGGTTACTCCGTGAAATTTGATGACTTTAAGTGTGTGATAAAAAACAAGGCAACCAAGGAAATTCTCGCTCAAGCTGACATGACATCAAATAGAATGTTTCCTCTTGACTTTTCTATGCAGGTCGCGTTTGTGAGCAAATCAATGGAAGAAAGTGAATTATGGCATCTAAGATATGGTCATCTCAACACAAAAAGGCTGCAACTTCTGAAATCAAAAGAAATGGTGATTAATCTGCCACCTATCGCCCCACTCAAACTTGTATGTGAAGGTTGTGTCCTAGGAAAACAAGCTAAAAAACCTTTCCCTGTAGGGAAAGCTAAACGTGCAACGGATGTGTTGGAAATAGTTCACGCTGATCTTTGTGGACCGATGAGAACCGAGTCTCTAGCGGGCAATATATATAATTCCTACTATTTACAGATGATTATAGTAGAATGAGTTGGGTATATTTTCTTGATGCTAAGTCCGATACGATTTAATAATTTCAAGAAATTTAAAGCCATGGTTGAAAAGCAAAGTGGAAAGTTTCTTAAAGTGTTGAGAACAGATCGAGGAGGTGAATTCACATCCAAAGACTTTGCTGCGTTTTGTGATGAGCAAGGCATCAAGAGAGAGCTAACAGCCCCATACACTCCCGAGCAGAATGTAGTAGCCGAGCGAAAAAACCGCACAGTAGTTGAAATGGCCCGTTCGATGTTGAAATCAAAAGACTTACCAGACGAGTATTGGGCAGAAGGAGTGGCAACAACAGTACATATTCTCAACATCTCACCCACTAAAGCCGTATGGGATCAAACACCGTATGAATCCTGGTTTGGAAACAAACCATCGGTAAGCCATTTAAGAATTTTTGGTTGCATTTGCTATGCTTTACGTACAACTGAAAAACACAAACTAGAAGATAAATAATTTTTTTTTATTTTCACTGGATATTGCACTCAGTCGAAGGCATATAGACTCTATGATCCCACGAAAGATGTTTTTGTAGTAAGTAGGAATGTTGTCTTTGATGAATTTGCAAAGTGGGATTGGGAAGAAAAGACCAGTGATCAAAAGGCAGCCTTTGACGAAGTTGAAGAAAACACTACAAGAGATATTAATAAGACTAACGATTCTCAGAAGTCTACTCCAGATAAAACGAGATCCAGCCCGTCACCATCATTGCCTCCTCCTAGTGAAACTACTCCGATGGAGTCAGTTCAACCACGAAGAAGTGAACGTGGCAGAATTCCACGACGTCGGTTTTCCTTTGATGAAAACTCAGACCTGGGCGAAAAATCAGAAACATCGTTGTTTGCTTTCTTTGCTAGTGATCCGGTCTTAGTTCAGGAGGCAATGAAACGAAAGGAATGGATAATGGCCATGAAAGAGGAGCTCAAATCCATTATGAAGAATAACATGTGGGAAGAAACTGATCTTCCACAGGGGAAGACGGCCATTACCTTAAAATGGTTATTCAAAACAAAATTTCTACCTGATGGAAGTGTCCAGAAGTATAAGGCAAGGCTCGTTGTAAGAGGGCTCAAGCAACAACCCGGAATCGACTACGAGGAAACTTTTTCCCCAGTTGCTCGATTTGAAACAGTAAGGATTATTTTGGAGCTAGCAGCCCTGCAAGAGTGGAAAGTTTTTCAATTCGATGTTAAATCAGCTTTCCTCACCGGAGATTTACTTGAAGATGTGTATGTCTGTCAACCTCCGGGGTTAGGGGATGAAAGGAATCCGAGAAAGGTGCTCAACCTTAGAAAAGCCTTGTATGGATTAAAACAAGCTCCTCGCGCTTGGTACATCAAAATTGATGGTTTCTTTCACCAACAAGGATTCGAGAGAAGCAAACACGTACCTACACTCTACGTAAAGAAACAAAGTACTTCTGATTTCATGATAGTGAGCTTGTATGTTGATGACATTATTTATACTTATCATCACAACTTATATATGATTTTAAGCAATCCATGATGCAAACCTTTGATATGACTGATTTGGGTGAATTAAGTTATTTTCTCGGGCTGCAAATTGTACAAGGAAATGATGGTATATATATGTCACATGAAAAATATGTGATCGCTACATTAGTGAATTTTGGAATGGTTGGGTGTAAGTATGCCTCAACACCTATGAATACCGGTGAAAAACTTCAATTAGAAGATGGTTCAGGGGCAACAGATGGAAATATGTTTAGAAGTTTAATTGGTCGATTAATATATTTGACCCATTCTCTTCCAGACATAAGCTTCTCTGTTGGAGTTCTATCACGATTTATGCACAATCCATCTAAACATCACTTTGGAGCAGCAAAGCGTGTTTTACGTTACTTGGCGGGCACAAAAGAACTTGGAATATGGTTTCGCAAGACAAACGAGTTCAAGCTCATAGGATGTACCGACAATGACTGGGGTGGTTCAATTGAAGATAGAAAAAGCACTTTCGGAAGTTGTTTTATTCTCGGTTCAGCAGCTATTTCTTGGAGCTCAAAGAAACAAGCCACGGTTGCGTTATCTACCATAGAGGCAGAATATGTTGCAGCAACAGCTGCAGCTTGTCAAATTGTTTGGCTTAGAAGAATACTTCGTGATTTAGGACAGAATCAAGATGAAGCTACAAAAGTGTATTGTGACAACAAATCGGCAGTGTTGCTCGGAAAAAATCCAGTATTTCACAACCGTACAAAGCACATAGAGATCAAGCATCACTATATTCGAGAACTAATATCGAAAGAAGAAGTGAAACTGGTGAGGTGTGGAACTAATGAACATGTAGCTGATTTGATGACGAAAAGTGTGTCTCAAGACAAACATGAATTTTTTTTGTAAGCAGTTAGGAATGTCCAAGTTCGAATGAAGAGGGAATATTGGAAGAACTGACTCATTCAATCTTGTTAGCCATAAATAAGTGAAGAGATCCTCTTCAGATTGTTCTTGATTTTCTAGTTGTTAGTTTTTCCCTATTTTCTTGGTATAATAAGTCCTTATACGTTGAGGCTTAGTAGGTTGTTTGTTACTATTATTTGCCTATTTAATAGGTTGTAATTCCCATTCAATAACACACGATTCATATACAGAATCATCTCTTCATATTAAACATTTTCATATTTAGTCTTGCTTTCTTCACATCTAAATTTGTGTTCTGTTCTTATCTACTCCAACAAGAACTACCGTCATCTGAGTCGGTGGTTGCGGTGTGTATGTGTGTGTGTATGTGTGTGAGTGTGTGTGTGTGAGAGAGAGAGAGAGAGAGAGAGAGAGAGAATAGTAAGAGATAGAGGGATGATGAGAAATGTATCCAACCAGGCGGATATCAAAAAATTATTAAATTTGGTGAAGTTTCTACACATCATAAATATATTAGAGTAAATTACATAGATCGTCCTTAAGGTTTATATAGAATTACGGTTATCGTCCCTTAGTTTAAAAAGTTGCATGGATGGTCCCAAAGTTTAGAGTAATTACGGATTTCGTCCCTATTTTGGATGTCCGTTAATTTCTACCGTTACCCTTCCCTCACGTGTAAAACACGTGAGGGTATTTTAGTCATTTCCAATCTTTCACCCTCCTTTCCCTTTCCTTTCCATAACCAGATTCATCC
This sequence comes from Senecio squalidus, assembly GCA_910822075.1. Lineage (NCBI taxonomy): Eukaryota > Viridiplantae > Streptophyta > Magnoliopsida > Asterales > Asteraceae > Senecio > Senecio squalidus. The sequence continues at coordinate 42,454,338 of CAJVGC010000432.1, forward strand.
TCCATGAAAATCAAAATCAAAATCCCAAAAATCCAAAAATCAAACCAAAAATCAATCCTAAACTAAATAAAAACCAAAAATCTCAAAATCAAACCAAAATTAAAACATAAAATCAAACCAAAAATCAAAATCAAACCAAAAAATCCCAAAATCAAACCAAAAATCCCAAAATCAAACCAAAAATCCCAAAACCACCGGATTTCTTCAATCATCCGGCGCTACATCCGCCGCCACCACCGGATTTCTTCAATCATCAGGAACAACGACCATGTCTCTGGATTTCTTCATTCTCATTCGAACAGCGCCGCCACCACCGGATTTCTTCAATCATCCGGCGCTACATCCGCCGCCACCACTCGCCGCCACCACTCGTTTGATTTGATTTTTTTTGAAGAATCTGTAGCTAATTCTGAAACATATATATGAATCATGATTAGTACCAATGAATAGAATGAAAACATGAAAAAATGAAACAGCAGGGGACCTTGAAAGGGTGTTCTGTCAGTAGGTGGTATATGAAGGCACCATACATGAAAGATCCTACATTTGTAGTTGAGTGAGCAATTAATTAATTAATAAGCAGTGAAGGAACATATACAGACTTACTCTCCGAGTCTGCGATGATGTAAAGAAAGGCCATGGGAGGGGATTAAGGGGTTTATGGGTGGATTGAAAAGTGGATCTGTTGTTAGTGTGTGTGTGTGTGAAGGGGTGTTTGTGTAAGCTTTTTTTCTTAGGGTTTATTTGATTTTGGGAAAGAAGATTGCAAAAAGACCAAAATACCCCTCACGTGTTTAACACGTGAGGGAACCCTAACGGAAAAAGTAACGGACGTTTAAATTAGGGACAAAATCCGTAATTACTCTAAACTTTGGGACCATCCATGCAACTTTTTAAACTTAGGGACGATAACCGTAATTCCATATAAACCTTAGGGACGATCTATGTAATTTACTCAATATATTATTTTACTAGTTTATTTCCCGTGTAATACACGGGGTTTGTATAATTAAGTTATATTAAAATGACATTCATAATAAAATTAGTAAATATCTATACCTAAACATTTGAGATCATCAACTAATAAACTTGTGTAATTGGACAACCTAGAAAATTGTCATATCACCTTTATGATGTAAGCGAGAACTCTCATTTATTAGTATAGAAGATTATTTGTTTTCTGATTTAGTTAATAAAATTGATATCACCAAAATACAAAAGACTTTTTGTGAAATACACTCTTCAAACATTAATAAACTCCAACACAACGACGAGTTTTAATATAGAGAATAATATGTCATATGAATTTTTATGCTTATTTCATTCTCGTGGTTGCCACCAAGTCTCTTGCTCCTATTTTTTTCTTCAACTAATAGATTAGTGATTTCTCCAAAATAATATTTGTAAAACATCCTTAACGATTAACTCAATATTCTCTAATTTTAGCTTATATAGGGGTAAATATAAATTTAAGAAATCATAACCAACTAAAACTAAGACTTCAATCCTTTAAAACAAATGAAAAAAAAAAAAAAAAATATTTCGAAAACCCACCGCAACTCGGGAGGTTAACCTCCTTGTTATATCTCATAATGATATGTCTTGAAATTTGAAAATAATTTCTTTTAATAACAATTACACATAAAGAAAAAGAATTTGCTAAACATAGTATTTGAATGCTATGTTTGAAATGTCTAGATACATATGATTATATTGTATCTATACTATATTATAAAGTATTTTTTCATATTTTTACTTACAAGTTGAAAATTTAAGTAAAATTAAATTATTAATATACCTTTATTCAAGATCTATACTCTATTATAAAGCATTACATGTTTTTATTTAAAATTTAAAAATTTAAATATAGTCAAATTATTAATATACTCTTATTCAATAAATATAAAATTTAAAGTAAAAGACTTTAGGATGTGTTTGGTTTAAAAATAAATTTGAAATAAATATTAGAACTGGTATAGGTTTGAAAAAAAATGAAAAGGATAAAAAATATATTTATGTGAAAGTTATTTATTTTATATATTTTGAATGTAATTAAAGTTATTATTTTAATTAAAGAAAAGAGAGAGATAGAGAGTGTGAATAAAAGGGTCCATAAGAGCATCCGGAGTGGGTTCGTTGTGGAGCTCACAACGAGCGTTGTCCTCGTTATCACTCCGAGGAGCCTCGTTGTGGGGTCGTTGTGAGACGACCGTTGTCTCCACAACGGCTCGTTGCGAGGTTTGATTTTTTTTTTATTTTTTTTTAATTCAAACGGTAATATTACCGTTTATTTAATTTAATTTATTTATTTTTTAATTTTTTTTTTTACCAAATTTCACCTATAAATACAACCCCATTTTAACCAAAAAAATCACACATTCTTTCAACAATCTTATTCTTAATCCAATTCAATCTCATACCAATCCCAAAACAAACACAAAATGTCTTCATCTTCCTCAAACGCTCTCCAAACAAACACAAACACTCCCTCGACGCCACAATCACAAACACCATCCGGTTTCGCTAACTATTTCGGCACAACAAACGCCCTTTTTTCACCCCAAATACCAAACTTTAACCAACAACAATCCCAACAAATTCTAAACACTTATTTAACGCAACAACCTCAACCACAAAAATGTTCACTCCCGAACAATACGCAATGCATCAACATCTTATGATGCAATATACCCAACAATCCCAAACTTTTCTTCCCCCTCAAACCCAATTTCCAATCCAACAAACACAAACTTTTGTTCCAGAAACTCAAGAAATTGAAGCGGAAACCGACGATGTGGTCGAAGAAACCCCATGACCGTCCACGTCTAATCCGAAAAAGAAAAAGACGTGCCAAAAGGTGCAATGGACGGAAAAAGAGGAGGTCCTTTTGGCACAGATGTGGTGCCACATCTCGGAAGATGCCGACAAAGGAAACGCCCAACCCGAAGCGACATTTTGGAGACGGATCGTTGCGAGTTACAACAAAGAAGCGAAGACGCAAGGATTGGTGGAGAGAGGCAAGGAGTCCATCAACTCCAAGTTTACGGCGATGAGTGCCTTGGTCAAGGTTTTTATCGGCCACCATGCGGAGGCGGTAAAAAATCGGGAAAACAGGACCGACGACGCGACGTTTATCCAAGCGGCTCGACAAATGTACTATGAGGCCGAGCATTCGCAGTTTAAGCATGCGGCGGGGTGGGAAATCTGGAAGGATCACGACAGATGGCGTACATTTGTCAAGTTAGACCCTCCAGTCGATACCGTCAACCTAGACGACGTTGACGTAGGGGACGATATATTTGCGGATGATGTAGAACAACGACCTCCAGGGAAAAAAAGAGGTAGTAAAAGAAAGGAATCATCCGACGCCTCCGATAAGGCGCAAACATCTTCGTTGTCGACGCTTTGCGGGCTCATCGCGACGCACTTGAAAAAGATTACGAAGACAAAAAAGCAAACCGCGGAAAAAAAAGGCGCAAACCCTCCAGGCTCAAGAACAAGCGGCTATCCGACAAGAACAAGCGGCTATCCGACAAGAAGAAGCGACTTACTCTAGTGCAAGAAGAGGCGATATGATGTTTCTTCAACAAAGCACGAAGGGGATGCTGCCGGCACAAGCGGCTTGGGTCGAAGCGGAGAAAATAAAAATCCTAGAAAAATACGGGATGAATTAGTTTAGTTTTTATTTGTATTGTTTTAATTATTTGTTTTTGTTTTAATTATTTTTATTTTTTTTATTTATCTTATTTAATGTTTTAATTATTAAGTTTTAATATTTTATATTTTTTTTAATTATTTATTTATCTTTTATTTAATGTTTTAAGAAAAAAATAATAATAATAAAATAATCCCACAACCTCCACAACCCTCATTATCATACCACCCAACAATCTCACAATCCTCATTCTCACTGCCACGTCAGCAAATTTTTCCCCACAACCTCCACAACCCAAATTGTGGAGCATTATCACTCCGGGTGCTCTAACCATCATGGGTGATGGGTTTTTGTTCGTTAACTTTAATACCAATAAACAAGCTTAAATAACTAAACAAACAATGTGAAAAACTATTATTTCAATTCCACAAATCCAAAATCCATAAAACAAACATGCCTTTATTTCTCTTGTTATACTCCTTGCCAAAAATTAACTAATGAGATTAATTGTGATTTTTTATTATTAAAACGCAAATCTTTAATATATAATAAAAGAGTAGCCTTAAATGTCATATGGCAAAATAAGGTTCCTTAGATTGATTAACATATTTGATCTCAGCCGTTAGATAAAATTGATGATGTCATCAAAGAATTATTTTCATTTTACACCTTTTTACAATACATAATTACATTATCTCTTTAATTTTATCTCCACCAAAATAAAAAACGTAATTTTAATTTACTTATAAAATCGCTCAATTTTAACTATTATTTACCTTATTGTTATTCTAAAATCTCCTAATAAAAAAGATTATAGCATGTGTATAAACGTAAAGGTGTATATGTTATAAACGTAAAGATATATATGTTATTATAACTATAAACAACATTTGTATAAACATAAAGGTATATATGTTATTTTACATGTAACATTGTTTTCTCATAATAATTTAAAATCTACATAAACATATAGTTTACGATCAAGTTTTTACTTTGTTCGCGCTATCGCGGGACAATAATCTAGTTACTTTACATAAATGTAAGTTTATTTCAAATACTTAGATAAAATTAAAATTTTCAGATATTTTAAAGTATAGAATAAAAACTTAATAAGCTACAACAACAATATGCGAAAATTTTAATAATTTTAATAGAAATGTGATTTTTAGCAAATGAAGCTCTTCTAATATCATATATTTTTTTATTGGAAATAAGAAATATAAAAAATCATATTAAAAATTTCTTATTCTACATTGATTGAAGCAAAAGGAACAAGGATTAAAAGTAGTAATTCTTTGTCATACATAAATCTTAATATGTATGTTCTTATATATATTCTACGTTATAACGTGATTTAAAGATATAAATACTAATTTGTGACTTAGTTTTAATTTTCATTTGAGTATTTTAATTGTTCAAGTATTTACGTTGGTTTACTGATATATATGTGTTCGATTTTTAGTAAGATTGTTTTGTTGCAATTAGTACTAGTGAGATCTATTTTCTAAAAGATTGGCTTATTTGTCAAATAAGCAGTAGATGGGAGATGGGTCGAGAGGGTTTAGCGTTATAAATGAAACGAACGTTCAACAAATAATTCATTAACCGTTCGACGGAAAATATGTTCATGTCCGTCCGTTCGACGGGAAGTTCGTTTATGTTCGTTTATATCGTTTATTTATTAAACGAATGAACGCAACACAATTGTTTTTGTTTGTTTAAGTAAATGAACAAACACGAACAAAGGATCCCTTGTTTTTACATCCGTTTAAGTCCGTTCGTTCATATTTTTTGGTGTTTATTAAATATATGTTCGTTAATTATTCATTTATATCCGTTTACCACTTAAATAAACGAACATAAACGAACACGAACATAAACGAACACGAACAAACTTATTTTATGAATTAAATAAGTTATCTTTTTTATTTAAAGATTCATTTATCTAATAACCGACCGATGTCACATAAGCATATTCCAAGTTAGAAGTAAAATATTACATTGAATAGATGTTTTAGAAAAATCTATACATGAAAAAGAACATTTTTATTTGGATACATATAATATATTTTCGAGATAGGTTCAATGCAGTTTCAAACTATTTGGCATTTTAAGAATGATACGATTGTAAGTCAAGTTTGTTTTTATGGTTATGAGAACAACAAGAACACGAAAAAATAAAATTATGTCTTACACGGTGTTCTAGAGTATGAACATTAAAAGATATATAAAATTGAGAACTTTTTTTATAATAAAAATGACATTTTTTTTTTTTTTTTACAGAAAACACTTAGTCTAATGACTCGTTGAAGATTGTATATTTCCAAATCTTTTATAAAAAACATTTACGACGAAAGCTACTAACATTCAAAATTTGTTTATGGTGTTTAGAAGGAAAACAAAAACTCATATTAGTTAATATAGATTAATAAATTAGCAGCTGTGGTAGCATCACGCGGATACCATACTAGTGTTAATAATATCAATCTTTTAATTTAAATAACCATCCATCCATTTATGAATAATCACTTCCCTCTTATGATTACTTTATAAATAATTAATATCTCGTATAATTTAACCATACGTGTCTAAATTTCTAATAATTCGAGGCTTTACTTAGCAAACTGTAGAAGAAAAAAGAAAATATTGAGTGATAGAAATGTGAAGTCGAATTGCACACATATATCCCTTCCCAATATCATTATTGTTCTAGCAACGATTGTCAAACACAAGGATTAGGGTTTAGGTGATGTCAACCTTAGATCTCCTGTGATGATCACAGTGCAAACCCAACAAGTTCTTGACGAACCTAGGGTGATCAAGGTTGAGGATGAAGGCAAGAGTGTATGAACTCTGTGTTTAAGCTTCAGTAAGTGTGAGTTGAGATGAGGTAAGATGAGGTCGACAATGATTTGGACCATGTATTTATATGGCCAGTCTCAAGTATATGGAACGTTGGTCCATTAATGATGATCATGAATACTTGAGCTGCCTTAATCATCAATCCCTAGTATATGTAACGCCATAATAGAGCAGTCATGAAGCGCCATTATGACGGGACGTCGGCCAATAAGACAGACGCTGACAACTTGAGAGACGCTGACAGACAACTTGACAAGCGCTGACAATCTTGACAGGCGCTGACAATCTTGACAGGCGCTGACAACTTGACAGACGTTGACAACTTAGACAGACGTTGACAACTTGACAGGCGCTAACAGCTTTACAGGCGCTGACAGCTTGACATGCGCTGACAGCTTGACAGCCTCTGACAGCTTTACACGCGCTGACAGCTTGACAGGCGCTGACAGCTTCACAGGCGCTGACAACTTGGACAGGCGTTGACAATTTAGACAGGCGCTGACAACTTGACAGGCGCTGACAGCTTGACAGGCGCTGACAATCTTGACAGGCGCTGACAATCTTGACAGGCACTGACAGCTTGACATCCGCTAACAGCTTGACAACCGCTGACAGCTTGACAGTTGACAACTTGGCAGACGCTGACAACTTGGACATATACATAGGTAGTGCTACTAACCTCTTCAATTATACTTGTCTACCCCCAACCTACCTCCCTGTATTTTCAATCTAATCACCATAATTGCATACATGAGAACAAAAAAAAAGATGTTATCAAGAAGAAACCACACCAAAAAGGACAAAGAATCAACTTAATCTAGATTCTTCATAAGCTTGTTCATTAAAGGTGTAGATTGTTATTTTTTGATTAGGTTTGAAATTACCCATTGTCACATTTTACTTTTGGCAATGAGTTTTTAGAGTAATTGATTGTAACTTTTCTTTGTAATACCCTGATACGTGAAATGTGTTGTGTCACTTTTCGGAGATGTTTGCAATGGTAAGAACAAAAGCATGGGATTACCTCAAGATGGAGACCAAATTTGCTGAAAACATGAACAACTTGCAGTTTGGCAAGCGCCTCCATTTTTTCTACTATGGTGCTATTACCACTGGCGTGTCAGGTGTTGCATTTGTTTTTAGACCAATTTGATTTCATATACATTTTGTGGTTTTGCAGGATCCCACTGTTGTTCCAGAGGACAAGATGCAGGCTTTTACTGATCTAACTCGGTCCCCTCACATTCACATTTACGAGTCCCTACTTGAACCCATATTCGGAGTTATTTCAGTGGGATATTCCGAAGACAGTTGTGGTTCGCCACAATAGTGTTCCAGAGACGCAGCAATCAAGTAATAATTATTTGAAAGGAGCGAAAAAAGATGTATCAAGAGGTTCCCCTTTACCACTTGAGTTGGAGAGGGGATTACAAGAAGCATTTCGTGACTAGGTAAGTCATGATCTGGTCAATCTCAGGGATGTTTCGGACGCTGAATCTTATCTCGCTACATCCACCTGGGAATCATCTATTTTTCTGAAGCAACAAGACATGGAAAAGAGGTCTGCCATGATTATCAATGTGCAAATTGACGAGGAAAAGAAGAGAAGGATGATGGCGGCAAGCAGGAACTATTAGTATGTGATGTGTGTGATCTGTTTGGACTGATTGTGAACAAATTATTCATGCTCTTAATTTTAGTTTTTAATAATAGTGGGTAGCTTTTATTTCTTAGCTTACTTTGACTTCTGAAAGTCGACTGCTTGTTTTCTCTTTATGAGTTTCTTCTAATCGCTCTTGTCTCATATCAAGTTCATTGATTTGTAATTCAGCACTGAGTAACTGGTTTTCATTCGGTTATGCGACTAATCTGATTTCAGACTTGATTTCTTGCTTGTACATTTGGTTTAAATTTAATTTTTGTAAGTTTTCATACTGTTTGCGGATCCAGTTATCTCTTAGCGTAATATTGAGTGTCGATAGGCTTTGGATCTGTTAGCTACATGAGACACACAGAGCCCAACTTTTCAACACTGGTTTTGCAACTGCTGCTTACTGCATGGACTCTGATCTGTGATGTCTTGTTTTGCCCACACAAACATCACGCACCTGCAGCTCCAGCACCGCACAGGTTCTCACACAAACACAACTCAAATGTTTGACTAAAGTTGTGGGCAACTCAGAATTACAGTCCAAAGGTTTCTTATGAAGCTACAACAACAAAAACCGTGGTCAATATCTTCTGAATTATCATCACAAATTGAACAAAGGACAGTGCGAAGATCAATGCCTTTATCATCGAGTTTGCATTTTGTAGGTAACCTGTCCCTCGTTAACCTCTGGTACATTAACCTTACGAAGGACGAGCTTATTCCACGTTGTTTTCGGAGTTTGAGAGTGAAGGAATGTTGAGTCGATTTTGTTGCTCAAAGATTCCACTGTAAATATCAGATAGGTCCAAACTCCATTGCCATTCATCATCACCCGCAGATTGAAGGATGTCTTCCACAAATTGGTCCAAACTCCATTGCCATTCATAAGAGATTTTTATTCTTCCTCTTCATGACCCCCACAAATTGGTCTTCTCCAACGCCACAAATGATCCCCTGGTTGCGATATACGATCACAAACCAAGATATATGATATTTTTTTTCGAAACAACAAATGATATTAGGAACCATCACCAAATAAAATTCCGCGACATATTTTGGTGACTTTAGTGGTGGTTCATAATATAATTTGCTATTTCTAAAAATAAATAAATATCTATATGAGTTTTACATATTAAGTTTTTTTAATCATGTATCGTACGAGTATAATCTAGTCGAATCATATGATAAAAGTGTGCTAAATTGTATTATGAATCTTTGTTACACAAACATAGGTCTACAATTTTTAGAATTTGGATCATTGGTGCTTCTTTTCTTCGCTGTTTTCGGTGTTTATTGTGTCTGATATTTGGTCATCGAAGGGAAGGATATAGTTAGTTGTAATCTTTCTTAAACATAATCAAATTCTTATGATTACGTCGATCATATTGATTATCAATCAAAAGTTTTTGCTAAATTACTTATTTTTTCAAACAAAGAGTATATTGGTTTTTAAGTTCTTGAACTCGAATAATGCCCGCCCGTAAGAGAGGCTAACGAACCGTCAAATCCAATATAGTATTTCTATCGACTTTAATTTTCTACGTATTATGGTGGCTGAACGAAGAACGTAAAGAGTAATAAAAGATTATGAATAAATTCCTAGCTATATTTACGTTTAAAATGAGAATTAATAAGTATTCAAAGCGAAAACCAAACTCTTAAAAATAAATAATTTATGCTCGAGATTGATAGATCTCCAATCTTTGTTTGGCTTCCAAAACAAGTGCTTCAGGTGAAGGATCTTCAACCATTAAATGACCTTGTTTCAACGCCCATTGAAGCACGATATTGACGTCTTCTTGAGCTAATGTTTCGCTATCCGGTACATGTAACGCGATATAGCTAAGGAGGATCAATGCGGGTAACTGAACCGCTACTTCCCCAAAATAAGTTAGTTGAATCAAGTGTTTAGGTGCTCCAGCCTCTAATATCGCCTTGCAATGGCCCACGTGCAAATAGTTTTCCGTGCACGCAAACTTAATCAATGCAATGGCCGCCTCTGCTGATACTTCTGTCTCCCTCTCGTCTAGTAGCCTCACCAAGGGAGGGATGAACCTTGTTTCAGTGGCCCGGAATGTCCGGGCCAAGTTTCCAATTGATTGGATGCTTGGAATAAGGAGATCGGACTCTCCTTTGTTAATTATTTTAAGCAACTTGTCTACAACCTCACGAGCGGTTGGGGATGTTGGCTTAAAGGCCGAACGTCTCAATTCAGAGTGACGTTCAGCTTCTGCAGTTATTTCCATTAGGGCCATTGCTGAATTGTATTTTACCTCATCTTCACCCTTTTCCAATAGTACCGCTAAGCACAAAAGTGCCCGTGATTCGGTTATAGTTTTACAAATCGAGAAATTCCTATAACAAAGGTGCCATAAGGCTCGAGCCGCCATCGCCTTCATTTCACTTTTTGTTGCCGGATCCTCGAATTCCCTCCCTTTTATGCTTGCCCCGGGCAATGCCACACGTCTTCTACTCCTTTCTCTTTGTTGTTGTGGATGGTTAGTTTTCATACTGCCCGGAGATTTAATTGACACGACATGTTGAATATCACCTCCCTCTAGACCACCGGGACGAGCAACATGACACCGATCATCATCTTCATTCCAAGGTTTAGGATTATCCGATTTGGCCAACACAAGCGCATGAATTGACTCCATTTTGTTTTTGCTAACGATAGAGTACTTGCTATGTTCTTCAATCGTCTCGTATGCTAAATGACTCACAAGCAAACGAATCGTGTTGTTTTGCAAGAAATGGTCTTGACATTTCGGGTAACTCGCTGCTAACTCGGACACGGCCCACGCCACCACAATCTGAACCTTCATATGCCCTTCTTTCAATATTTTTGCAAACACCGAACAAACACCCGCGTTAATTATTTGTTCGACGTTTTCATTGTTTTCTTTATTATCTTTATCCCGAGCAAGCAAACCTATTGCTCGAATAGCGCTCTCTTGCCCTTCCATTCTCCCTTCTTTCGCTAGTTTCAATAACGGAGGCACTCCGCCCTCTTCAATAATTAATCGACCATATCTATCATTATCCCTTGCCAACGACACAAGTGAACCCGCGGCATCAGCTCGATCCTCAAGCGTACCACAACAAAGTATCGCGATTTGCTCCCATATCAAACACAAAATGGGCTCATTAGCAGCAATAGGCGGTAACCCAACGTACTCATCATCACCTTCATTCGCAGGAGTCGAAACACGAAGCAGCCACGACACGTCCCCAATAGAATTTTCAATCTGATTAGATTGTTTCTTTACCGCTCCTTTTTGAATAAACGTATAAAGCCGGCTTAAACCATTAGCCCGACATTTTATAACAAGTTGTAACGTCTTGTCTAAAACTTGTTCGGTGTCATCAATGATTCTTCTTGTGGGTCGTTCATAAAGGTCATTGCTTGCACGCGCCGCCTGTCGTAGAAGACTCCCAAGCTTTTCTGTCTTGCTTTTAATATCGGCACAATCTTGCTTATACGAGCATGCAAATTCTGTCTCTTTTATAATCTGGTCCGCTAATTGAATCGGTCTTGCTATGATTTGTTTCACAATGTCCGCCATTGCCAACGGCGGACCGCCTACGTCGTGTTTGACAGAAAAATGAACAAGATTTATGTTTCTTGAAAATAATGAAATTGGTATATCATAAAATGTTGTTTATATTGAGTCTCTTTTTTTTCTTCAAGAAATGAGCATGCAAGAAGGTGGCGATCGACGGCGGCCCGCGGCGGTGATGATAGAAGAGAGGGAGAGGAGATGCTGCAGAGGGTTAAATGCTTATTTCTTGTTTTAGAAAATAAATTTTATTAATTTCAATTAAGTGTATTAAATATTTTGTAATGAACCAAAAGAAAGACAGTTACAAACCACTTGTTTTTAGGGGGTGGAATTTGGTTGGTAAATAAAGAGACAAATTATTTTTTTTCTAAAACATGGCGTGGTAGTGTACATTCTTATGAGTTTGCGACTTTGCATTTCGACTCATGGTTGCACTATATTTGTTGGTATATCATTCTCTTTAACCAAATTCAAACTCAAATTCTGGTTTTTCAATTTTTGAAAATTAAAACCGAACCGTTAATAACTTATTACAGTTTTAGGATTTTCGGGAAGGTTTGGGTTTTGATCATTTTGGCTTTTTCCAGTAGAGGGTATCGCGTTAAACACATCTATAACGTCGTCGGCCGCGTTACACACGCAACACGCGTTAAAAGATTTTTTTTTTTTTTTTTTTTTCTTTCTAATGGTAAACTAAATAAAAAGAAAAAGAAAAAAAGTTAAAAATCTTGAGTTATAACTGTGGGTTATTTTTGATGTTATGTTATGGACTGAGTTTGATATTATGACTGCAAAATTTTAATGTTTGGATTATTCTTTTTATTGCTTTCGTTTTATCTAATAGACCATTGAAGAAATTATGACATAAAGCAATTTTCGATGAATACTACTATTTTAACCAATAGCTAATAATTTAAAAGTTGTTTCGTTATTTATATTAAGTTAATTGATGAAGGATATTTTAGTTTTAGGAATTTCGGTTACAAGATTATGTAATTTCATATTTTTTGGATACAGTAAAAATAATAACTTGAGATTTGTATATTCTATTGTAATTAAGTCGCTTATTTATATCGAAACTAGATTATTGTCTCGCGATAACGCGGAAAAAAATAAAAATTGAATCATAAATTTTATATTTATGTAGATTTAATTTATTATGAAAAAATAATGTTATATGTATAATAATATATATAATTTTACGTTTATACACATGTTGTTTATAATTATAATAACATATACATTTTTACGTTTATACACATGTTTTGATATTTTATATTAGAAGATTTTAGAATAATAATAAGTTAAATCATAGTCCAAATTGAACGATTCTATAACTAAATTATAGTTATGTTTTTTATTTTAGTAAAGATAGAATGAAAAAGAGAATGTAATTATGTATTGTAAAAGGGTGTAAAATGAAAGAGATGATTTAATTATGTATTGTAAGAGGGTGTTAAATGAAAGAGAGAATGTAATTATGTATTGTAAGAGGGTGTAAAATGAAAATAATCTTTGATTACATCATCAATATGATCTAACGACTGTCATCAAAGAAGTTAACTCATCCAAGGGATCTTAATTCGCCATGTGGCATTTAAGGCCCTCTTTTATTATATATTAAAGATATGAAGTATATTTATATATTTAAATAAATATAATTAAGAAACATAAAATTATTATATTTAAAATATCGATTTTGCATGATATTTTTTTTGCTAGGTTTTCGATTACATAAGGAACCGAAACAAAACTATCGGTTTTCAAAATCAAAAACCGTGTGGTCAGTTTTTGAAGTAACTCGATTTTTTTATTGATTGTTTCAGTTATGGTTCGTTTTCAATTTTCTTACTTACCTCGATAATATGTAGAAGAACTTTCGTGAGCTAATAAACTAATGATTTAATGTTGTTGATTGTTGAACATATTAGAGCCGTCTATCAAGTACTTTCTAATTTTAGAATCCTTCAGTCTTAAAAGCAATCAAGGGTCGCGAGACCAAGGTGTAAGTTATGGATGAAACTATACAATCTTCAAAATGTGTTTTCGCACTAAGTTTTAAGTCGGGTGAACAATGTTCATCACCCAAAGTAAAACTTAGAAAGTCTTTCAGTGAAGACTTTAACTCGGGATAACAAGCTTACTCACCAGAGTTAAATCAAGTTCACTCGAGGTAATGTCAATTGAATATTTAGCTGATCAAGACAAGTCAACATTGAAGATTACAACTCTGGTGATGCAGACTCTACTTTCGAGTTAAAGTAAACAGCTTCAGAGTTAAAATTAAAATGAAGACTTAAGTATTTTATTTGTAGAGAGTCTGTATTGAGATGTCTATAAATAGAGTGATGTGTGTGTTTAATTATTTGTCTTTGAACCTGAACTCATTTGAGTACCGTAGAGCTTCAACATTTTGTAAATGGCTATTCCCGCCAAAATCACACTATCAATGATATCTTTACATTCTGTTTTTCGATTAACAAATTCTCAATTCAATTATTGGTTAGATTCAATCAAATTGAGAGATTCCGCATCTCAATTTGATCAAACATTACACTGATCTCGTTTATTTTTCGGTCATGAATTATTGTTAAAATCATGTCTAGTGGTATCAGAGCCGGATAAATCATTTGATTAGATTCAATTGATTCCGGTTCATCGATTTGACTTGATTCAAGTGAATTTAGTCAAATTATCAATGTTTTGTTGAATCGAAGAAGTTCGAATTGAAATTGAGGAAAGTTATTGAAGAATTTGTGAAGATTAGTCAGCTTTTGGTGGAATTGATGTTACATTAATCAATCGGAGGTGATCGAAGTCTGAAGCTAATCCACAAATTTTCAATTCATGAAGATTGAAGATATGAGATTTGATGATTTGAAGTGCTAATTTGGATGATGAAGCAGTTCACCCGAACTAAATTAAAATTGTGATTGATGAAAAGTAGATTGAATCTGATGATTATGAAGCTAAGGATCTACTCAGAAATTTAATTCCGCATGCTAATACAAGCTTAGATTAGTGATTTATCAATTCAAGCTGCTTAAGTCAATTAATCTATTTTGTGTTGAAGCTTCTATTGAAGGTGTTTTGATGATTATGCAGTGATTTTGATCATATCAGAGCTAAAATTGAAGAATTGAAGTTTAAGTTTGATTTAACTCTGATGATGAAGAGAAGGTTGAATCTGATAAACACGAAGCTAAGAATCTACTCAGAATTCATGTCTGCATGCTATCCAAGTTTAGTGATATGCTTAAAATAATTGACATTTTCTTAATCATATTTCTCTTTAATACTCTTGTTTTTCGCATTTTGTTATGATTTGGGTAGTGTTTTCATACATATATGTAGATAAGAGTTAAACTTGGATCATGGAACAAAAAGGAGTTGAAAATGGTAGAAAACGGAGCTTAAATGAAGAAAAACTATGAAGAATCAAACTTGAAGATCATACGTGAAAAGTGTTTTACGCACCTTCACCGTTTTGATCATAACTTCTTCATACGATATCCGATTTAGGTGATTCAAATTGGAGAAGAAAGAAGAAAGAGAGAGCTACAATTTATATTTTGGAAGAAATTTCATCAGACCAATCCAGCCGGCGGCTGAGTTATTTTAGCCGGCGGCTGAATTTCAAAATCTCAAAAAGTCAACTGCGGGTCAAACGAAACGTAGCGCGCAAGGAATTTTATCCAGCCGACGGCTGGAGAAGCCCAGTCGGCAGCTGGAAGGTCGGCCAGACCCCTATTTAAGCAAATCTTTGGGTTACGAATCAAATATCTTTTTTTCCACTTTTCCACCACCAAAGGTCGACCAGGAGAGCTTCTAGGAGGGTTTTTGAGGCCTCGGATCACGTTGGAAGTCTCGATTAACGCAAATTAATCGTCTTCGAAGTTTGTTTAAGTTGGTTTGTAATTTTAACTTAATTTTCTTGATACAATGTTTTTGTCTATTGAATCTTATGCTATTTTCTTACAATCCAACATGAACTAAACTCTTGAAAGTGATTGCTTGGATTGTTGAGCTTGAATCTATGGATTATTAAGTTTTATGTTTGAATTAATTGGTTTTTCCTTTATTATTAACGTTTAATTGCAATCCATGTTTATTTAAAGTTGTTAGATTAACTACTTAGCGTGATTGATAAACTTATATCATAACTAGCGTTCATATAGGTTTATTAGTTATTTACAATTATATAATTCGTTAGATAATTGTAGCTTGAGACTTAATTGAGATAGGCTAAGAATAATAGTAACCTAATAAATTAAACGACCATGACAATTATATCATAATTGAATAGTTGAGACTTTTGTTAATTCGTAGTCGACAGATTAAATTGTTAATAATAGTGACTTTAAAGCACATATTAGGGTGGATAGTCTAAGATAGCTCTTGATGTACGATCATTCGTATGATCTTTCCCTGATTTTGTAGGATTAGATAACTCTAATAGGAAGTCTAGTTATAATAGGAATCACAGTTAAACCAATCAAACATATTCGTATTATCCATAATTCAAGTGAAACGTAATATCCAAGTAATCACTGCTTTTTAATATCTGATCATATCTTAAGAACTCTTTCCAACATCTTTTCATTCACAATCCACTTTAGTTAATTGATTATTATTTTGCTTTAGTTACTTACTTAATCGAAATACGTTCTCGCAGAACTAAAACGTCCCCCCTATTTATTTGCTTTTATTAGTTTAATTAATAATTTGAAATAACGAATTTAAATACACGTTCCCTGAGTTCGATCCGGACTTACTAGATCTATACTACTATACGATCAGGTACACTGCCTGTATTGTGTAATAGTCTACTTTAGTAATATCCAATTCTTTTAAATAAATAATTTAACTCAGATTTTACACATCATTTAGATAAGTGTTTTATGAATTCAATTCAATCCAGTCAATTCAAATATAGACATAAGTTCTAACGTTGTTATAATGATGAATCTAGGATGATGTTGTTGAGGTTTGTGTTCATAAGTTGAAATTGAGTTTAATTCGGATGATGAATTTGGTGTTTTACATGAAAGTGAAGACCAAAATAAAAACGTAAATAAGTAAATTGACATTTTCGGGCCTTAAATGATTCCGAAAGGTCGAAAAATGCCCGGGGTCATGGCAAAGCAATGAGTTTTGATCGTTGACCCGTTTTTGAGTAACCAAGCGAGTTTTGGCTCAATCTAACACTGAAGTCCATCATGCGCGAAATCTAGTTTTCCAAAATACGCTTTTCCTAGATTACGACACCGGACAGTGTACCCTTATCGATCGTAGTATAGTATAGGCAAATTTCGGTTTCGAACACATGGACTATTATAAATTGAGAAAATAGCTAAAAGATAAAGTGGGGGTTTTATTATAATTAAGACTAATGGTAACAACGATTAAAGATAATTTGGATTTCAAATATTGATAAGGACGCTTTCTTGGATCGTTCACGAATGTATGGTCTTTCCTAAGTATGAAAATTTGATATAACTTCAAATGTAAAACCTAGTTCCTTTCGAATACTAAATTTCTCCAATTACCTAACCATGCAACTATTCCTTTCGAATATAGTTAACACCTAAAATAATCGTGCATAAAGTACCAAGCCGATGTGTCGTGCATAAAGTACCAAGCCGATGTGTGCGAATTAATCTTTAAACTTCCTTTCGAATAGCTTACTAATCAATAAACCGATTTCTCTTAATTTATTAAATAGCGTTCGTATTGAAACTTACTTGTTCAAATTATTGTTAGCGATTCCTTTCGAATACCTCAAACTTTAACCATCTATAGACCGGTTGATTGTTTCGTTCCTATTTTAGTAAAATTCCGAGTTCCTTTCGAATACCCGTTTTAGTTTACCAAACAAAAATATAAACAATTTTAACAAGATGATTTAAGTGTAAACCCAAACGGATCCCCAACTAACCAAAACACATCAATCATGTAATTCCATACTCAAAATTAACCACACAAACGGTCACAAATCCAAAGAAAGGTTTAAGAAAATTAGCTACTCATGATATTAACGAAACTGAAATTATAAGAAATAGACATAATTCTATTGAAATGAAAATAGTGAATAAGTTCAATGCCAATCCGAAAACAAGACTTGCAAATAGTATCCAAAATGACAAAATGATGAAAAACTGGAAATTTGTTCAACGATTACTTGAAAACTCCAAAAATATGATGTTTGTTGCTTGCCTCCTTCTTCAATGATTAACCAATTGAGTGAATAATTGAAAAGATGATAAATTACTGCCCCTTTTCATGTTTTAAGTGCAGTCCCAAAAGTCTCTTTAGTGTCCCATTGAATAGCAAATAAACTTAAACTTGAAACAACAATTCAACCTGAATGCGGCGCATTCGTGACTCCGTGGGCTCAATTAAAGCAGCCATAGTTTGACTGCGTCTCATTCACTAAGCAATGCGGCGCATCCATGTCATGCACTTCCAAAATTGTTTTACTTTGATCCTTCCTTGCATTCTTTAGTCCAAAACAACTCATTTTTCTCCAATTGTGTCCAAAAGCCTAAAACACATACTTTACACAAACATAAGTATAAAACGGGCTATCCATTACATTTTAGACTCGAAACATAACAAATATCGCGATAAAATAATGGTATAAATGAGCGATATCTAACCCCCCCATACTTAAGCATTTGCTTTCCCCCAAGCAAATCCGACTTACAACTACTCTAAATTTACAAAAACATACAACTTAAGAAAAGCTAAGGAATCACGTGCGCAAACATTTAACTACATTCCGACATTAGTAATTATATATTTGCGTGAAATTGTAAGATCGTAAAACCGACTACGAACATCAAAACCTACTAAATTACTTAAGTAAATAAAAACCGCAATTTCCTAAAGTCAATTCCTATTTTATCCCCTAGTTTTGATATGTCCAAATAACCACCCCTTTTTCCTCACTCTCCAACCTAAGTTGGAGCGATCAGCCTACCATTGGGCCGACCCCTATATCGCCTTGCATTCGGGGGAATACCTAAAATATCAAAAAACCATTTTTCTATTTTTGTTTCTTCTTTCTTTTGAGAATTTTTGGTTAGTCTACTCATTTAGCTTTCCTCTCACTTTTGTTCAATTCAAATACTAAAGATTTATAATTTTATATTTTTTTTGAAGTGAACGGTTTTGGAAACGGGATTTGATTCTTCGTTATAGTGAGGTTGAGTTCAATTTGTTGACGGGAAAAACTTATGGCCTTTTTCTTCGCCTCTAACTCTACTTGGGATTAAGTAATACTAGGATTCCCCAACTACCCCCGAAAGGGTGCAAGAAACTATAAGGGATCGGTACTAAGGATATCTAGCGGCTATTCGGATTTAAGATTTTTTGGGGAAATTTAAGGAACTAAAACTAGGAAACCTAAATTCTTACTTACAAATATTTTATTAACAAGTGATGTTCCTAAACAATTTCACGTTAAAGTACCGGAATACAGTTAAATATACAAGCCCCTATATCATTTTCCTAACTACGTTTAAGCGTTTTTTTTGTTTTTGTTTTTGTTTTTTTTATTTAATTAGACTCTAATGGGACAAAATAAAAAAAAAAACATAATGGATACGAGAGGGAATATTAAACTAGCAAATTTATCGACATCCCCCCCATACTTATTTACCGCATTGACCCGAATGCGTTCCAAACTATAAACTAAAAAGAAAATCAAACAATAAAAAAATAAAAGAAAAGAAAAGATGAGCAAACCCGGGTTGCCTCCCGTAAAACGCTTTGTTTTTATCATGAGTCTATAGCTCGACTCGTCCTCCGTTGACACAAACAAACTAATGCTGAAATCGAAGTTTCCCCCGATTTCCTTTCAAATGCCAACTCCTCTAAATGGAACATCCTCCAATATACCTACAAATCAAATCATCATAAATAAATTCATAGTTAGAAACATCGAGCTCATAGCGGGTTTTCGTCCATGCGTCATGCCATTCCCTCGTTTCCCGCATGATCAGACCATTCTCCCGCTGTCTAATGTTGCCACCTTCTCCCCCACACTTATCCTTTTCAGCATCATGCCCAATTGTTTTCCCATCCAATAAATCATCCAAGTTCAAGGGCTCCTCGTCTTTGTCATCTATACCTTGCAAAACCTTTTCTTTTTCCAAACAAGTTAGAAAACAAATTAAGTCAATGGGTTTTCTAGGTATACCTTTAAAATTCGATTCCATATCGGCTTTGAGCTATAGACCAGGTTCACCATCACGTGTGTCAATGGTTTCTTTCTCAATTTCAGTTTCTGGCTCCAAACGTTCCTCACCTCCATTTTCGTTCTCTCTCTTACTAGCTACCGGGTCCATGTTAAGATCAAACATCCTTTCAAACTCTTCTAAAGTCATGTCTCCATGGCCATTGCTGCTTGTATCAACTACATCTTCCATACCTGTTCCAAGTAGTTTCTCCAATTCCAATTCTAAACCCTTTTCCTCTTGTTCTTCATCCTACTCCTCTTCCTCAAGAAATTCCTGCAATTCTGAGTCATACATGTCATTATCAATAACATATATTTTAAAACAAGTTTCATTGGTGGAGTACGGATGTTTCTTAGATTTATGGTAAGTACACGTTTCCCTATCGTCCCCCACACCCAATGAAATTTCTCTTCTTTTCACACGGATGATAGCATCCGCGATGTTCAAAAATGGCCTTCCCAAAATTAGAGGAACTCTACTATCCTCTTCCATTTCCAAAACAACGAAATCAACGGGAAAAGAGAATCTACCTACTTGTACTAACATGTTTTCTACAATGCCAAACGGGTATTTAAAAGTTTGGTCGGCTAGCTTAATGCTCATTTTTGTTGGCTTTAAAACCCCCAAAGCTAATTTTGTGTATAAAGAATATGGCTTTAAGTTTATACTAGCCCCCAAGTCGGCTAAAACATTGCAATGATAAGTTTTACTAAAATTACAAGTGATTATTAAACTCCCTGGATCTTTTAGCTTAGGTGGAAGTCTGTCGTTCTTCACAATCGACGGGCATTCCGCGTTCAAGTAAGCCACTTGATCCTCCATAGACTTCCCTTTCTCGCTCACAAGTTCCTTGATGAATTAACGGAATTAGGCATACCTGCAATCACATCAACCAAAGGCACATTAACATGAACGGAACTAATTAAATCTATGAATTTATCGTGCTGTTCTTTCATTTTCTCCTTCCTCAAGCGTTGAGGGTAAGGAATTCTTGGCTCGTATGCTTTGGTTGGTGTACTTGTGGTTGTTTTAGGTACCCCATCTTCACTTTGGACCTTTGGTTCATCTCCCACTTGATCCTCCACCTCTATCTCAGCTTTTTGGTCATTTTCGGGGTATAGGGTCTCAACGCGGCGCACAGGAATTGAATGCGTCGCACTAAACATATTAGAAAACGAAACTAGGCAATCTGATCCCCCAGTGCATCGCATTGGATTTGAATGGGCCGCATTGGGATCCATATCAGCTATTTTTTGGTTTCCGTTTTGCTCCTCTTCGTCCCCGTAGCTGAAACCCAATCGTGTAAAAATTGCGTTCATTTGCTCGTTCCTTTGATTAGGTGTTTGATATCTTGAACCTTGGCTAGATTGACTAACTTGATCGTTTGAAGGTCTCGAGTTTGGTTGGGTAGAACTTGGAATTTGACCCGTTGGCCGATTTGCAAACCTTTCGTTCATTCCCTCGAGCTTCCTTTCCAAATCTTGCACGTTGGCTTGTGCATTCCGTTGTCCTTGCTCCAAAACCTTCAACGTGTTCTTAATTCCTTCCTTCTTCCCCTTTTGAGTGTGAATAAAATCCCTCAACATATCTTTTATGCTCGAATCTTCCTCTTCTTTCTTCCTTGGTTGATATTGCCCATTGTTTCTATTATCTCAACTTTGGTCACCATACCCAAAGCTTCCTCCTCCTTGTTGTTGACGATTCTGGTAATTCCCACGGTTTTGATAACCGTAATTGGAATAACTAAAGTCTTCTACCTTGTTATCACAATCCTCTTCATAATGTGGACCACCATAATTTCCGCAACCATTTCTCGCTAGATGCACATCCTTCTCGATCCGTCCCATTCTTTTTCCCAAACTTTCCGATATAGACTTTATTTTCTTCACAATTTCACTCGTTCCATTTCCACTACCACTACCACGACTTCCTTCTACTTGGTTGACCGATCCTCGAACCTTCCTATTCCTATTAACCCGATCTCTAGCAATCCTAACTTGAACTTGATCCTCCATCATACGATAAGCATCATTGGGTGTCATGTATAAGAAATTACCTCCACCTGCTAGATCTAAATCATGTTGAGAGAGATTATCCAACCCGTTGTAAAATATGTAAATGACTTGATCCTTATCTAGACAGTGTCCATGGAAATTCCTCAAAAGGTCTTTAAGTGTACTCAAAGCTTCCGTAATGGTCTCGTTGTCAAACTGATAAAAAATCCTTATTTGACTCAACAACTTTCTACCCAAGATGGGCGGAAAGAAACGGGTCACGAACATTTCTCTCATCTCTTCCTACGTTTCAATTGATCCCGGTTCCAACTCGTTGAACCATGTTTTAGCTTCTCCCTTTAGAGATGATGGGAATAAACTCAACATAACCCCTTCTTAACGACCGGTTCCATATCGGAACATTTTGCATATCTAAGTAAAGTTCGCGACATGCTTATGCGGATCGGCCTAGGAATTTCCATCAAACGTGCTATCATGAATCATTTTAAGGTGATGACCTTTAACGGAAAAGTCATTACCCAAATTTGGTGCAACAATCGCCGACTCGTTCGTGCGTGGTACCACCCGGTTCCGATTGATTATCGGTATGTCAAACGGGTTGGGTGGGTCGTTAATAACAACATTATCGTCTCCGTGTTCCGACATCTCACTCGGATCAAAGTACCTCTCTCCTAAAATAAATTATTCTTCCTCCTCGGAAGATTCGTTGTCACTAAATAATGCGGCTTTTACACCTTGTTTTCGCAAAGTTCTCTCTGGATCAGAAAATGGGCTAACAATGTGATTCCCTTGGGATCTCGTGTTCATCCACTACTAATCACCTGAAAATCACAAGAAAAACAAAAACAATACCGAGAAAACTATTCGAACAAAATAACACCCAAAAACTAAAATCTCAATTAAATCAAGTCCCCGACAGCGGCGCCAAAAACTTGATGTGCGAAATCTAGTTTTCCAAAATAAGCTTTTCCTAGATTACGACACCGGGAAGTGTACCCTTATCGATCGTAGTATAGTATAGGCAAATTTCGGGTTAGAACACATGGACTATTATAAATTGAGAAAATAGCTAAAAGATAACAAGTAACAAGTGGTGGGTTTT
This sequence comes from Senecio squalidus, assembly GCA_910822075.1. Classification (NCBI taxonomy): domain Eukaryota; kingdom Viridiplantae; phylum Streptophyta; class Magnoliopsida; order Asterales; family Asteraceae; genus Senecio; species Senecio squalidus. Next base: position 42,477,429 of record CAJVGC010000432.1, read on the forward strand.
GTATAATTAAGACTAATGTTAGCAACGATTAAAGATAATTTGGATTTCAAATATTGATAAGGACGCTTGATTGGATCATTCACGAATGTATGGTCTTTCCTAAGTATAAAAATTTGATAAACCTTCAAATGTAAAACGTAGTTCCTTTCGAATACTAAATTTCTCCAATTACCTAACCATGCAACTATTCCTTTCGAATATAGTTAACACCTAAATAATCGTGCATAAAGTACCAAGCCGATGTGCGCAAATTAATCTTTAAGCTTCCTTTCGAATAGATTACTAACCAATAAACCGATTTCTCTTAATTTATTAACTAGCGTCCGTGTTGAAACTTACTTGTTCAAATTGTTGTTAGCGATTCCTTTCGAATACCACAAACTTTAACCAACTATAGACCGATTGATTGTTTCGTTCCTATTTTAGAAAAATTTCGGGTTCTTTCGAATACCCGTTTTAGTTTACCAAATAAAAATATAAACAATTTTAACAAAAGGATTTAAGTGTAAACCCAAACGGATCCTCAACTAACCAAAACACATCAATCATGTAATTCCATACTCAAAATTAACCACACAAACATCACAAATCCAAGCAAACGTTTAAGAAAATTAGCTACTCATGATATTAACAAAACTAAATCTATAAGAAATAGACATAATTTTATTGAAATGAAAATAGTGAATAAGTTCAATACCAATCCGAAAACAAGACTTGTAAATAGTATCCAAAATGACAAAATGATGAAAAACTGGAAATTTGTTCAAACTTACTTCAAAAACTCCGAAAATATGATGATTATTGCTTGCCTCCTATCCAATGATTAACCAATTGAGTGAATAATTGATAAGATGATAAATTACTGCCCCTTTTCATGTTTTAAGTGCAGTCCCAAAAGTCTATTTAGTGTCCCATTGAATAGCAATTAAACTCAAACTTGTAACAACAATTCAACCTGAATGCGGCGCATTCGTGACTCCGTGGGCTCAAGTAAAGCAGCCATAGTTTGACTGCCTCTCATTCACTAAGAAATGCGGCACGTCCATGTCCTGCACTTCCAAAATTGTTTTACTTTGATCCTTCCTTGCATTCTTTAGTCCAAAACAACTCTTTTTCTCCAATTGTGTCCAAAAACCCAAAACACATACTTTACACAAACATACGTATAAAACGGGCGTATCCATTCCGTTTTGGACTCGAAACATAAGAAATATCACGATAAAATAATCGTATAAATGAGCGATATCAGTCAAGTTCGTCAAAATTGAGGAGGAATGAATTGTTGACAATGTTGGATAGAGAGAGATTGTTTGTTTGATTTTGAGATGTTGTAGAAAGTAGAATTTGGTGAAGGGGAGATTGTTGATTTGATAATACTGAAGTGTGTAATGCTAACAATGGAGAATCAGTTAAAGGGGAGATTGTTGCATTGAAGAATCTGAGTTGTTAGAAACTAACCATGGAGAATCATATGTGCTGATTTGAAGATTCATAGCATCATCTAAGGGGGAGATTGTTGGGTATTGAAAGTTATGGATGAAGCTATAAAATCTTCAAAGTGTGTTTTTGCTCTATGTTTTAAATCGGGTGAATAATGTTCATCACCCTAACTAAAACTTAGAAAGTCTTTCAATGAAGAATTTAACTCGGGAAAACAAGTTTACTCACCAGAGTTAAATCAAGTTCACCCGAGTTATTCTTAATTGAAGATTTAGCTAATCAAGACAAGTCAACATTGAAGATAATAACTTTGATCATGAAGACTCTACTTCCGAGTTAAAGTAAACAGCTTTAGAGTTAAAATTAAAATGAAGACTTAAGTATTTTATTTGTAGAGAGTCTGTATTGAGATATCTATAAATAGAATGATGTGTTTGTTTAGTTATTTGCTTTGAACCCAGACTAATTTGAGTGCCGTAGAGCTTCAAAATTTTGTAAATGACTAATCCCCCCAAAAACACACTATCAATGATATCTTTACATTCTGGTTTCGATTAACAAATTCTCAATTCAATTACTGTTTAGATTCAATCAAATTGAGAGATTCCTCATCTCAATTTGATCAAACATTACACTGATCTCGTTTGGGTTTCGATTTATATAACCAACCCATGAAGGTATTAAAAAATAAAGTAGTTATCGGTGTATACAACTATTTTTAAGCAAAGATTGACAATTCAAAAGTTGTTTAGTTATTTTAGTTAAGTTAAATTGGTAAAGGATGTTTAGTTCTAGAAATTTTGATTACAAGATTATGTAATATCATATTTGTTCAATAGTGTAAAAGCAATCTGAAGATTTCTATACCGAGTTCAAACCAGTTATTTCTTGTCCGCGCTTCGTGTCGGGTTAAATTTTATTTTTAATCAATCTTAAATTCTTTTAATTTGGTTTTATGTGGAGATGAGCAAGAATACCGTATTAATGAACTATAACTAAAAGAATTGAAAATACAAAACCGAACCACTTCAAAAACTTAAAATCTGTTTTGAACTTATGAAAAATCAAAATTTTTGGTTTCGTGAAAACCCAAATAAAAATAGAACCAAATTAAATGTAATTCATATAATTGTAATTCATATAATTTATTGATGTAAGTATTAGAAAGTAAATGTAATATAAACTATAAATATTAAAAAGTGAAAAGAATTAAAGATAAATAGCTTTATAAATAATAGAGCTAATTACATAAATGGTCTCTATGTTTGTCTCGAAATAGCGGGTTCAGTGCCTTGATCGCATATTCTTTGGGTCCAGTCCCTTCCACACATGTTTGGTTACACGGTTGGTCCCCCTCCCTAACTTTCGTTTACTTTGGCAGTTAAGTGAGGTTATATGCTTCTCACGTGAGGGGTATTATGGTCATTTTCTCATTCTCTTAAAAAAGATCAGTGACATAGATCTCAAATTTACTAATGTTGCTTTTTTGTTTGTATTCTTTGATTACACTACAGATCTTGAAAAATGAAATCTGATGCCTTCATCAATAATATAATCCATCACTGAATCTTGTATTATAAATTTTCAATTCTTAGATTGTTTTCATATGTTAATGTCTTCGACACCATCCAACGCTGCATACCTTCATGGCCAACACCATATCTCCTCCGTCGCAGTCACCGATACTCATTTTTATCTCCGTGGCTACCATCGGGCACCGATGTCCCCTTATCCAACGTTCCGTTTCTCAAATAAACTAGAATCATTTGCAATTGTGTACATTCAGGTCTTCTAAAATGATTTGAGGATTGTGTTTTTTATGTTTTCAGATTAGTAGGCTTTTTGAAACCCAATTTAAGTGTTTTTATTTTTCTTTAACAAATCTACACGTGGTGGTGTTTTTATTTGGATATATATTCTTTTTTAGCATGCAAATACCGACAAATTACTTTCCCGATCTCCTTTATTTTGGATCTAAATATGGTTTTATGTTTTTGTTTTTTTTAGGGATTTATAATTTAGATTGAAAGTGGTGGGGACATGGTGGCGTTAGGTAGGGATATGGTGGTTGGTTTTTTCATTTTCTTTAGCGAGGAGAGAGAGATATAGATGTGAGGGAATGTTTTATACAAATGGTCCTTTTATTATTAAAAAATCATAATACCCCTCACATGAGAAACACGTGACCTGACTTAACGGTTAAAGTAAACGGAAGGTAAGTAGAGCAACTAACCGTGTAACCAAACATGTGTAGAAGGGACTAGATCTGAAGGATTTGCGACCAAGAGATTGAACCCGCTATTTTAAGACAAGTACATAAACCATTTATGTAATTAACTCTAAATAATATTTTGAAAATATAATTTCCAATTAGTTTTTAATTAAATAAGAAAGATTTAAAAGAAAAAAGAGGGGGGGGAGGGGGGGGGGGGGGGGGGGGGGGGGGGGGGGGGGAATGGTCATTAAATGGATTAAAAGGGGCTTTACCACCCCGACAAGAACTTCATGTGTGGCACAATTTAGTTTTTAAATTTTATACTGTAAAACACTTTTTGAATTAACAAATTTGTTTGTTATTTGATAGTAAGGGATAATTAAGTTGTCTTATATATATTATTCTATAAATGAAATTTGATTTATTTTGATATTATTAGCAAATTTGTTTGTTATTTGATACTAAGGAATAATTAAGTTGTCTTACCTATATAACTCTATAAAATAAACTTGATGTATTCTAATATTAAAATACTCTTAGAATTAAGTTTTTAATACTTACTATTAGTGGTAATTTGTAACATTCAAACAAATGATCAAATTTAATAATAATGGTTATTCAATTTCAAAATTGTTCAATAAATTATATGTTACTTTTCAAATTAATAAAATAACTAATAATAATTAGCCTTTGAAATCAAATGATGCAAATGTGTAAGGTGCTAAGTGCTATATTTTATTATATATATTTATTGTTATTCTACAAATATTTTCTATCATTTGATGTAAACTTTTTCTTAAAAGCAAAGTTTCATTATACTCATCCACCAATGTGTGATAAAAGCAAAAATTAATGTTAGATTAAATTAAATGTTAAATCTCAAATATATTTTCCATTAATAATATATAACTTGTTTAGATGAACTATAATTGACCAACTAATAAATTTTATGTAAAAAAAAATATATATGTATTTATATTTAGGTTTTATATATATATATATATATATATATATATATATATATATATATATATATATATATATATATATATATATATAGTAATTGGATCGGGTAAGAAAGACCCAAAGTATAGGAACGCTAATAACCAATGCTGAACGTCCGATTAAGGTGATGATCAGTAGTAATCACTTACTACTGATCAGTAGTAACCACTTACTACTGATCAGCACTGCAAGGTTTGATATAAAATTTTAATCATACGGCCAGAATTTGTTGCTGATCAGTAGTAAGTGGTTACTACTGATCATCACCTTAATCGGACGGTCAACATTGGTTATTAACGTTCCTATACTTCGGGCCGTTCTTACCCGAACCTCACCCTATATATATATATATATATATATATATATATATATATATATATATATATATATATATATATATATATATATATATATATATATATATATATAGGAGGAGATTTATAAACCAATACTTAAAGTAAAATAAGTAAAAAAATAATTTATTATATGTGTAATTTTGTATTATGTTTATTTATTGTATTATAACAAACTTTAAAAAAGCAAGTTTTGATATGCATCAAAATATATGTCGTTTAGGGGTTGTGAAATTCATTGTTTTTGTGCAGTAAATATTCAAATTTGATGTACAACGATAAAACTACCCATTTTCTGATGTACAACAAAACTTCGTTTTTTAAAGTTTGAGATATGGTTAAAATTAATGATAATCGAAAATATCTAGAGTTATAATTTATTTTTTTTTTTTTTTTTTACTTATTTTACTTTAAAGTTTGTTTTACACGAACCAACCTCTTTATATATATATATATATATATATATATATATATATATATATATATATATATATATATATATATATATATATATATATATATATATAATACGAACTATATATTTAAATAATTCTCATTTACTGTTTGAGCAACGATTGATGACCTCAAGAGTTTGGGTGTGATAGCTAACTAATACGGTCTCCTGCAAGTGCAGTGCAAACCTACCAAACTCTTGAAGAGCCTAAGGTGACGTATGGATTAGGGTGTGTGACGTAAGATAGTGGGAAAACTCTAGTACGTGTGTAAGATGTAGGAATTGGAATCTGCCAAATCTGACAAAATGTCACGTATTAATAGTCGAGAGATTTAGGTTTATTTTTATGGGCCGTGGGCCGTAATTGTGCGTTTATGAGCCCTCGGCTAAGACTAGAAAAGGGAAAATGATGACCGTGTGAATTGAGGTGAGCTCTCGAGTCATGTATGTTTGAGTGTGAGACTCAAAGACGAATGAGCTATTTCAAAGGATTCGCTTCGGCGGGTGATTGAACTAAATTTCTTTTTTAGAAAGACGAGCTTAGAAAACAGGTGTGAAGCTAAAATGCTTGCACGCGAGCTAAAGAGTTGATGAGCATCGAGGTCGAAGTATTCGTGCACTGAACCAAGGAGTTGGTGTGCATCGGGGCCGAAATACTCGTGCATGGGGCATTTTGCTCGTGCATGGCAAGCCCGAGTCACTTTTTCATGCCACCTGGTCTAGACACTTGGTCGAGTAGCGAGCACCCATGCACGGGGCATGCTTAATCGTGCACGGGGCATGCTTACTCGTGCACGGGGCTTCAAACGAGCTATGTGTCATGTTTGCTCGTGTCTGGGGTTCGAATGTGACGGGCTCCCGGGTCACTTTTGCTCGTGACTAGGGATTAGACACGAGCTAGGGAAACGGGACATGTATACTTAAGCACGTGTCGAGTTTTGCGAGTAGCGAGCTCAAGTGTCCGAGATGGGCCATTTTGCTCGTGCAAGGGGCGAACAGACCAATTTTTACTCGTGACTGGGGCCAAGTGTTTGGCGAGCTGCGAACGGGGGTGTGTTGCTCGTGCACGAGGCTCGTGCACGGGGCAAACGGGACACTATTACTCGTGCACGAGGCCAAGTGTTGGCGAGTTGCGAGTGGGGCTATTTTCCTCGTGCACGGGGCGGCCGAGCCACATTTCCTCGTGCACTGGGCACGGGGCGAGCAAGCAGCTCCGAGCCGGGCCTATTTTTCTCGTGCACGGGCCCACTGAGCCGGGTTACTTTTACTCGTGCACGGGGTCGACCAAAGATCTGAGCCGGGTCAATGTTACTCGTGCATGGGGCGAGCAGCGATCTCCGAGTCGGGCCAATTTTACTCGTGTACGGGGCCATGAGTCGGGTCACTTTTACACGTGCACGGGGCCGAGCCAAGATCTGAGCCGAATAACTTTTAATCGCGCATGGGGTTGTTTTATCGAGCCAAGTCACAGGTTTCCTAGCTGGTCTCCGAGCCATGTTGAATGTCCGACTTCCGAGCCATGTTCTTGTGTGAGCCAAACGTATTTGATGTGGTCCGATCATGTGTGGTCCAAGCCATGTGGGTCCCACCCTATTAACCATCACAAGATGAGGCGCGGTGCCATTCACTTGTCTAGTGATGAGGGGCGACCATACCAAAGTGATTAGCTCAACCTCTTCCTTCCCATACTAACCTAATCCGCCCCATGTTTAATTTATAAGAGTTTTCTTGAAATTCTTACATATTAAACTTTATCAATTTGCTTCAGGATACAGTCACTCTGACATTTAGTGTTTTTGTATCCGTTACTCTGTGCTATCAATTTTTTCCTCCTCTCAAATTCATTAAGACAAGTCATTTGAGTTAGGAGATTAGAGCCTGATGAGGAGAGGAGAGGAGAGGAGATACGAGTAGAGGGAGTGAGTGTTAATAACTTAGATTGATTTTTTTTAATATATATATATATATATATATATATATATATATATATATATATATATATATATATATATATATATATATATATATATATAGATTTTTCAAGCAAATGCCTTAGAAATTTTTGCTATGAAAATAACTTAGACTTTTTTAGTCATGGCAAATACCATAGCATTTTTTAACAATGACAAGTGCCTTAGCATTTTTTAGCCATGGTAAATATTTATGAATGACAAACGCCTTAGCGTTTTTTAAGCTATGGAAAATGTCTTAGCGTTTGTTGTCTTGCTAATGACCTGTGAAATTGTTTTATAGTTGTTCATGCTAGTGACATGAACATGTTTGAATTTTTTTGACACTATGTTTGATGCTCGTGGCATCGCTGGGCATCTATGGCATCTACTTTAATTTTTTTATTTTGTGTCTATGACACTGTGCCAGTGGCACTTCTTGTTGGTTAACCGTTAATTTATTTTTTACTCGTGAAACTGTCTCTCCCAATATGAAGTGCTTTTCTATCCTACGGTAGGTAAGAAAGACGAAAAATTGTGTCCAACCAAGCGTTGTATGCCTTATGTGGCTTGTTACACTTAGAAATATGTGAAGTTAATTTTTTTTAAGTAGTTATGAGTAGCTTGTTACCAAGTTGGTATTGAGTGGGGGAAGCATGATAGGGAAAAAAAAGATTTTTATTAGCAACATAGATGAATACATAGTTGTGTTGCATCACGCATTTGTTTTATCACGAACATAATATATTTGAGTACATGGTTATCCATGATTTTGTTAGGATTTCTACACTTGTGGAGGTTTGATTTTCCTGAAGAGCGTTTGCAGGACTAGAGGGCTAGAGTACGTGTCAGTCTGGTGGTCTTGGGTCCTCCATGTGTGCTCCCTTTTCCATGCAAAGGTCTTCTTGAGTGGGGTCTCCATGACTTATTTAATTCAATGACAAGGTGTTCCAAGTGTCCCTCTTCCAACGCTCGCTTGATTTCAGGCTGGAGCTCTCTACATGCATTTGTGTCATTCCAATGAGGTTCATGTAATTCACAATTTTTGTTCATGTTTTTCTTCCGTGACTTATAGGTCATTGGACGGGGAGGATTGAACGTTGCACTCACTTTCTCCGTGTTCAAAATTTCCATGGGAGATTGGTTGAGGCTAGAGGCTAGTGAGGCTTTGTCATAAGGAGCAAACCTTTGCTTTTGTCTGTTATCCCACTGGTCCTCTTTGTAGTTGTCATGGCGGTTACCCTCTCCACTAAGTGATTCTTGCCTACTTGATCCTCCAACACTTAGTATGCTCCATGCCTTGTGTCTTTTACCAGTTTTTACGCTTCTTGCCAAGGTGATTGTCTCTTTTGACCGCAAGTAGTCATAGCAACAGTATGTTGTTTCCTTGAACGTGACTGGAATTCTTGCTGCTAGTCGCTCTTGGAATTGTCCTTGGAGCAGCGAGAGTGTGAAGTCGTAGATTTGCTGACTCTCAGTTAGATCTGGTATCTTCTAGCATTCTTGCGTGTAGCGGAGGATGAATTCTCGCAGCCCCTCCCCTTCTCGCTGGCGTATGAGATGTGCCTCAAGGTGGGTTCTCCTTATCTTCTTTTGTTGGAAGAAGTTGGAGGTGAACTTAGCTTGAAGGTCATGAAAGCCGTAGATGATTGTCACACCCCGCTAAAGCGGAAACACGGGATGTGAAGCGCCAGAGTATTCATTACACAAGTGTATATATAAGCACCAAGTTTAAAATTAAAACATGCATTCCGAGTTACAAAGTTTTGAGTTTACATAGCGTTTACAAAAGACAAGTGTTCAAATTCCAAACCACCCAAACCATTCCCCTTCTTGAAGTCATCCAAAATATCAAGCCATAGAGTTCAAACATCATCTCTACTTACTCGTTTCTTGAAAATACTGGTAAAATGTTAACTACGGGAGACGTAGTTAGTGAGCTACAATGTTTAGTAAGCATATAAAGTTTTGACGCTCATAACATTGCGTAAGGTATGAGTATATAAAAGTTGCATATGCGCTTTGTACCAAACTAGGTAACGTGACATAAGTATCAAGTATGACAAAGATGAAAGTGTATTTTGTCATTACCTCAACGGTGGAATAATCCACATGTGTAAGACGATAAGTATATAAGTGTGTAGGCATTGACCACATAGTGTACGACTATGTGACAATCCTAAAGTATTGCCCAGTGATCGTTGCTAAGCCTCAAGCCTACCCAATTAATAATCATGCACCATCGTTGTTGGCTTTGTGGTGAGGGTCAAACTACCCTAATAGCTCTATCCACAATTACTAACGGTCATTTCCAAAGGGATTAATAGCAACTAAAGCGTACCTCTTGGTAGTGTCGGGAATTTTAGTGGTATCTCACGTACATGTTGGACATATCCACAACATGACGGAACAAAGTTTAGATCACTGGCAATATAGTTTTAGTGTCCTCAACATTGTTGACAAAACATTCAACAATGTTGGCATTATAGTTTTAGTGTCCTCAACATTGTTGGCAAAACATTCAACATTGCTGGCAATATAGTTTTAGTATAAGTGTTCAAGCATAAAAGTATTTCGTTTAAGCATGCAAAACAACTTTCTAGCATAAGAATAGCGTTTAAAGCGTAAGACTCGTATTTCACCCCAAAATGTATAAAGAGTTTAAAAGAGGGGTTTGTAATTCACTGTTTTCGAAGATTCTAGCGTGCTCGGAAGGTGCTCGGAATCACCAAAATCCTAATATATATATATATATATATATATATATATATATATATATATATATATCAAGTTTTCGTGTGAGTATTATTATATATTAATTATTATACTCATTGGTCAACGAGATGCTTATTCTTAAAGTGTTATTAATTGTCTAACTAAATTTGGGCAGCGCTTTCGCGCTATAAAATTTATATCCAAAATTTGTACACTTTCCCGCTTAAAACGTTATATACAATATTTACCTTAACTCATAATAACATAGTATAATGATTATATGTTAAATAAGTTACTTAGACACAAGGTATAGTTTACAAATACCACTTTTATACAGATTCTTAAGATACCAAGTTTAAGGTTACAAATTATAACAGATCGAGCAATATTTCATAATCTGTACTTCCAATGCGTCGCATTGGTGCTTAATGCGGCGCATTGGGAGATCGGATTTTAGCCATAAATCGTTTATGTTGAAAAACTTATCTTTTTGATGGAGGATTTAAACATGCAAGTGAGGCCGTAGTGCTGGCGAGATGCGAGCTCAGAGCCGAGGTTGTTTTACCCGTGCATAGGGCCCTGGGCTGTTTCACATTTACTCGTGTACGGGGCGAGCAACGAGCTCCGAGGCGGGCCATTTTTACTCGTGCATTGGGCCTTGAGAAGGGTCACTTTTACTCGTGCACGGGGCGACGAGAGAGCTCCGAGCGGAGCCACCTTTACTCGTGCATGGGGCCCTGAGCTGGGTCACTTTTACTCGTGCACGGGTCCAAGAAAATATCTGAGCCGAGTCACTTTTACTCGTGCACGGGGCGAGCAGCGAGTTCCGAGCCGGGCCATTTTTACTCGTGCACGGGCCCTGAGTCGGGTCACTTTTACTCGTGCACGGGGCCGAGCCAAGATCTGAGTCGGGTCAATTTTACTCGTGGATGGGGCGGTTTTATGGACCCAAGTCACGAGCTTCCTAGCCGGTCTATGAGCCATGTTGAGTGTGCGGCTTCCGAGCCATGTTCTTGTTTGAGCCAAACATATTTGATGTGGTCCAAGCCATGTGGGTCCCACCTCAATAACCATCACAAGTTGAGGCGCGGTGCCATTCACTTGTCTAGTGATTAGGCGCGACCAGAAAAAGTGATTAGCTCAACCTCTTCACTCCCATACTAACCTAATCAGCCCCTAGTTTAATTTGTAAGATTTTTCTTGAAAGTCTTATATATTAACTTTATCAATTTGCTCCGGGATACGGTCACTCTTACACTTAGTGTTTTTGTATCTGTTGGTATATCCTATAAATTTTTTCCTCCTCTCAAATTCATTCACACAAGTCATTTGAGTTGGGAGATTAGAGCCTGATGAGGAGAGGGGAGGAGGGGAGGGAAGTGATAGTGACTTAGATTCTTTTTTTTTTAGTTTTTTTTACTTATATATATATATATATATATATATATATATATATATATATATATATATATATATATATATATATATATATATATATATATATTTGCCATGCAAATGCTTTAGAAATTTTTGCTATGCAACTAACTTAGAATTTTTTAGTCATGGAAAATACCTTAGCAATTTTTAACCATGACAAGTGCCTTAGCATTTTTTAGCCATGGTAAATATTTATGAATGACAAACGCCTTAGTGTTTTTTGTCTTGCAAATGACTTGGGAAAAATTTTCATAGTTGTTCATCCTAGTGACATGAACATTTCTAAAGTATGTTGACACTATGTTTGATGCTCGTGGCATAACTGGACATTTGTGGCCTCTTCTTTAATTTTTTTATATTGTGTCTATGACATTGTGCTAGTGACACTTCTTGTTGGTTAACCGTTAATTTATTTTTTACTCGCGAGATTGTCGCTCCCCAATAGGGAGTGCTTATCTATCCTACGGTAGGTAAGAAAGACGGAAAATTGTGTTCAGCCCAACCTTGTATGCCTTATGTGGCTTGTTACACTTAGAAAATATTTTAAATTAAACTATTTTAAGTAGCTATGAGTAGCTTGTTACCAAGTTGGTATTGAGTGGGGGAAGCATGATAGGAAAAAAGATTATTTTTATTAGCAACATAGATGAATACATAGATGTGTTTCATCACGCATTTGTACTATCGTGAACATAATATATTTGAGTACATGGTATTCCATGATTTTGTTAGAATTTCTAGACTGGTGGAGGTTTGATTTTCCTGAAGTGCGTTTGAAGGACTACAGGGCTAGAGTATGTGTTCATTTGGTGGTCCTGGGTCCTCCATGTGTGCTCTATTTTTCAATGCAAAGGTCTTCTTGAGTGGGGGCTCCATCACTTATTTAATTCAATGACAAGGTGTTCCAAGTGTCCCTCTTCCAACGCTCGCTTGATTTCAGCCAGGAGCTCTCTACATGCATTTATGTCATGCCCATGAGCTTCATGGAATTCACAATATTTGCTCATATTTTTCTTCCCTGACATGTAGGTCATTGGACAGGGAGGCTTGAAAGTTGATCTTACTTTCTCCGTGTTCAAATTTTCCATGGGAGATTTGTTGAGGCTAGAGGCTAATGAGGCTTTGTCATAAGGAGCAAACCTTTGCTTTTGTCTGTTATCTCACGGTCCTCTTTGTAGTTGTCATGGCGGTTACCCTCTCCACTAAGTGAGTCTTGCCTACTTGATCCTCCAATACTTAGTCCGCTCCATGACTTGTCTCTTTTACCACTTGTTACGCTTCTTGCCAAGGCGATTGTCTCTTTTGACCGCAAGTAGTCATAGCAACAGTCAGTTGTTTCCTTGAACGTGACCGGATTCTTGTTGCTAGTCGCTCTTGGAGTTGTCCAGGGAGTAGTGAGAGTGTGAAGCCGGATATTAGTTGACTCTCAGGTATATATGGTATCTTCTGGAATTCTTGCGTATAGCGGAGGATGAATTCTCGCAACCCCTCCCTTCTCGCTAGCGTATGAGATGTTCCTCAAGGTGGGTTCTCCTTTGCTTCTTTTGTTGGAAGAAGTTGGAGGTGAACTTAGATATAAGGTCATAAAAGTAGTAGATGCTCTTCTCCGGAAGGCTCGTGAACCAAAATCTAGCAAAGCCTTGGAATGTTCCCGGAAATATGTGACAAGCTACGGGGTCAACCCAATTTTCTGTCATGATAGCCTGCTCGAACAGAGCAAGGTGATCCTCTGGATCTCTTGTGCCATCATATGTGCCGACGATTGAGGGAACTCTCTGTCGTTCTGGGATGGGATACTTCTCTACCCAGTCACAAAACTTAGAGTTCACCACTAAGGTAGGCATGGTGGTTGTTCGGGATGGTCCTCCTCCCTTTCCCATGAACTCTTCCAGCAAATTAAGTTGTTCTTGAGCACTGCTCGGTGGGGGTGGGGTAGGATCTGGTGTTTTCTGCTTCCGCAACTCGTCGACCAACTGTCCCAACAAGACAATTGCATCGATCTCAGGAGTTGGTGGTGTAGGCTTGGGCTTCAATGTCTCCATGAGTCGAGCTAAGAGATCATTTTTCGTAGGTGGAGTCGGTGGGGTGTTCGTTGCTGGGATAGAGTTTCCTTTTGGAGCTCTAAAGCTTCTTCTACCGATGGATGCTCCTTAGAGGGGGTCTGAGTGGGTGTGGGAGGCGGCTGCTGAGTTAGAGTGGAGCCCTCCAGACTAACAAGTGGTGGAGTGTTCTGAGGTAGAGTAGTGGTTCTGAGAGAGGGTTGTGTGTTACTCGGAGGCCTTCCCATCTGGAAGCCTTGAGGTCCTGTCTGAAAACTTTGATAATGTGACTGGCCGCCTGCCTTCCAACGTTAAGCACTTCCACTTCAGCTGTGTCGGTAGACCCGAAAGGATAGAGTCTAGTCCGAACACCAGATAAGTTTTCCTCGCTGACCCTTCGAGAATTTCCAGCCACTGCTCCCGTGCCTATGCCTTGGGAGTTTGGGAGAGTGGTGTTGATGTCCACCGAGGGAGGGGATCCTCTCTGCTCGGTGCGGGATTCATGAAAGGGCCTGAATCCATGGAGAGTGAAGGATTGAGAAAATACTTGGTGAAAACCGTTGTTCTAAAACGGTCCGCCGGATGGCACCAATATTTGAGCAACGATTGACGAGCTCAAGGGTTTGGGTGTGATGGCTTACCAATACGGTCTCGTGCGAGTGTAGTGCAACCCTACCTATCTCTTGACGAGCCTAAGGTGACGTATTTATTAGGGTGTGTGACGTAAGAGATTGGGAAAACTCTAGTACGTGTGTAAGATCTAGGAATTGAAATCTGCCAATCTGAAAAAATGACAGGTATTTGTAGGCAAGAGATTTAGGTTTCCTTTTTTGGACCGTGGGCCGTAATTGTGAGTTTATGAGCCCTGGGCTAAGACTAGAAAAAGAAAATTGATGATCGTGTGAATTGAGGTGAGCTCTTAAGTCATGTACTTTTGAGTGTGAGACTCAAAGACGGATGAGGCGACGACCTTAGAGAGTGTGAAGCTAAAATTCTTGCACGCGGGATAAAGAGTTGACGAGCATCGGGGTCGAAGTATTCATGCACGGAACCAAGGAGATGGTAGGCATCGGGGCCGAAATACTCGTGGGGCATTTTTCTCGTGTATGGCAAGCCCGGTCACTTTTGCATTCCACATGGTCAAGACACTTGGTCAAGTAGCGAGCAGCCATGCTGGGGCATGTTTACTCGTGGATGAGGCTTCAAACTATGGGTCATGTTTGCTCGTGTCTGGGGCTTGAATGTAACGGGATCCCGACTCAGTTTTGCTCGTGACCGGGGTCAAGACACGAGCTAGAGGAACGGGACATGTATACTCGAGCACGGGGTCGAGTTTTGCGAGTAGCGAGCTCAAGTATCCCAGGTGGGGCCATTTTTCTCGTGCACGTGGCGAACGGTCCAATTTTACTGGTGCATGAGGCCAAGTGTTTGACACGCTGCAAGCAGGGCTGTTTTGCTCGTGCACGGGGCCAAGTGTTGGCGAGCTGCGAGTCTGGCTATTTTGCTCGTGCACGGGGCGGCAAGGCCACTTTTCCTCGTGCACGGGGCCCTTAGCCGGGTCACATTTACTCGTGCACTGGGAGAGCATCGAGATCTGAGCCGGGCCACTTTTACTCATGCACGGGCCCCTGAGCCGGGTCAATTTTTACTCGTACACGAGGCGACCAACGAGCTCCTAGCCGAGCCACTTTTATTCGTGCTCGGGGACCTGAGCCGGGTAACATTTACTTGTGCACGGGGCGACCAGCGAGCTCCGAGCCGAACCACTTTAATCGTGCACGGGGTCGAGCAAAGATCTGAGCGGGGTCACTTTTACTCGTGCACGGGGCCGTTAGTCGGGCCACTTTTTCTCGTGCACGGGGACGAGCCAAGATCTGAGTCATGTCACTTTTACTCGTGCATGGGGTGGTTTTATCGAGCCAAGTCACGAGATGCCATGTTCTTGTGTGAGCCATGTTGAGTGTCCGGCTTCCGAGCCATGTTCTTTTGTGAGCCAAACATATTTGATGTGGTCCAATCATGTGTGGTCCAAGCCATGTGGGTCCCACCTTAATAACCATCATAAGATGAGGCGTGGTGCAATTCACTTGTCTAATGATGAGGCGCGACCAGACCAAAGTGATTAGCTCAACATCTTCACTCTCATACTAACCTAATCACTTACGTAACTAAAATATATAAATAGTTTCTTAGTTTATCGATAAACAATATTATAGGGTATTAAATAAATGTAAATAAATCTTTTGAATTGACATTACGATGTAAAAATTTATTGAATAAAAAAAATATAATAATATGAAAAATAGATAACGCATACAAATAAAAAGATCTATATAAATAACAATATTTAAAAAAAATTGAAATTAGATAGTTCATGTACGATTTTCAATAAAAAAAAAATGACTCGAGTACTGCGCGGGTACTTTCCTATACTCTATAAATCAAATTCTAATTTTCTTCTTTTAGGATATTCTTTATTTTAAGTTTATAAAACTTACTATTTAAAAACATTCGTGGCCATTACTTTTTACTACTGTTTCAACAAAGACATGTTATCAAAGACACATGTTCCCTACTCATAGTTTTGTTTCAACGTGACATTACATGGACACAAATGTGCCTTACTACCAAGTGACACTACTCACTACTACAAAAAGTATTATGTAGACTGGTTGTAAAGGATTGTTAGACCTGTTCTTGAACACGTCTACATGTTAGAGGTCTAGTTGCTTAAAAGTAATGTAGACCGGTTCTCTAACCGGTCCTGATATGATCAATTATACCTGTTATTATTTTTTTTGCCCACGTTTGAATATCACTTAGACGGGTTAATATGTCTTTTAGACCTATTTAAAATGATATTCATATTCTTTTTAGACCTTTTGATATTTTCTTTTAGACCTCTTTTAGCAGGTCTAATATTTTCTTTTTAGACGTGTGTCCCATAAATTCCAAAATCTAATTTTAAAATCACAGATTACATTAATCTGGAATTTATAACCCAAACAAAAAATTCAGTGCTATTATCGAAACGAATATATATTATGAAGATATTCAAAGTATTAACACACGTTCGGGTACATACAAAACCATAATCCAATCGTATTTACTACATAATATTCAACAAATTAAACAAAACTAACTACTTGATATGTAATCTCAAGGGCCAAAAATTAATAGATCCAAAAACTTATAATTTCTTGTCCAAAATGGCTCTTCGAGTTTCCTTTGTCCCTAAAAGACATTAAGAAAAAATAAGAAATCGTTACCTAACTAACATATATATAAGAAAAAATACATAAAAAAAACAATAAAGCTTATATATTCTTACTCTATTAATATCAGCAACATCATGATATTGATTTGCTATAGAATACATCCACTTGAGCACATAATATCCGCATTGCCAATTAGTCGGTTGTTGATTGGACTAATTTTAATACCACAAATATTACATATACATGTTAAGCTTGCAACAACAATATCCTTTTTTCTCAAATATATATATAGTTCGATGATTTACCTTAACCACTTTCCAGGAGCAAATCGAGAAGATCTTAGAGGAAATATTACAATTGTGTTAGAATTTATAGAAACAATTTAATTAAATACCAAAATAATTTTTTTTTTCTTACTCATCTACACAGTATGTGAGCAAAGCCCAAAATTTTCTTGTGTGATATTGAATGAATTATGCAAACCCCAAAATTTTTCTAGTGAAATAAACCAATTTCCTGACAATTATATAGAAGATTTGGTCAGAGAGAAACAAATATATTTTCATATGAACACAAATATGAATTTAAAAACATATAATTATCTCAAAAAAAATATAAAAAATGGTATTTAATAGTATTACCTTAAAAAAATGGTAGTTGAATTCAAAATAAAGAATCACTTTTCACAGAGCATTAATGGAGTTTTTTTTTTATGTTTGAATAAATGTAATCAATGATAGATATAGAGAATAGAAGTTATAAAATAACTAGTTTTTAGGAGAAATTTTACTGGCCGCGTTTAAAAATCTCCACAAAATCTTATCTAGACTAGGTGATTTAGAATTAGTCGTTTGTATACACTTAGACCGATTCATATATTACTATCTAGACCCCTCATTTAAATTTAGTCGCTCGTATTTCCTTTTAGACCTCTTAACACATTTAGACCGATACCCATGACATATTAAGACCTGTTATCACTTTTAGTTTTGACGGAACTTATTATATAGACCTATACATTTTTACCGATCTAAATGTATTGGTCTAGATAACCATAAATGTAGTAATGACTTTAAACAATCTAAACTCAAAAAATAGTTTGTATATAATTTTAAATAAAAACAAATTATCCGTCTAGCACAGATACACTATTAATTTATATTGAAATACTACACATATTTATAAATTTTAACTACATATTATTAGGAAACATAATAATACTATATTTAATATACCACTTTTGCATGATGTACTGTTCGGTTAGGTTTTCGATTTAGTTATACATAAGAAACCGAAATAAAACTTTTGATTTTAAATTTTCAAAACCGTATATTCGGTTGTTGAATTATTTAGTTATGATTTGGTTTTCAATTTTCTTACTTACCCCTATAACTAGTGTAATACCCGGGGCGTTGCCCGGGTCAATTTATTAATTAACATTTGCTTTTTAAATTATTAATAAACATTTGTTTTTTAAATAATAATAGAGGATACTTAACAATATATATTGAATCAATGATACTTTTTGATAATATAATACAACAGTATAAATGAGAAAAACATTAAGTTTGAAGGACAAATATTTATTGAGGTATATGAATAAAAATGCCCTTAATCTTATAAACACGTATATGTTTACTAAGAAAAAAGAAAAAAAACATTGTTCTTTAATTATAAATCAATAAAACTCTAATTCATATATTGTAAATTATCTTTAAAAAAAAAAAAAAAAAAAAAAAAACTCAACTAATGCATAGAGCTTTATAAAGTTTAATAAGTTGCCACAATATATCACTTTCCATATATTTTTAACTATTAAACCTTTGTACTCCATCCACCCCTAAAACATTTAACTTAGTACGTCTCAACTTATTTTCTACTAAATTACTTGTATACAGCCACAATCTATAGATACAACTTAGACACCCATGATCATATAATAAGCTCTTTTAAATATTTGACAAATTAGATTATTCAATAACATAATAAGTAAAATGATCAAAATAGGCATTGTTGTAATATTGGTTAATTGCATTTAAACTAATAATTTTATTTTCATTAATTTAAAAGCATTTGCTGACGATTCCCTCAAAACAATGATTTATTTTGTCATAACGGACAAAAAAATGTATTAAATAAACTTATACATCACATATTTAAATTAAATACATTTTATAATTAATGTTTTTTCAATAACAATTTATTAAAATTCTATATAAATATAAAAATTAAGAGTTAATTTAATTCAATTTTTTTTTTTTTTTTTTTTTTTTTTTTTTTTTTTTTTTGAAACGGCAATTTCTCCTAACCATCAAAGCATATAACCTCTATGTATAGCTTCTTTCTTAATTCAATTGTCATCATTGTTCAGAAAACATTTGATTTCAAATTAACATAAAATACACTATTAAAAATTATTTTAAAGTAACTAATTAGGTTAATTACAGATCGTAATATAAACGATTTAATTTTCATACATACTACGTCAAAGGTGTTATTAAAAGATGTATATCAAGAATTACTTTGATGACAACTAACATATAATGAATGAAGATGGCAAAACGTAAATAACTCCATCTAGTTATTTCGTTCACTTCGTAATTCAAATTGGGCTATCAAAAAAGTTTTAGACTTTTTATTGGGCTTATGGGGCAATTATAATATGTTAATTAACAGTTCAATTAGGGTTTTATTTGTCTATCATCACTCTGCCTAATGATAAAGACAGCAACAATGCAACAACATTGATACCTTTTAAAGGTTATTCAAGGGTATTAATATAATTTTAATTGGATAATCTTAAACACGTTTTGTTACTTGTTGCGAAAGGTACCCATCTGCTTCTTTATTTTAGCGTTTTGATTGCTTAAAAAACACCCATATGTAATTTTCATAATTTCTAACAGCATGCTTAAAAAGAAATGTGATAATAGAAAATCTCAAAATTCCAAACACCCCTAACGTTTGTCACTTTCTTCCCAATTGTTTTACATCAATGGATAGAAAACATAACCACCTTGATCTAACCGTTTTTCATCAATCACTACCAAAAAACAGTCTTTTAGCGACATGTTTAGCGACGTGCTTATAAATGTCGCAAATTTGCGATATGATTAGAGACATGTTTAGCGACATCGGCGTCATCGGTGTCTCAAATTATGACGCAATATATGAGTTTGAATATCCATGTCGCAAATGAAATCGCTAAATGTGTCGCCAAATTTGCGACAACATGTGCACGTCGCCGGTCGCGTCTCTACATTTTGCGACTCCACATAACACGTCGCGAACAACATCGTTAACATTGCGACTTTCTAAATGATAACGCTATCCAAGTCGCTAATTTTGAGACTTCCTAAATCATAACGCTAAGTAAGTCGCTAATTTTAAACATGACATCTCCTGTTGGCAATTTCCAAAACTCGTCTTATTAGGTCGCTTATTTCACCACTTAAGCCACAAATATATTCATATTTTATAAGTTTTACAACATTATCGATCTTTTTATTTTTAACATTTTTTAAGTTTAACATTTTAATAAAACGTGTTTATAGTCTACTTTTGTATAAATAAAACTTATTTTTATTTTTGAGCATGTATAAATTAAATATTAATAATTTCTTAAGCTCACTACCCCATCCCCACGATTGTCTACGAGCATCATAATCACATTGCCACACCGTCATCTGCATCCCCTTGATGGCATTGAGGTAATTAATCTTCTTATTGAATGAATTTACTCCGTCACAAGGTTGATTGAATTTACTTAAACTAATAGTAGAAGGACTAATATTGTAATACACAAATTCTTAGTTTTTTAGCTTCCCTCCACATCTATCCGAACCAAACCAAAAAAAATTCCCTCTTTCCCTCGTTTTCTGGTCTCTCTTTTCCAAATCCTCACTTTCTCTCTCTAAAACAACCTCATTTTCTCTCTCTAAAACCCCCCAATTCACCATCTTC
Organism: Senecio squalidus; assembly: GCA_910822075.1. NCBI lineage: Eukaryota > Viridiplantae > Streptophyta > Magnoliopsida > Asterales > Asteraceae > Senecio > Senecio squalidus. The sequence continues at coordinate 42,498,217 of CAJVGC010000432.1, forward strand.
ATAAACCCTAATTTACTAATCTCACTCCAATTCACCATCTCATTACTTCAATTTCTCAATTCTCTATCTATATATCTATAATTAAAATTAAATTAAAAAAAAATGTCAACTCAAAACCGTCAGGCGGCGCCACCGGCTACCGGAGGTCAGATCCTGAATCAAATGAGACGTCACTTACCGTTTACCTCGACTAGACCGCCGCTTATTCCTTCCGATGATTATCATCGCTTCTCCGCCGGAAATAACGCCGATCAGGAGGTTGAAGCTATTATTGATAAATCTCCGGTATTGTTAACAGTTGATTATATGTTAATTATGCTTTCTATTTGATTATAGTTGTATTTGGTTGTATGTTTGTGCTAATTGAAGCTAAGTAATTGTAATTTTGTATTGTTACCGGTTTCGTGGTTGATTATGGCGTAAATGAGGTTGAGTTGTTCGTTTCGTTGCAATTTGGGTGTTGTGTCATGCCTAACTGTATTTATGAATGATTGTTGTGTTTGGTTGTATGTTTGTGCTAATTGAAGCTAGGTGGTTGTAATGTTGAATTGTTACCGGTTTCGTGGTAAATTATGGCGTAAATGAGGTGGAATTGTTCGATTTGTTCTGAATTAATGTCGAGGAGTTTAATTGGAAGTCAATTGTGGTTTTATGTGGTGCCTAACTGTATTAATGAAGTACCTAATTAGTTTTGACTAGAGTCATGTGGCGGTTAATGCGTAGCTTTTCGTATGTTTTTTCGATTAAGATTGGAGAAATTAAGGAAAAAATCGAGTTATATGTATGACTAAGTTCATTGAATCGTGTTTGTTTTTAGTAAGATTTGTACGTCGTTTACAGGGTAATGTGTAGCTTTTCGTATGTTTTATTGTTTTCGTTGTTGAAATGTATATGGTTATCTTATTGTTGTGTGTATGATTATTGTTTTGCAGCCAGTGAAGAGAAAACTTGCAACAAGTTACAATGAGATTCCGTCTAGTGAGTGGCAAAATGTTGGTTATACTGCTACGATTAATAATCCACTTCATACTCCTATATCTGCAAATGGCGGAAGAGTTAATGGACGTGTGAAGGTGATAAAAAAAATAAACCTTCCCCACAAACCCCTGTGTCAAATATCGGTGAGGCTTGATATGAATTCTATTTGTTTGCATTGTCATAATTTGACATTTAATGTGAATTGTTTTTTCTAAAGTAGGATTGCTGAATATTTGATAAAAGTATTTCTGCGGAAATGAAAACTAATAATGCTCAGCACAGGTTCACCTTCTCCGCTTACTCCTGTTGGCAACTGTCGGTATGACAGCTCACTAGGTGATTATTAGTTTTCTATTGGATCCTTGAAAGGTTCTTTTGTGTATTTGAACGGAACTATATGTATATTGGGGGGGGGGGGGGGGGGGGGGGGGGGTTAATATCAAATTTAGAGCGACTAAGAACAAAACCGGCTACTGTTGGACTCTCTGGTAGAACCCATAAGGCAAGTCTACTTATCTTGACTATTTTTATTAGTATAAAAACCTACATTGCTATGCTATAAATAAAAGAAGATCGATATACAAATTTAGTATATTCTTTGGTTTCCTATCTATTTATTGATTTACTTATAAATACTATTGTCTTTTACTATGTTTGGTTATTCTATGTTTGACTAATTTGTATATTTGTAAGTGTTTTATATGTCTAGTTTTATATATGTTGTTTAATGACTTGATTAATTTGTATATGAAGAAGCAGTTTATAATCTGAGAAGAATCATTTAAAGAAGTGGCAAGGCTACTCGGAAAGTTAAAGATTGTTTTGACGTCGGCCATGTTTGGGATAAAAAAATGGGAGGGTTTATGGTCAAGGATTCGGGGTTGATGAGTATACTCGACGTCTTTTCAATATCGATGAGACATCTGTCAAAACCTCGTATAGTCACAAGCTTCAAGAGTTGATTGATGTACAACAAATAGAGAAAAGCCTAAGAAATATCATTTCACAAGAAGTTGGGAATGTCATAGCTCGAGAAGTGGGTAAGGCTGTTTCTCAACAGTTGGAGAAAAGGTCTTTTATAGATGCACTTAAACGTAGACGGTAGGTCTTTGAAATAAAATTTAAAATTTTTTATGCTTTGATTTAAGGTTAGAAGCTAATGTATATTTGATTTGGAATTAAAAATCTTTTGTTGTTTGGTTAAGTTTTATAATATATCATATTTCGAATGAAATTTTTTGTTTTGTATATTATGAAATGTTTACTAAAAAGACAAAACATACAACCAGGAAGAAATGTATATAAAAAAAACGACGTTCATTAAGATCAACGATGTCATTAGAGACGCAAATTAACGTTATCTTCAAGATCAACGACATCGTTGGAGACACGAATAACGATATCCTTCAAGATTAGCGACACATGATGTGAGTCGCCGATATGCGACATAGTTCGCAACATAACTACCGACGTTTTGAAATATCAACGACGTGGATAGCGACATGGATATTGTTGTCGCAAAACATTTGCGACATATTTTCTTACAGCGTTGCTGGCGTCGCTGTATATAGCGACACGTTGATGATGTCGCTAAAATCTACGACTTTTTTATAGAGACGACCTACTTTATGTCTTTAACTGCGTCGCTATCCAAAAATACGTCGCTATGGACGTCGCTAAGCGTGTCTCTAAAAGACCTTTTTCTTGTAGTGAATGGCTAGAAAACATAACCGTCTTGATCTAACGGATGCTAAAAATAGGCAATTATAACGGTCGAGATTAAAAGTTATCAAATCCAACGGTTCATAAAAAAAGTTAACCGCCGGAGGTTAACTTGCTAAGAACCATAGATATAGAATCTCCAGAGGAACTTTCATATAGCTTATAATCTAATGATTTAATTTTGTTGATTGTTGAGCATATTAGAGTCGTTTATATTAGAGTCGTTTATCAAGTACTTTCTATTTTTACGATAATTTAGTGTTTGAAGCAATAAAGGATCACCACCCCAAGGTGAAAAAGATTGTATACGAAGTCATCGATGGAAGTAATTTTAGGAACGATATACTTATTTGCACCCTTCCAACACTTAACGGATCAATTATCCTCCCTTTTTCTTTGCTTAATTTTGTATCCCCATCTAGTAGAGATGCTTAACACCTAGGGGTAGTCGAACCCTCGGTGTCTCAGTCTAGGTATATGTAAGAAATTATGGCTTATTACAAAACGACGAATAATTGTTCGGTATTTATGCTAGTTCAAGTAAGCTTTAAGGTTTCATTGAAGGTTTGCCTTGGGCATGACTGAGATGTGGAAGAGATGATTAAGGGTACACATGCATATGTTGTAGAAAACTTGATGGTTTGTGCTATTTTGCTCCCCTTCACCTATATAAAAGGACGATGGAAGATTAAAAATTGTACGGATAATCTTTTCCATTAATCGAATAACATAATTCGAACATACCTTTCTTCTTCTTCTTCTTCTTCTTCTTCTTCTTCTTCTTCTTCTTTTCGTTTTGGTTTAAATCCGCAAGAATCACAACAAGTTTTCGTAACTTTTCTTTAGGTTATTAGGTGTGTCGATTAAATCTACAACACCTTTAATCAACAAACTTATTTTAATATCATTATAAACAATGTTTCCTGTTTTCTTGTTTCAAAATTAAAAACAAATTCAAATAAATGACTTCCGACCAGTTTTACAAGTCAAAACCGGAAACCACCCCTACCCAAAACGAGGAGGTACCTCCCTAAACTAGCACCGCTATAAACCGAAAACCTTGTTCGGAAATCACCACGAGAAAATTGGAAACCACCTCCCTAAACTCTCATGCTTCCTTTCTTATCATTTTCGTTGTACGACCTGTTCTTACATTATCCACTCTGGTTGTGATTGTTTAATATTAGGATTACAAATCTTTCTATGTTATTAGCCTTTAAAGATTTGTGCAATCTTGGCTATGATATACATAATAAGTATGGTACGTCCTCACGATTGTAGCTTAGTGGTTAAGGACATAAAACATAAAGACGGAGGTTAAGGGTTCAATTCTTGCCTCATTTCCTTTGACTGCTTTATTACGTGATTTACCTCCCTCATATTAGTCGGGAGACCGGTTGGTGGGATACCATTTTTTATCCAAAAGGAAAAAAAACAAGTTTGGTATTTTCTTTATATTCATGAAAGAAACAATACTCTATTGTTGACATGGTTTTAACGTTCTTCGAAAACTCATCGAAAAAAACTTTAGTACAATGATGATGAAGAAGGAACACACCAAATGGTTTTGATTTAATTTTTAAAAGATATTCAAATACACACCAAGATCAGGAGTTTTGGAAGTTTTAGAAAGAAAAATAGATTGAAATTTTTAGAAAGAAAAATAAGATAATGGAACCGATAAATAGGGACCGAAAAAACTCTGTTACTCGAATAAGCTAGTGGTTAGGGAAGATGATTAATATGTAAATGTATATGTTTGAAAACTTGTACTAGAAAATATATTGAGGTATTACTATCGAAAAAATGTCATTAACATAGATTTATTAGTTCTTCAATTATTTCTCTAAATTTATATACATCAACGTCTTGTATTTACATATCTTTAATCTTTAATATATAATAAAAGAGGGGCCTTAAATGTCACATGACGAAGTAAGGTCCGTTGAATGAGTTAGATACTTTGATTTCAACCCTTAGATGAAATTGATGATGTCATCAAATATTTTTTTTCACTTTACACCCTCTTACAATCCATAATCGCATTCACTCTTCAATTTCACCATTATTACAATAAAAAACATATGTCTCTTATTGGACTATGATTTACATTATTATTATTATTCTAAATTTCTTTAATATAAAATATTAATATATGTGTCTAAACATAAATGTATATATATGTTATTATAACTATAAACAACATGTGTATAAATATAAATATATATTTGTTATTAATATTGTATTCTTATAATATTTTAAAAGAACGTGTTTATAAAACCAAAAATTTATGATTTAATTTTTATTTATATTACCCGCGCTTTCGCGAGGCTATAATCTAGTAGTTATTTATAATTATATTTTATAGTTACAATTAGGATGATAAGTGTATCTTCTAAAATGAGTAAAAAACATATAAAATCAAAAGAAATAGGCTTTGATACACAGTGTGAACATGAACATATGAAACGTAGCATATTATAACTTTTGATACAACAAGTGTAAACATGAAATATGAAATATATGATTTGACCATTTCAATGTAGTAAGAAACTTAAGCTTTCCCTTCAATCTTTGCCTGAGTAAGACAAATACAATATCGAACAAAATCCTCATCAATAAAATCGGTTGACAATACCTGCAATCGATCCACAATGTTTCTCGAAAAACATTGTGATATGAACAACTTTGCATACCTTTGGATTCGATCAGAATCGGTTTTACATGCGCAAGTAGTGTGTGCTCGACCCGATAAAAATTATTTCCGGGAATTAACCGGTTGTTGTTCACTTAGGTGCTTTAGCTACTTCAAATTAGTAGCTGGCAAATCCCGAATCGATCCAGTTATCCTTTAAATAGCCCGAACTCATTAACAGGACCACCCGCTTTTGGAGGGGTCTGTGTTTCGAGGCTTCCAAAGCATATTATTCGTTTGGGTAAAACCTCAGCTACTGTTTTATGAAAGTACTTGGGTCACCTCTGGATGGCAATCAAGTATTCCCCAAGTTGTTCCTCCAATATTATGTTATTGATGAAACTCGGTCGGATCGGCTGATGAGGCCAAATTCGTTCGGATCTCCAAAATGCTGATTTCGGATTCTGTTTTCCGAAATAAACGCTTTTGA
>CAJVGC010000432.1:42504141-42524141 GCA_910822075.1 Senecio squalidus
TGGATCCTTGAAAGGTTCTTTTGTGTATTTGAACGGAACTATATGTATATTGGGGGGGGGGGGGGGGGGGGGGGGGGGGGGGGGGGGGGGGGTGGGGGGGGTTAATATCAAATTTAGAGCGACTAAGAACAAAACCGGCTACTGTTGGACTCTCTGGTAGAACCCATAAGGCAAGTCTACTTATCTTGACTATTTTTATTAGTATAAAACCTACATTGCTATGCTATAAATAAAAGATCGATATACAAATTTAGTATATTCTTTGGTTTCCTATCTATTTATTGATTTACTTATAAATACTATTGTCTTTTACTATGTTTGGTTATTCTATGTTTGACTAATTTGTATATTTGTAAGTGTTTTATATGTCTAGTTTTTATATGTTGTTTAATGACTTGATTAATTTGTATATGAAGAAGCAGTTTATAATCTGAGAAGAATCATTAAAGAAGTGGCAAGGCTACTCGGAAAGTTAAAGATTGTTTTGACGTCGGCCATGTTTGGGATAAAAAATGGGAGGGTTTATGGTCAAGGATTCGGGGTTGATGAGTATACTCGACGTCTTTTCAATATCGATGAGACATCTGTCAAAACCTCGTATAGTCACAGCTTCAGTTGATTGATGTACAACAAATAGAGAAAAGCCTAAGAAATATCATTTCACAAGAAGTTGGGAATGTCATAGCTCGAGAAGTGGGTAAGGCTGTTTCTCAACAGTTGGAGAAAAGGTCTTTTATAGATGCACTTAAACGTAGACGGTAGGTCTTTGAAATAAATTTAAAATTTTTTATGCTTTGATTTAAGGTTAGAAACTAATGTATATTTGATTTGGAATTAAAATCTTTTGTTGTTTGGTTAAGTTTTATAATATATCATATTTCGAATGAAATTTTTTGTTTTGTATATTATGAAATGTTTACTAAAAAGACAAAACATACAACCAGGAAGAAATGTATATAAAAAAACGACGTTCATTAAGATCAACGATGTCATTAGAGACGCAAATTAACGTTATCTTCAAGATCAACGACATCGTTGGAGACACGAATAACGATATCCTTCAAGATTAGCGACATTGCTTGAGACGCATGATGTGAGTCGCCGATATGCGACATAGTTCGCAACATAACTACCGACGTTTTGAAATATCAACGACGTGGATAGCGACATGGATATTGTTGTCGCAAAACATTTGCGACATATTTTCTTACAGCTGCTGGCGTCGCTGTATATAGCGACACGTTGATGATGTCGCTAAACTACGACTTTTTTATAGAGACGACCTACTTTATGTCTTTAACTGGTCGCTATCCAAAATACGCTATGGACGTCGCTAAGCGTGTCTCTAAAAGACCTTTTTCTTGTAGTGAATGGCTAGAAAACATAACCGTCTTGATCTAACGGATCTAAAATAGGCAATTATAACGGTCGAGATTAAAAGTTATCAAATCCAACGGTTCATAAAAAAAGTTAACCGCCGGAGGTTAACTTGCTAAGAACCATAGATATAGAATCTCCAGAGGAACTTTCATATAGCTTATAATCTAATGATTTAATTTTGTTGATTGTTGAGCATATTAGAGTCGTTTATATTAGAGTCGTTTATCAAGTACTTTCTATTTTTACGATAATTTAGTGTTTGAAGCAATAAAGGATCACCACCCCAAGGTGAAAAAGATTGTATACGAAGTCATCGATGGAAGTAATTTTAGGAACGATAGTACTTATTTGCACCCTTCCAACACTTAACGGATCAAGTATCCTCCCTTTTTCTTTGCGTAATTTTGTATCCCCAATCTAGTAGAGATGCTTAACACCTAGGGGTAGTCGAACCCTCGTGTCTCAGTCTAGGTATATGTAAGAAATTATGGCTTATTACAAAACGACAGAATAATTGTTCGGTTATTTATGCTAGTTCAAGTAAGCTTTAGGTTTTCATTGAAGGTTTGCCTTGGGCATGACTGAGATAGTGAAGAGATGATTACGGGTACATGCATAGGTTGTAGAAAAACTTGATGGTGCTCCCCTTCACCTAGATAAAGGACGATGGAAGATTAAAAAATTGTACGGAGAATCTTTTCCATTAATCGAATAACATAATTCGAACATACCTTTCTTCTTTCTTCTTCTTCTTCTTCTTCCTTCTTCTTCTTCGCTTCTTTGTCGTTTGGTTTTACATCCGCAAGAATCACAACAAGTTTTTCGTAACTTTTCTTTAGGTTATTAGGTGTGTCGATTACTCTAACAACACCTTTAATCAACAAACTTATTTTATATCATATAAACAATGTTTCCTGTTTTCTTGTTTCAAAATTAAAAAACTAAATTCAAATAATGACTTCCGACCATTTTACTAAGTCAAACCGGAAACCCACCCCTACCCAAAACGAGGAGGTACCTCCCTAAACTAGCAACCGCTAAAACGAAAACCTTGTTCGGAAATCACCACGAGAAAATTGGAAACCACCTCCCTAAACTCTCATGCTTCCTTTCTTATCATTTTCGTTGTACGACCTGTTCTTACATTATCCACTCTGGTTGTGATTGTTTAATATTAGGATTACAAATCTTTCTATGTTATTAGCCTTTAAAGATTTGTGCAATCTTGGCTATGATATACATAATAAGTATGGTACGTCCTCACGATTGTAGCTTAGTGGTTAAGGACATAAAACATAAAGACGGAGGTTAAGGGTTCAATTCTTGCCTCATTTCCTTTGACTGCTTTATTACGTGATTTACCTCCCTCATATTAGTCGGGAGACCGGTTGGTGGGATACCATTTTTTATCCAAAAGGAAAAAAAACAAGTTTGGTATTTTCTTTATATTCATGAAAGAAACAATACTCTATTGTTGACATGGTTTTAACGTTCTTCGAAAACTCATCGAAAAAACTTTAGTACAATGATGATGAAGAAGGAACACACCAAATGGTTTTGATTTAATTTTTAAAAGATATTCAAATACACACCAAGATCAGGAGTTTTGGAAGTTTTAGAAAGAAAAATAGATTGAAATTTTTAGAAAGAAAAATAAGATAATGGAACCGATAAATAGGGACCGAAAAACTCTGTTACTCGAATAAGCTAGTGGTTAGGGAAGATGATTAATATGTAAATGTATATGTTTGAAAACTTGTACTAGAAAATATATTGAGGTATTACTATCGAAAAAATGTCATTAACATAGATTTATTAGTTCTTCAATTATTTCTCTAAATTTATATACATCAACGTCTTGTATTTACATATCTTTAATCTTTAATATATAATAAAAGAGGGGCCTTAAATGTCACATGACGAAGTAAGGTCCGTTGAATGAGTTAGATACTTTGATTTCAACCCTTAGATGAAATTGATGATGTCATCAAATATTTTTTTTCACTTTACACCCTCTTACAATCCATAATCGCATTCACTCTTCAATTTCACCATTATTACAATAAAAAACATATGTCTCTTATTGGACTATGATTTACATTATTATTATTATTCTAAATTTCTTTAATATAAAATATTAATATATGTGTCTAAACATAAATGTATATATATGTTATTATAACTATAAACAACATGTGTATAAATATAAATATATATTTGTTATTATACTTGTAATATTGTATTCTTATAATATTTTAAAAGAACGTGTTTATAAACAAAAAATTTATGATTTAATTTTTATTTATATTTACCCGCGCTTTCGCGAGGCTATAATCTAGTAGTTATTTATAAATTATATTTTATAGTTACAATTAGGATGATAAAGTGTATCTTCTAAAATGAGTAAAAAACATATAAAATCAAAAGAAATAGGCTTTGATACACAGTGTGAACATGAACATATGAAACGTAGAATATTATAACTTTTGATACACAAGTGTAAACATGAACATATGAAATATATGATTTGACCATTTCAATGTAGTAAGAAACTTAAGCTTTCCCTTCAATCTTTGCCTGAGTAAGACAAATACAATATCGAACAAAATCCTCATCAATAAAATCGGTTGACAATACCTGCAATCGATCCACAATGTTTCTCGAAAAACATTGTGATATGAACAACTTTGCATACCTTTGGATTCGATCAGAAATCGGTTTTACATGCGCAAGTGGGTTATCGACCTGTGGACCTTGTGGTGTCAGTGTGTGCTCGACCCGATAAAAATATTTCCGGGAATTAACCGGTTGTTGTTCACTTAGGTGCTTTAGATTACTCTCAAATTTAGTAGCTGGCAAATCCGAATCGATCCAGTTATCCTTTAAATAGCCCGAACTCCATAACAGACCACCCGCTTTTGGGGGGTCTGTGTTTCGAGGCTTCCAAACGCATATTATTCGTTTGGGTAAAACCTCAGCTACTGTTTTATGAAATACTTGGTCATCTTGATGGATCAAGTATTCCCCAAGTTGTTCCTCCAAGTACTTGATAAACTCTGGTGGATCGGTGTGGCCAAATTCCGTTCGGATCTCCAAAATGATGATTTCGGATTCAGTTTCCGAAATAAACCTTTTGACATCGTTAACTACTACGTCAATATTGTATGTGGTTAGAATCCCATGACAAACATCTCGGTTCTCATTGACTCTAATATCGAGAAGACGAGTCCCAAGTACGAGTTGTTCGTAAATGGACAAATATTGACATTGGGCTAATGGTCGACTAATCATTTCAATTCCAATTTCGTTGGTGGCAGAATCATGAGTTCCTGGCCAAACAATCTGGTTCATGTGAACTTTCTCCGGGTTGAGCCCTGAAATCCAGTTTTTCAGGTCAGAAGGACAATAGTCGTCTCCAGGAAAGTTGTCTCCCGAGCTCTCGTAGAGATCTCTCACATTTTTCTCCTCCTTAGCGACCACCTCGAGGCGTTCCACCTGGCCAGACACAAACTCCGTACCAGGTGCAACTACCTTCTCCGCTACAAACTTCATAACAGGTGCTACTACATTCCCCCCCTCGTGTAGCACTGACTTGGCTAACTTCGACAGAGAGGACGGACTTCCCATTTTCTTCTTTTTCAAGTTAAAGATAATAAGTTAGTATTTGTGGTTCTCAACAAAGGGTTTATAAAGATAAAAAGAAGAAAAAGAAACACCACTTACTTCATTAGATTGTAATAGAATAATACTAGCTACACGATATAATCATCATCATCATTTTATAATAAATGTTAGTATTAGTAAAGCGTACAATGATTGCAAATATTGTTGGTGTTCACATTTAATCATTGGTATTTAGTGGAGAAACCGGTGACTTTTGATTCGAGTCAACCGCAATTTGTAAATATATTTACCGAAGAATTACCCTCATAACTATTTTTCAAGTTTAGGTCCGGTAGTAGCATTCAGAAACCTTCCGCTTGAATTATGGTGAGTGTACGTGTTAGATTATAGACCTAACTAGTTTAGTTTCATATGTTTTGGTAAATAGATAAATCGAGTCAGGTTCTAATAAAAATCGACTTTAGGATTAAAAAAAGATTGAGAGCGGTATGGTGCATTAGATTTATGAAGGAATATTTGATCAGTGACTTAGAATTAAAAAGGTGGTAATTTTGAAATACCTTGAAACTTTGGGGGGCTTTTGTAATAGATTAAAAAGACATGGATATTGTGACATTTTGTCAAGTGTCAACCTACTTGTAACACCTAAACACCTTGAATTCTTGTGCATCACCCTTTAATCAAGACAACCATTCACGACTACAATCTGTCCAAGAAAAACAACAACAAAATTCACAATTCCGACCTAACTCGGGCGGGTCTCGACGGAGAAAACAACCAAATCTTGTGTTGTCAAGTTCTCATTGGACACTTGGGGTGGTGGTCTTTTGGCGGAGTTATGCACGTGGTGATACTCCTTTTTACTTCCCAAGGCACCTCACAAACACACACCACACTCACCTCAACCCTCCATACACTCCTCACTTCACTCCTCCCACTCTCTCATTTGAAAACACACACAAACACCTATACTCTCATTTACACCACTATTTCCAGTGTTTTCCCAAGCCAAAACATCAACAACATCACCGGTATTCATCCCATCCATCATCTTCATCCATTACTTTCACCTCCACCACCTTGCTAGCCGAAAACGTCCTCATCTTCATCATCCAATGGTTTCAAGCACATCTCTACATATAAGATTCGCCACTATACTCTATTTATCATGATTCATGGTTTGCATGTTGGTTTTACCATCTAAAAATCAAGATCCAAGAATTTCACACCAAAAAACGGCTTCAAGAGGGAACTCAGGCGGGTCCCTTGCCAAAGGGAAACCCACCCGGGCGGGTTCTGGTTAGGTGGTGACTTTTGTCACCGCTTTGTCCCGTTTTCTTGTTCATCAAAATTAAATCTCACCAATTTCCTTGTTGCATGTTCAATACAGTGAGTTGAAGACCTTGGAATCACCATCTTGCCATCCTGGGTGCTTGTTCATTTTAAGAATCATTGGTAACCCTCTCAAAAACTCTTTAATCTTCGTGATCTATCCATGCTAGTAATTTTCCATTATGAATCCGAGATGTTGTACTTTGATTCCATTTCAGTGACTTAAGCTCGCTTGGTTGCACGAAACGATAATTTTCGTCCCTCTGTGTTGAACCCGGTCGGGCTTGGTTCCCATACAAAAGGGACCGGGCGGGTCATTTGACCCGGGCGGGTTGCTTTGAAAAGCAAACCCGACCCGGGCAGGTTCTTTTGGCAGATTGCCATTTTCTTCGTTTTTCATTTTATTCGTACACGTACCAACTTGTAACGCTTGAATATTTTTTGCTTAGGGTATCTCTGATTTGTCATCACCTTCACGACTCCTCATTTCGGTTAAGGTATAACCTTTGTAACCCTCGTTATGGCGTTAATCGTTATAGTCGTTATTGGATTTGTTATGTCCACATGAATGTACCTATCCCCATAGCTTGACAAACTGAGTTTTTGGTGCATATAAACTGATTTTGTTGAGGTTATTTTCGTAGTTGAAAATGGTTTTACTCATAGGTTGTTAACCTTTAAAATCATCCCGTTTATCGTATTTTCAACCCGGTTATTTCGATTCATCGGTACATTGTGTTGGACATAGCCATTGTCGATAGGATACCCTTATTGGACAGATTATTGAGCCTAGTATCGGTTGATTTTGTTAGGGTATCGCTAGTTCTGGGCCACTCACTCCGTTTTATAGGCTTGTTTAGCCGATTCTCCTAACGTGAGTTACTAAAAATGATTAATGTAAAATTGGTCAAAAAAAGGAAAAAAAGAAAGGAAAAAAGGAAAAACCTTTTGAGATAAAAATTTTAACGAAAACTTATATTTTATGATTTATATTTGTTTTTGAAAAAAGATTGCAACTTAACCTTTTATGAATAAAGTTTAATTAGATTTTTATGATAAGAATATCTTACTTTTTCAAAACCAATTTAGATACGTTTTAGAAAAATTTTAATTCGTTTGAGTTAGACACGGTCTAGGAACCCAAACCAATTAATTGTTCAGATTTGTCCGGGAATCAGAAAAACCAAAGAACTGCTAGAGACAGTTGGTTTAATTCGCTCCGCAAACAGGAGATAACAATTTATATAGTTTTGCCCGGGAATCAGGATACCAAAGGACTGCTAGAGATAGTTGGTTAGATTCTCCTCGCAAACTAGAGATCAAAGTTTGATCAGATTTTCCCGGGAATTAGAAAATTAAAGAACTGCCGGAGACAGTTGGTATAATTCGCCCCGCAAACAGGAGAACAATTAATTTAGTTTTTGCCTGGAATCAAGAGACCAAAGGACTGCTAGAGACAGTTGGTTAGATTCGCTCCGCAGAGAAAGAAGAAAAGGTTTTTTCGTTTTAAGAAGAAGGTTCTTAGGAAACCGAAAAAACCAAGAGGATATAATATTAAAAGAAAGAAGAAGCAATCCAGTATCCGATTCTAAATTCTACAACAAATACCAAAGGTGTAAAAGATGACAGTTGTTCGAGCAACGATTGTCAAACACGAAGGTGAGGTGATATCAACCTTGGATCTCCTGTGATGATCACAGTGCAAACCCAACAAGCTCTTGACGAACCTAGGGTGATCAAGGTTGAAGATGGAAGCAAGAGTATATGAACTCTGTTTAAGCTTTTGTGTGTGTTGAAGTGAGAATTGTATTTATATGACCAGTTTCAAGTATATGGAACGTCCATCAATTAATGACGATCATGAATACTTAAACTGCCTTAGTAATCAATCACTGGTATACAAATCGTCTTCTATCTTTATTATTGTATGCGACGCCTCACTATTATGACAGTAGTAAAATGGTTGTCAAGCGTCATTATGACTGTCGTCAAAGGCAAAGGGAAGCACCTTCAAATGACAGGCGATGGCATGACAAGCGTTAACAATTTAAGACAACCTGACACGCGATCGCCTGACAGGCGGTACAACTTGACAATTGATGACAGATGTCGACAACCTGACAGGCGATGACAGCCTGACAGGCGATGACGGCCTGACAGGCGATGACAGCCTGACAGGCGATGGCATACAGGCGGTACAACTTGGCGAGCAATGACAGGCAGGCGATGACAGCCTGACAGGCGATGACAGACAGGCGATGGCATACAGGCGGTACAACTTGGCGAGCAATGACAGGCGATGGCATACAGGCGGTACAACTTGGCGAGCAATGACAAGCAGGCGATGACAGCCTGACAGGCGATGACAGACAGGCGATGGCATACAGGCGGTACAACTTGGCGAGCAATGACAGACGTTGACAAATGTGATACAACCTGATAGGCGCTCAATAAAAGCCCATGTTTGTAATCCCTACTAACCTCATCATGCCCCCGAGTTAGGATTTGCCAAAACAATCGATTTGCAAGTCGTAACTATTGTCACTCGTGTAAGTCTACGTTCTACTCTTTTTTTTTTTTTTTTTTTTGATCGATTTGGAGTTCGCCGCCAAGGGTACCGACGGTATTGGATCATTGCGCAAGCCAGGTACCGGCTGTAATAGCCTTGGTACCGGCGGTAGTGATCGAAAGCGAGGACCGAAAGCCGGGTACCGGCTGTATTAGCCTGGTACCGGCAGCGGATCAAACAGGCACGACAGCCAAAAGCCGGGTACCGAGGCATAGGAGGTACCGGCTGTACCGAATCATAGGGGTACCGGTTGTACCGAATCATAGGGTACCGGCTGTACCAAAGCATATGGGGACTCGGTTGTACCGAAGCATAGGAGTGATCGAGGGTACCGGCTGTCGACCCAAGGCGAGTACCGGCGGCTTCGCAGAGCCTTGAACCGGCTGCCTCATCCAAGCCAGGTACCGGCGGCCTAGGCCAGGTACCGGCGGTATATACTAGCCGGGTACCGGCTGTTTAGGCCTGGTACCGGCGGTTGCGCCTCGAAGCTGGGTGTCGCGGGTGTTTTGTCCAGGGATTAAACCGGACGCGTTACCAAGAATGTCGGGTACCGGCGGCATGACCTAGCCAGGTACCGGCGGTCTAGCCAAGCCGGGTACCGGCGGCATGACCTAGTCGGGTACCGGCGGTGTTGCCTAGGCTTAGCCTTGCTTTGTGACATTGTCTAGCTTTTAAAAATAATGTTTTATTGGGTGATCAAGCCAATAACACATTTTTATTTTTTTATCTTTATATTATGAATGTTGTGTCCATGACACCGTCTTGGGTGTGCATGACAGTGTGTATATTTGGTTGTGCGTATGACACTTTCTTGAGGGCCCATGGTTCCTTTGTATGTCAATGACATAGGTAGATTTGAGTATGCTTTACATTGTGCCTGTGACACTGTGCCAATGGCACTTTTGTTGGTTAACCTTTACTTTGTTTACTCGCGAGGATTGTCGCTTCCCAGTGAGAAGTGCTTATCTTTTATCAAGTAGATTAAAAGACGAATATGATTGTATGTTATTTGGCCAGACAAGGTTGTCTTTCTTGGCTTCATACATGTTGTATTGAACTATGTTCTTAGTTGCGTACGTGCGCATGCGTGTTCAAGTTGTAACATTGTACGTAATGGAAGTGCATGGTTGGCTTTAGACTGAGATGTCTATTGTGGCCTTATGCTTTTTGTATTGAATCCTTACTTCAATATTTATTTGTTTATGCAAATACCATAGAAAAATGATATTGTGAGATAATATTGGGATACAAGATCAGACCAAATGCTATTATTGCCAGTTTCATACATGACCATGTCATTCCATATGCTTGGAAACATTTATTGAAAACATAAAGGAAAAAATGACAGTAAAGGCTATCGCACCTTGATAGGTCAGTTCATATTGGCTCCCTCATGTATCATGAAGACATGGCCATCAGGTGGTCCGGGGTGTTCTGTGTCTTCCCCCTTCTTTTGCCAGGCATAATTCTTCTTAGGTGGAGTTTTATTTGCTTGCTGCTTAGCGCCAGGGACAAGGTGTTCTAGCTTGCCTTCTTCCAAAGCCCGCCAAATTTCCCTTTTGAGCTCTCTACAGACATTTGTGTCGTGTCCATGGTCTTCATGGAAATCACAGTATTTATTCATGTTTTTCGTACCTGACCTATGCTCCATCTGGGGTGGAGGTGTGAAGGTAGCGCACACCTGCTCTGTTATCAATATTTCTTTTGGTGTTTTGCTAAGAGCAGGCTCAGACGCATGTTTATCGTATGGGCCAAACCTCTTGTTGCTCCTTTCATCTCGTCGAGTGTCGGTCCATGACTTGCCGCCTACCTCTCTTGTGAGGGAGACAGTTTCCTTTGACCTTAGATAGTCATATGCTCTGTCTGTGGCTTCTTTGAAAGTAATTGGAGTTCTCTTGATTAACTTTTCTTGCAGTTGTCCTGGAAGTAGGGAAAGAGTAAAGCCAGAAATTTGTTGACTCTCTGGTAACATGGCGATCTTCTGGCATTCTTGTGTGTATCGCTGGATAAAGTCACGCAACCCCTCTCCTTCTTTTTTTCGTATCAAATGAGCCTCTATATGAGTTCTATGTTGCTTCTTTTATTGTACAAATTAAGTCACAAACCTGGCTTTTAGATCTGCGAAATCTTGAATACTCCTCTCAGGCAAGTCAGCAAACCAATCACGAGCGAAACCTTGTAATGTTCCAGGGAACATGTGGCAAGCGACTGGGTCTAACCATTTCTCCGTCATAATAGCATGTTCAAACAGAGCAAGGTGGTCGTCTGGATCTCGAGTACCATCGTAAGTACCAACAACGGACGAGACTTTTTGCTTATCTGGGAGTGGGAATCTGGCAACCCAGTCACAGAACTTTGAACTAACCACTGACAAAGGCATAGTGGCTGCACGAGGTGGAACTGCTGCTGTCACTAGGGTTTGCAAGACTCTGAGCATGTCGTTAGATGTGTCATGTGGTAGAGGTGTTGGTGGGGTGTGTGTGCTTGGTTGCCTTAGCCGCTCCAGGAGTTGTGACATCGGATCCACTAGCTGTACGGGCGCTGGCTGAAGCGTTGGGCGCAATGCCTCCACTAATTGTGACAACAGATCTGACGAAGCAGGTGGTGGTGGCTGAGTGCTCTGAGCCAACCTTCTAAGCAGTTCCATAATGGGATCCTCCTGAACCCCTTCAGTAGCAGGCTGGGAAGCAATCGAAACAGGTTGTCTTATAAGATCTGTGTCATCCTTCTGAGAGCTTGTCCCGTGGGACAAAAGAGGCTGAAATGGAGGGATGGATGTCACTGGTGGTGGTGAAGTAAACATACTTGTTCCAGCCAGCCTTGTGGAAAAAAGGGGACTTGTTAAAGAGGGATACCCCCGTGTCGTCCTTAGATCCGACACTGTATACTCAGAATCGACGTATGATTCTGGGATTGTGGTATGAACAGGTGAAGTCATCACCGCTTCCGGTGCAGTGGTAATCACAGTAGTGGTTATTTCTGGCGTTGAAGAACGGATCTGCGATGGATGTGTTGCCTCCATGGAAACGGTTGATTACTGAGAAAAAAAAAATTGGAAAAGTGAAACGCCGTTTAAAAAACGTGTCCCACGGATGGCGCCAATGTTCGAGCAACGATTGTCAAACACGAAGGTGAGGTGATATCAACCTTGGATCTCTTGTGATGATCACAGTGCAAACCCAACAAGCTCTTGACGAACCTAGGGTGATCAAGGTTGAAGATGGAAGCAAGAGTATATGAACTCTGTTTAAGCTTTTGTGTGTGTTGAAGTGAGAATGACAATGATTGAGACTATGTATTTATATGACCAGTTTCAAGTATATGGAACGTCCATCAATTAATGACGATCATGAATACTTAAACTGCCTTAGTAATCAATCACTGGTATACTAATCGTCTTCTATCTTTATTATTGTATGCGACGCCTCACTATTATGACAGTAGTAAAGTGGTTGTCAAGCGTCATTATGACTGTCGTCAAAGGCAAAGGGAAGCACATTCAAATGACAGGCGATGGCATGACAAGCGTTAACAATCTAAGACAACCTGACAGGCGATCGCCTGACAGGCGGTACAACTTGACAAGTGATGACAGATGTCGACAACCTGACAGGCGATGACGGCCTGACAGGCGATGACGGCCTGACAGGCGATGGCATACAGGCGGTACAACTTGGCGAGCAATGACAGGCAGGCGATGACAGCCTGACAGGCGATGACAGACAGGCGATGGCATACAGGCGGTACAACTTGGCGAGCAATGACAGGCAGGCGATGACAGCCTGACAGGCGATGACAGACAGGCGATGGCATACAGGCGGTACAATTTGGCGAGCAATGACAGACGTTGACAAATGTGATACAACCTAATAGGCGCTCAATAAAAGCCCATGTTTGTAATCCCTACTAACCTCATCAACAGTGAAGAAGCCCCGGAGTATCGAAGATTATTATTATTTCAAATGATAATGAAGATGGAAGGACGACAAAAAGGAATTGATGGATACGTCATCATTTTGCTTAAAGAAACGAAGAACAAAGAATAACTGATTTTTTCATTATAATGACAGAAACAGGTTATTAGTTAGAAACTGTAATTATTGATAGTCTATGTGTTAAAAGTGTAAATATACATTAGTGAAAAATATGATAGTTGAAACACTATCTACCGACCACCGTATAACCGCCACCACCGAACCATTACGATGGTTGGAAGGCAGCGGTTTGTAGTATATAAATAGGATATAAATGTAAACAATAATTAGTGTGTAATTTCTTAGATTCTATTGAATTTTAGTTTGATGAAGATCCATATGTTCATATTGTTAATTGATATCAAACACTGATCACAACCTATAAAGTTGCAGCCGGTGCTCACGGTTAGTTGTTGTAGAGTTTCTTACTAATCTGTTACTGGTCCTGGGCGTTCCACCAGTATAGACAACAACTAAGCTCTCATTTTCTGTTGCTAAATTCTTTTTTCTCATATGACATAAGAATTTGATTGGCAAAATCATAATCACGGGGGGAGGTATGTTCGGCTTACAATTAGTTACATTTAATCAAACCTAAACAAATTTAATCCATTAATATTAATTGGGCCACTCAGTAATATATAATGGGCATCATTTTTTTATTTTTTTAGTTATCTTCAACTTGTCATGTAACAAATCAAAATAATACTGAAGATTTTAATATTCATCTAGTTAATTTTAATATTTTTATTATGTTTAGCAATTACCTGCGATAAAAAGGTTGAAAAAAGAAAGAAAGATAACTTTGACACTATTTTTTACACGAAAAAGTTTGATCATCAAATGTAATTTGAGCTTATTACATTATCTTGTTTTTTTTTCTTAGCTTGTTAGTGTTTCATAAACGATGTTTGCCCACCCACAACCAAAATCCTGACTTCGTTACTGATCATAATCAACCATGAAGAACATCTCCATTTTCACAATCCTCGTGCTTCTAACCTTAGTTACATTAAAAAAATATCTTATGTAATTTTACATTAATCATTTTTAAAAGTTTGATTAGATAATAACGTATTTGATCAAAAATCTTGTATTGTTTTAGTTAGAGGGGTCGGTGTGTGCACAAGAGATTTTAAAATAAATTGTAGAATAAATACGTGTGATCAAACATGTAAATCCAAAGTTCGGAAAATTTACTACTGGAAGGTGCATCGATCCACAGAGAATGCACATACCCTTGTAATTGATAGTATATGTTGGCTTAATACTTAGTTTACAGCAAAATTCGTACTAAACTCAACGACTTAATTCTCTCCTATTTTGTTCTGTTCTATCTATGATTCATTTGTATTGCACGATTTTGTCTCTCCATAAGCAAGTACTAAAACCGATGAATGAAATTATAAACTTGAACTTGAAAACTACAAAGTTTCACCTCGATCTGTTAAAGACTCGTAGTTGATAATAAGAATCGTATCAAAGAAAGTTTACGAACATTTAAGACTACTAATAACGAAATTAACATTCTAATTTTATAAACTCCGAAACTTTTTACACACAAAAAATCAAACAATAAATACAAATCACAAAAACATCAACAATTTCTATTAAGATAATACAAGCATGTTCAAGAAAACACACATAAAGAATTTAAGCTTTTCCTTCAATCCTTGCCCAGGTAAGACCAACACAAGCATCAACAAAATCCCCATCAATAAAATCAGTCGAAAATACTTGCAACCGATCCGCAATATTCCTCGAAAAGCATTGAGTTACAAACAACCTCCCACACCCGTGGATCCGGTTTGTGACCGGTTTCACACACAAAACGGGGTTATCCGCTTGTGGTGTCACCGTATTCTCCACCCTATAGAAATATTTCCGTGTACTCACGGGTTGTTGCTGACCCAGAAACTTGAGATTACTTTCAAATTTCGTCATTGGCAAATCGGTATCGATCCAGTTATCTTTTAAATAACCTGAACTCCAAAACGGGCTACCTGCTTTTGGTTGGGCAGATTTTTGTGGCTTCCAAACGCATACAATTCGCTTAGGTAAAATCTCGGCCACTGTTTTGTGGAATACTTGGTCATCCTGATGGACCAAGTATTCCCCTAGTTGTTCCTCCAAGTATTTCTCAAATTCGGGTGGGTCGTTGTGTCCGAATTCAGTTCGGATTTCTAGAATTATTATTTCGGATTCAGTTTCCGAAATAAACTTTTTGACGTCTTTAATAACGACGTCAATACTATACGTGGAAAGAATCCCATGACATACTTTTTTGTTCTCGTTTACACGAATATCGAGTAAACGTGTTCCAAGTACAAGTTGTTTGTAAATGGACAATGATTGACATTGAGCGAATGGTCGAGAAACCATTCTGATCCCGATTTTATGGGTTCCGGAATCATGGGTTCCTGGCCAAACAATTTTGTTAAGGTGAACTTTTTCTGGGCCGAGCTCGGACATCCAGTTTTTTCGGTCAGTCGGTTTGTGATCGCACCCCGGAAAGGTGCATCCGCAGCTTTCTTCGAGCTCTCTTAACGCTTTCTTCTCGTCGGAGATCAGTTTCCGGCGTTTCATCTGTTTGGACCATTGTGTTCCCATTTTGTTTGTGTGTTTTTTCTCTTTGAAAATAAGTAAGGATTTTGATTGGTTTTGTGGATTTTAAATATATTTTTATGATGTCTTTTTCATTGTTATATTGATTGATTAAGTGAAAATGTTAGTTAAACTTGTATCTTGTGTGTACCATAACAACACAACATTTCGAATAATAATATTATAAAGATTATAGTGACTCGTAAGATGTAAATGATAAAACTTATTTTTTAGATTCGGTTATGTTTGTTCTAAATCATATTTCAATACGAGATAGTGAGTAATAATGACTTTTATATATTATCTTTTAAAAACTCGGGATAAATATTTTTCATTAATAGTTCTGTATAAAACAGAACTATTAACGGAAAAATGGATGAATAGGGCTTAATTAGTGAAAGAAAAGTTGAAATATGTGTGAGTTGTGGGTGGGGTGGGTGTTGAAATTCAATTATTGGTGGGGAGGATATAAATGATGTGTTAACAAATGTATGGCTGCCAAAATATATTGGTCGAGTCAATTGGATTTTTTTTTTTTTCTTCGTATCTTTCGATTAAATATATATAATTAAGCTTTTAAAAAGTATGAATAAATGAAAATGATTAGGCATGTTAATCATTTTTTTTTTTGTTCTTTTCTTATAATTATCAAGGTTAGAAATTTACCGTATGCAAAAAGTTAAAATATTGTGGTTCATCTTTGTAGTTAACGAGTGATATCATGATTCCGCCGACTATGATTTTGTCATAGGAATGTGTTGGACAAATGTACAAAGTCTTAATTATTGTTGTTGTCGAAATGTATCACTTTGTCCGGTTTGTTGGAACAATTGCATTGTAGATATATACAATTCAAATGAAACATAAGTTGTGTCAACAGATAGTGATTTAAGAGATTGTTAACAGGCATAAGTATACTTTAGTCCAAATTTAACCATAGACGGAAAATATGAATTATTGGGTCATATCTTTTATAATAAAAGATAATTAAACAAAGAAAATATATAGTGTAGAATGATATAAAAGCCCGACCCGTTCATTTGGCGGGTCTACAAGATGGTTGAGATGTCATTGTTCGTACAGCAAAGAACAAGGAATTGTTGGTCCCATGTAACTAATCAACAACATAATGAATGTTTGCCACGTTAGCATGGATATGTTTTTATTTTATATATTTTTACTTTTTCATTTTTCTTAGTTATATGCAACAGAGTTGGAATAATGAGACAAGGTCTTTCCAAAAAAAGAAAAATAAAAAAAAAATCAATATATGAAAATTGGTAAAAGAAAAAGATATTCGGTTAAAAGGCGAATAATATTGTTGTCATAGAAGATTGGTTGCGGTAAGCAAAAGTATTTTCTAGACGTAGCACATTAAGTGATCATGACTATTAACAAGACAGTTGTTCGATAGAAATGTCCAATATTTTCTTTTTATATTCATGTGTGTGGTCGTGTTATTTTATACATAGTTTATAATTCTTTGTCTTTATCTTGGTTAAATGAAGCTAAATCTAATAAATAATTTCAGCAGATTTAATTATTGTTTTCTAGAGGAAGCAACAAAAGTTAAATGAAAAACCTCATAGTAAATTACGTTCCAATAACTAACAAAGATTATAACAACACCTCGCCACACATCTTAATAAATTAATTTTAACTAGGTTATTATCCCATATATATACACGAATATTTGGAATAATATTTATTAAAAATAATTAATTGTAATTATAAATTTTGAGATATATTCGTCATTTCGAGGTACAATCATTATCGTTATTTATTCTTTTTATTCGCAAATTGTTTTGACCCTTATTATTTCGCTTTATGTTTACTCGCGCTTTATTTTATGAGTCGGGTTTTATGTAGTTTTGTTGCTTCGTCTCTCGTGGCGTAAGCGTTATATTTACCTAAGTGCCGAATAGTTAGTATTCTCGTGTTTTTAAGTTATGGTGTTTATGCCGTAATCGTCGGTTAAAATTAATATTTGAAAAATCTATTACAAAGTTAGTCCTCTAACTAAATCTGTTACAAAGTTAGTCTTTTAACGGGAACTAACGGAATTAGTTACAAAATCAGTCCTTTTAACGGAGTGTAACAGAAGTAGCAAGTCAGGGGGTGCGGCGCACCACATACCTAGTGCGGTGCATCGACCTGCAGACAGCCATACCAAATCTGATTTTTTCACCAACTCGATACTCCACACCTCCAATCCCCTCAATCACGTGATTTTGGCCTAGAAAGTCACTGGTTTTGGCATAAGGGACCTCCCCTTTGGTATCCCCAAACCTTCTATCTTATACATCTCTCGCTCATTTCCATTTCATTTCTAACTCTCAAACTCATATCTTTCTCTCTCAATTTCTCTCAAGATTTCCAGAAGGTGTGAAGAGAATAAACACACATTTGAAGAGAGTTTCAAGATCAAAGTCTTCTCCTATCATTTCCCTTTGATTTCCATAACGTTTGGTAAGTTTTCCTTTGAGGTTTCTCCACTTTTCTTTCATTTTCTCCCACTTTTGGTTGAGATTCTAACACAAACTTTGTTCACTTGTCTTGCAAGCTCTTTGCTACCATTTTCATCTTTTATTCTTGAAGATTCGACTAGTTTACTCGAAGAACTTTCATTTTGAGTTTTGGTAAGTAAATTCTCCACAATCTCTCTATCTTTCTTTTCCTTTGAACCCTAAGCTAATGGTGGTATATGTTGTGTTTTGGAGCCGAATATCTCATCACCACCACCACCGAAGCTTACTTTACGGTTTCGAGTTCGTGACCTTCTCGAGATTGTAGATTATTGCGGGTGACTACGGTACTTTCGTTGTTTCCCCTACTTTCTCTTTTTCTTTGTCTTCCGGTTTTAGCCTTAAAATGGTTAGGTTAACATATTAGACCAACATATGGACAACTCTTGAAATTAGACTAAATCTTAGTTAAAATGTATATTTAACCGAAAGTAACTTATTATCAATATTACTATGTAAAACTACACACATAAATATATGTAAGACATGGTAAATGATATTTGGACATAATATGACTTTTGGACAGTTTACAAATCTCCTTAAAATATCTCATAAATCAGATTTCAACAAAACGTTGAAAACCATAAATCTGAAAAATCAGCCAGTGCGCCGCAGTAGGTCTCTAGTGCGAAGCACCGGGCAATTCCTCGAAATTTTAGTTTCTGCATTTAAGGCACTGCGATGCATTGACTCTTTGGTGCGCCGCAGTAAAGCCCCATATCATGTATTATGACTTTAATCAACTAAAAACTTATGTATACTTAAACTAATATACGTAAAAGTAACAAATATTGCTAAATTAGCGTCTTTGGACTCAAAGACGTCAACGCCATCATAAATGTTATAATACTTGTTTAAAAACGAACGTTTTACTTATTTTTCGGCAAATACACTTTTGTTACAAAACGCGATCGTAATCTAAAATCGTAAAATAATGTTTTGACGTCAAACTTTTATAAAGTAGTTTTAAAACTATTTCTACTCTAATATTTTGAAATAAAAGGTTTTAGACTCTTAGAATGTCAAAGTTTGACTTTTATGTTGACTTTGACTTTCCTTCAAATTTTGACTAAGTCAACATCTTTGACTTTGACCAAGTCAACCTCTTTGACGTTGACCTTGGTCGATCTCAATTAAACTTTGGTAACCGAATTCCTTTCAACCGATATTTCCTATTAGTCATTTTCGGCTCGGAATATCATTCCTTTCTAATTGTCATTTATGAAGTGAATTATCGATATCTTTCCTATAGTCCTTTTTGACTCGGAACATCGCCTTTTTATCCGTCACTTTGACTCAACTTGATAACCGTTGAAATATCTTAATAAACTTTATATTATAACTTTAACCGACAAGGCTAAACCGTATAGAGATACTTAGACTATGTTTATCGTTGTTATAGGGCACTTAGACGGGGGAGTGTTAGCTCCGTGTTGATTACCCGATATTTGCTGAGCTTATCTTATGAGTTATTTCGTAGCCCTATTTACCTTTACTATTTTTGGGCTGGAAAGGGTATTTTAAATTGTTTGCATGATTGCTAAACGTTACTTTATATCTTGTTTACCTAGTGGATCATGATTGTCTTAGATTAGATGTTCATTATGCCTCGTTAGGCCCCCCCTTATACACTTGTTAAGCTTTATTGCCCACGGTTTTCATATATATATATAAATCTATATGGGTTGGACCAAAACCTCATTGCTCGATAGGATGTCCCTATAAGTGGATGTTATGGTTGATTGATTATTTGTTGCCTTTGGTTGGACATGCCTTAGGATTGGGGTTATTGTTGTGTGGTCAGGTTCAGTGTATGACTAGTCTAGGCAATGTACGTCGCACTTAGGTTGTAAAGCAAGATTGGTCATTTGAAACTTATTATGATTATAACACTTTTATATGGGTCAACGTTTATTTAATATTGCGAATAATTCACCAACATGTGCTGATATCGTTTTTAACGCTTTTTAGGAGTTTGAAAATTATTTTACT
>CAJVGC010000432.1:42529299-42556955 GCA_910822075.1 Senecio squalidus
ATAGTTGTTGTACATACAAACGCAAATATATATACAAAAGAAAGTATTGTCATTCTACATAAGTAAGAATATTCAGGAAAAAGGCATTATATTAAAAACATGTGGAATGCTCCGGCAAATGGGATTAGGGTCGAAACGGAACCATGTTGACACGATACGCTATGTGTAATATGTTTCTATTAACATAAAGAGGTTCAAAACAATCTAAATTTGTTTTATCTTTCGGGTGGGTCTTACCTCCTAACACCTTTTATACAAAAGAGTTTTTTTTTATTTAGAATAATTATATGTCAAATTAAGGACGATGTTATCTATTGACAATAACTGCGTATTGGCGGGGTAAAGCTAGTTCCCTTGTTAAATCTTTCGAATAATTATTACTTTGATTGTTATCTGATTATTACTTAATAAATAGGGAACAAAGCTTACTTACAATGGATATTCATATGGCGGCCTTTGCGATGAAAATATGGGTTATCAACCCTATGGGGTGGACGTGACCATTGCTAGAAAATTCAAACAACTGCTGCAGTTTATATATGTCATTGCTAATTAGCTAGTTGGTATTTTTAGTTACGCACTTTACCATCTACATGGACATTATTGCTCTAAAAAGTGTATAATTAATATTCGATAAATTCTATGCAATGTAATTGTCTGGATATTCTTTGCTTTCTAAATAAGCTTGATAATTGTATATAGTCTTTTGATTTGCTAAACTGATACGAGTAGATGAACTTATAGACCCGCAACAAAGTGCGGTAACCTACTACCTATTAGACAGATTAGTTGTTAGCCTAGTCCATTTAGGTTACTAGGGCTGAGCCCTCATTGTAATGATATATATATATATATATAGGATATATATATATCCTATATATATATATATATAATATAAATATATATATATATATATATATATATATAGATATATAGATATATAGAGGTTGGTTCTTGTAAAACAAAACCTTAAGGTAAAATAAGTAAAAAAAAAATTAAAAAATAATTTATAACGTAGATAGTTTGGATTATCGTCATTTTAACCATATCTCAAACTTTTGTACAACATAAAATAGGTAGTTTTACCGTTATGCATCAAATTTGAATATTTACTGCACAAAAACAAAGAATTTGATGCACAGTCCCTAAACGACATATATTTTGATGCATATCAAAACTTGCTTTTTTAAAGTTTGTTATAATTGAATAAATAAACATAATACAAAATTACACATATAATAAATTATTTTTTTTATATTTTTTTACTTATTTTACTTTAAGTTTTGGTTTATAAGAACCTCTCCCTATATATATATATATATATATATATATATATATATATATATATATATATATATATATATATATATATATAGGAGTATGATCAAATAAAAAGTGTTAAATTTGTAAAAAGTGTGAGAAGCATTGTGGGAGTGACATGTGGCAAGCTTGTAAAAAAAAAAAAAAAAATTTAATAAAAAGATATTTAAAAAATAATATTTTTTTTTTGAAAAAAAAAAAATCGTAAAAAAAAAAAATTTGAAATCCTTTTTGATAACGTTTGATGGCACATTAATGATGTACAAAAAATATGATTCATATAAATGATGCAAACAAAAAAACTATGATATTCAACTATGATGCACACATAAAATGTTAATCATAGATGTGCATCATAACAAATGTGTTTCATATTTTTTTTCGTACATAAGTTTTTTTCGAGCAAAAAGAAAAAAAAAATTCTCGAAAAAAAAAAAATTTAGATTTTTTTTTTATTAAAAATATTATTTTTTTATTAAAAAAAAAAAAAAAAAAAAAAAGAAATTCAAGCTTGCCACATGTCACTCCCACAATGTTTCTCACACTTTTTACAAATTTAACACTTTTTACATGAACCCTTCCCTTATATATATATATATATATATATATATATATATATATATATATATATATATATATATAATATATATATATATATTATATATATATATATAGGAGAAGGTTCTTTATAAAACAATATTAAAATAAATTAATTAAAAAAATATGAAAAAATAATTATAATGTATTATGTTTATTTATTCAATTATAACAAACTTTAAAAAAGCAAGTTTGATATACATCAAAATATATTCGTTTAGGGGGTTGTGCATCAAATTCATTGTTTTTGTGCAGTAAATATTCAAATTTGATGCACAACGATAAAACTATCCATTTTTTGATGTACAACAAAAACTTCGTTTTTAAAGTTTGATATATGGTTAAATGAACGATAATCCAAAATATCTAACGTATTAAATTATTTTTTAATTTTTTTTTACTTACTTTACCTTAAAGTTTGTTTTACAAGAACCCAACCTCTATATATATATATAATGATATATATATATATATATATATATATATATATATATATATATATATATATAGTGAATGGTTCATGCGAGAACTCAAATTTCTGCGAGAACTGCGAGAACCAATTTGGAGCCTGTGGATTATCAGATCAAGGGTTAAAAACGAAAATGACATATTTGTAATTAATAGGAAAATTGAGTAAAGAGTTAAAAGGGTATTTTGAGAATTCACATTCTTTCCTAGAAAATCTCTCTCTCTCTCTTTAATACCACAAATTATGTCAAACTCTAACCGCACTCATTTCCATTTTTTCTCTTTAATTCATCTTTTTATTTCAATCAAAATGAAAATCAGTAATCATGCATTCCAATCACTTGCTTCTCGAAGAACCTATTTGCATGGCCTCAATTCCCGAACCTTCTAAATCCGTAATTTCTCAATTTTGATTTTAATTTTATAGATCTATTTTTTTGTGATTTTTTTTTTTTTAATTTTTTGATTTTATGTTGTTATTGATTATATATGTTTTTTTGTAATTATTTGTAAATTTTTTTGTGATTTTTTATGATTAACAATATACATACCGCAATATGATGTTTTTCTTTCACAACTATCCCCTAATAATTGAAAAACTTACTTTTGCCTAATGGACGTTAACATTCTTTTTGATTTCCCCTATTTGGTTATTTGTTATTTAGTGAAACCCATATTTCATGATTGGCTTATTACTTTATTTGGACTTTTGTGTTGCAGAGTATTGGTTTCTCCTTCGCTGTAGTATTTTTTGCTCTAATGAGGCAACCAAACGCATGGGAGCTTGATCTACCTTTTCCTTCATTTCTGCAGTTGAATCAAATTTGCCATTCCTTCTCCTAGCCATTTCACCTTTTCATTGATGTCTGAAGTTGAATCAAGTATGAGCGACAGTTTGTGTAACGGAATTGAAAAGGGTATTCTTGGACTTGGTAATCGTGGGTGAGTGTTTGAGTTTGTATAATTTAATTATTTTGTGGGTCTCTTTTTAATTTTTGTTTGCCCAAACGTTTGTGAATTTCCATTTGATTGTTCAATGGTAATAATTTATTACTAAAATG
This sequence comes from Senecio squalidus, assembly GCA_910822075.1. Lineage (NCBI taxonomy): Eukaryota > Viridiplantae > Streptophyta > Magnoliopsida > Asterales > Asteraceae > Senecio > Senecio squalidus. Next base: position 42,532,746 of record CAJVGC010000432.1, read on the forward strand.
ATTTTTTTAATATGCAGATGATAAGCAAAAAAAGATTACAATCAAGAACATAAAGTATGATGAAGAAAAACTTTCGTTTACTCCTTTTCTTTCTTTGATTTGTACCTAGTTTTAGGAACTTTTTACGATTACTATGGGTTGTTCATATTTGATCATACTTAGTTCATGGATTTTTTTCTCCATCATATCTGAACATCGTCACGTGTTCATATATTATCACAGTTGTTCATATATTATCACAGTTGTTCATTTGTAAACATTAAGGTGCGATCATATGAACACACATAAAAGTGAGTTTGTTATTGAAAAGTTATGGTTCTCTAAATAAAAAATTCTTACTGAAGCATCATATACATTAAAGTGAAATTAATATATTTGTATATTTATCTTTTTCCAGTTGCTATGTAAAGAACGATATTGGTAACCATGCGAAAAAATCATTGGCCGAAGGTTTTTAATAAAGAAAAACCTTTGTTCATAAATGCACAAGATTTAAAATACTAAGTCAATCGACGAATAATTATTTTTCTAGCCATCCAAAAGTTTTACTAGAAAATGATTGTTACTGTAAAAAGATATGTAGTGAAAAAAAGGAATAAATTAAGATGAGAGAGAAAAGAAAAAAAAATCTAAATTACAAATAAGAAGATTACTATTTTACCCTTTTTAATTTCAAAAAAAGGTTTAATATTAAAAAATAAATGAGTGGCTGAGAATGAGTTCTCGCATGAACTAATCCCTATATATATATATATATATATATATATATATATATATATATATATATATATATATATATATATATATATATATATATATATATATATATATATATATATATATATATATAAAATCAGACTCACTCATCTAAGTTTAATTATTTAAGTTGATATTATTAGGTCCTCTCGAATCCTAACAATTTTAAACCGATTATAGACCGACCGATTATTTCATATAAATTATTTAACCTATCTAGACTCCTCTCGAATACCTAGAATGTTGATTAATTAATTTATGTATAAACAACTTTATAATAATATTTTAAAACTTAGACAATTAAGGATTTTCGATTAAAAACAAATACCTAAACAATCAATAACGAAAACTCAAACTTCAAATAAGATCCGTTAATCAAACAAATGTAAAAATAGTTTAGCTACTCATTATCGACATAAAAATAGCAAATAAACAAATAGAAAACATAATAGAAAAAGTCTTAAAAAGGAAAAGAGAAACAAACTAAAAGATTGCAAACGCGTCGTGACCGACGTTGAATGAAAACCAAATTCCTAGCTCGAAACCTTGCCTCCAAACGAATCCTAAGCTTCCAATACTTGTTTGACACATCTTTTTACTTGATCCTTGTTCTATATATATATATATATATATATATATATATATATATATATATATATATATATATATATATATATATATATATATATATATAGAGGTGGGTTATTGTAAAAAAAAATTAAAATAAAAAGGATAAGAAAGAATGTAGGCCACTCATTTAGTCAACAAAAAGGGAATCAAGAAAAGTCAACGCGGTGGCAGTTTGGTAATATTTTCGAACTTTTATGCCCTTTTGGTAATATGCAGAAATATTTTATTTTTTTGTAATTTCATTTTTCCAGATTACTCATTTTTTGATTCTTTGTGCATAACTTTTATCAATAACGTGTGCATCGATTTTATGTGCATCAAAAATTTCTATATAAAAAATACGAACATTGTGTATCGGTTTTTATAAAATAACTTGTGAATTAATTTTATGTAAGTTTTTTATACAAAAAATTACAAAACATTGTGCGTAAATATTAAATATATCCGTGCATCATTACAAAAAGATTGTGCATAACTTTACAAAACCATTTGTGCATAACTTTACAAAACCATTGTGCATAAAAAAAAACATCCGTCGTCAGCCTGTCACCGGAAACCGCCGGATGAAGCAGATCTTCGCCGGAAACCTCCATACACCACCATCCCCGCCGCCGAAAACCTCCAGTCACAGTCACCACTGAAAACCGCCGAAACCTCCAGTCACAGTCACCATCTCCAGTCACGGTCACCACCAGCCGCCACCCTTTTCATCACCTTACACTAACCTAGGGTTTCAATTTCTCTGCAATTTATCATCATCCTACCACTCCGCCGCCGTCGCAAAAACCTGCAGATCGGAATCTTCTTCATATAAAACACCGCCGCCGCAAAAACCTGCAGATCGAAATCTTCTTCATATAAAACATCCTACCACTCCGCCGCCGTCACAAAAACCGCCTCGCCGCCGTCGCAAAAATCGCGCCGTCCGAAGCCTCGCCGGAGTCTTCTTCATATAAAACACCTTTCGGCGGGATTTTAAGAGAGATAGAGAGAGTATTTTAGTTTGATATGGTTAGGGTTAGATTTTGGGATTTAAAATTAAAAGTGTGGTGTCAAATGACCATTATACCCTTATTGATATAATAATGGGTTTTTTTTTGCCACGTGTCACCTCCTCCTTCCTTCCTATACTTTGTATTTTCAAATCCTTTTTATAGGATCCTAATCCTATATAAGTATATATATATATGTATGTATTTGTAACCATTCTAAAGCAATCAATCAAATACCAATTCATTATATGTTATCAAAGCAAATATTGCTCTAACTACTTTCCTAAAAACAATCCCTAAAATACCTCCTATATTCTATCGACAAAACAAAACCATCAATCGACCCAAAACCCTAAAACAACCCAACTTCTGTCGCCTCTTACAATGGACGCATCCGGCTCATCCGAAAGATCTTACGGCCTCACCAACATTAAGGCTCACATTCCGGTCACCCTTGACCTTGAAGATATGAACTACACTACATGGCGAAAGTTCATTCAAATGCATTGCATCACAAACGAAGCGGAAGGATTTCTAGACGGTACAACTTTACCAAAAGGTAAGGATGACAAAGTGTGGCTCAAACGGGACGCGCTTGTCAAGATGTGGATATACAATACGATAAGCAAACCGATACTACAAATAGTGATGAAGAAAAGCGAAACTGCGCAAGACTTATGGAAGGCGATACATGATTTGTTCCAAAGCAACAAAGATGCTCGCGCCATGCAACTCCACGATGATATCCGAAACATCTCGCAAGGGGACCTCACCATCTCGACATATTGCCACAAAATAAAGGTAATTGCTGATTTACTTGACAATATGGATCAACTGGTCGATGAGAAAACGTTGGTGATGCACACCTTCAATGGACTATCGGCCGAGTATGCAACCTTCTCTACGGTTCTTCGAATCCATAAGCCATTACCATCTTTCATTGACACTCGGTCTCTACTCGAAATGGAGGAGTCAAGAATCACTAGGACTCACACGCAAATGATAAACAAAGAAAACTCATCTTCGGCTACGGTTCTACACGTGAAACAAAACATTCCCCGCGGTAATTTAAATGACTTGTGCCGTAATTTTCAACGTGGTTTTTGCAGATTTGGTGAAAAATGCAGGTACATCCATGTTTCAGGCGGCAATAATCGTCTTCACGGTGGTTATGGCGGAAGTCAGCTTCCTCACTTTTCCCAGCAAACAAATTCCTTTCACATGCAAAATAGGCCAACTAATCAAACCCACCAGGCCCACTATCGCAATGGCCCAAGACAGTCATATTCAGCAAGCCCAACAAATAATCAGCCTTGTAAATTTACTACATCCCCCCCCCCAACTTAAATTACCCACCCGATTACTATCCATACCCGACAGCTCCATCCGGGTCAGCCCCTCACCCACTCGGATCTGCCCCACCCAGCAACCACTCGGGTCAGCTCCATCCATCCACGGGTACCCACTCCAACCCGGCCGCGGTTTTCCACACTCAAAACGCATCAACCGATGAGGAAACTACTTTACCGCAAGCATTTACGAATATGACTTTCCATGATCATGGGGCTAGCGAATGGTACATGAACACTGGGCGACTTCACACCTTGCATCCAATTCAGGTAGTCTCGAAACTATTTTTAATAAAAGCATTAATTCCTCTATTATGGTTGGCGATGGAAATTCTATACCAGTTACACATACAAGACAAACTCATTTAAAAACCTTAACTCGCCCTTTGAAATTAAATAATGTCCTTGTCACCCCGCAAATAATCAAAAACCTTAATTTTGTTCGCCGATTCACAACTGATAATAATTGTGCAATTACATTTGACCCTCTTGGTTTTACTGTGAAGGACCCTCGGACACAAACAACGCTTCTTCGATGTGATAGCACCGGTGACCTCTACCCCGTTACACAACTTCATAAAGCATTTTTATCTTCGAGTCGAGATATCTGGCATCAACGGCTTGGAAATCCAAGACACGATGCTTTGCGCATTCTCATTTCCAATAATTTAATTTCCTGTAATAATCACAAGTCCCAACACTTGTGTAATGCTTGTCAACTTGGTAAACACGTTATGTTACCTTTTATTCGTCTGTGTCGTCAGTTGAGTCAGTTTTTGATATTGTGCATTCAGACTTATGGACATCCCCCATTCCCAGTATCACTGGCATTAAGTACTATGTTATTTTTGTGGATCATTTTTCTCATTTCTTGTGGGTATTTCCATTACGTAAAAAGTGTGATGTTTACTCAAATTTTTTAATTTTCCGTGCCTATGTTAAGACTCAAATCAATCGCGAAATAAAAAAATTTCAATGCGATCATGGCGGTGGATTTGATAATCATGCATTACATACCTTGTTTGAAAAATGGCATTAACTTTCGATTCTCATGTCCCAAAACTTCTCAAAAAAACGGTAAATCTGAACGCATGCTTCGCACTATAAATAACTTCATTCGTACTCTCCTTTTTCAAGCTCGTTTACCACCAATTTATTGGGTAGAGGCATTACATATGGCCACACATCTTTTAAATATCCTCCCCTCCACCGCAATAAACAACGAAATTCCCTTTCAAAAACTCTTTCAAAAGCCTCCACCATACAAACACCTTCGAGTCTTTGGCTACCTTTGTTACCCACATCTTCACCCCAAACATAAACTCGAACCCCGTTCCACTCCTTGCATCTTTCTCGGCTATCCCGTAAATCATCGAGGTTACCGGTGTCTTGATCTAGTCACAAAGAAAATCATCATCTCACGTCATGACACATTTGACGAAACTGTGTTCCCCTTCACCGCTAAATCAAATGCCACACCCACATCCTACCACTTTCTAGAGGAAGACTATCCTGACTCACCCACATCACGCCTCCAACACTCCATGCAAACCACCTCACCTCCATCCGCTCCTACTACCACCCCATCCTCCTCACCTACCTCTCACACTGTACCAACCCCTACCTCAGACACCACTGCCCCCTCCCCCCTATCCCCCGGTACACCTTCCCCTGAATCATCCCCCATACCCGACGCCCCATCACCACATCCCTCACCCGACCCAAATCCCCCACCCGCTCCTCCAACACACCACCCTATGACAACCCGTTCCCGCCTTGGTCACCTCAAACCAATCCAAAAACTCAACCTTCACACCTCTCACCATCCTTCCCCACCCCGATCCTACACTCAAGCCCTAAAAAAACACGAATGGAAATCGACCATGAAAATGAATATAATGCGCTTATTAAGAATAATACGTGACAACTTGTACCAAAGCCTGTAGGTGTGAATGTCATTAGATGCATGTGGTTGTTTAAAATTAAATGTCACGCATATGGAACAATCAGTCGTTTCAAAGCACGTCTTGTAGCCAATGGCCGTAGTCAACAACAGGGGGTGGATTGTGATGAGACTTTTATCCCGGTGGTCAAACCGGCCACCATTCGGACAGTACTTAGCCTAGCCATTTCGCGGAAATGGCCTATTCATCAGCTTGATGTCAAGAATGCCTTTCTACATGGCAATCTTGAAGAGACTGTCTACATGTGCCAACCTCCGGGTTTGTTGACGCCAGATATCCTAATAATGTTTGTCATCTTCAGCGCTCTTTGTATGGTCTAAAACAGGCACCACGTGCCTGGTTTAAGAGATTTGCAGCTTATGCCTTACGCATCGGGTTTATTCACAGTCGATATGATACATCACTATTTATCTTCCGTCGTGGGGATGAAACTGCTTATCTTCTCCTATATGTAGATGATATCATTCTAACAGCTTCTTCTACCGCTCTCACATAGCGCATTATTTCTTCTCTCAGTCGTGAGTTTGATATGACAAATTTGGGGCCGCTGAGTTATTTTTTAGGTATTTCGGTTACTCGTACAACACACGGCATGTTTCTGTCACAACAGAAATACGCCCTCGATATTTTGGAGCGAGCTCATATGCTAAACTGTAACCCCTGCAGAACACCTGTGGATGTTGATTGCAAAATCGGTTCTTCTGGGCCTCCTGTTTCAGATCCATCGTTATACCGTAGTCTTGCGGGGGCCCTTCAGTATCTTACCTTCACCCGACCTGATCTCACTTACGCTGTCCAGCAAATTTGTCTCTTTATGCACGACCCTAGGGAACCACATCTTCATGCTCTGAAACGTATTCTACGATATGTTCACGGTACTCTAGATCATGGCTTACAACTTTACTCGTCCACTAGTACTCAGCTCACAGCATATTCGGATGCGGATTGGGGAGGTTGTCCAGATACACGCTGCTCCACCTCTGGTTACTGTGTTTTCCTGGGATCCAACCTCTTATCTTGGTCCTCTAAGCGTCAAAACAATGTTTCACGTTCTAGTGCAGAATCCGAATACAGGGGAGTCGCTAACGCCGTCGCAGAGACATCCTGGCTCCGCAATCTTCTTAGGGAACTCCACAATCCACTGTCATCAGCCACTGTTGTTTTCTGTGATTATGTTAGTGCAGTCTACATGTCCACCAATCCAGTTTAACATCAGCGCACCAAACACATTGAGATTGACATCCATTTTGTCGTGACAGAGTTGCGGCTAGTCTAGTTCGAGTACTTCATGTCCCATCCCGTTATCAGTATGCAGATATCTTCACCAAAAGATTATCCTATCCGCTGTTCTCTGATTTTAGATCCAGTTTGAGCGTTCGACAGCCGCCTCCCACTCAAACTGCGGGAGCCTATTAGACAGATTAGTTGTTAGCCTAGTCCATTTACGTTACTAGGGCTTAGCCCATCATTGTAATGCTATATATATATATATGTATATATATATATGTATGTATATATATATATATATATATATATATATATATATATATATATATATATATATATATATATATATATATATATATATATATATATATATATATATATATATATATATATTTATAGTGAATATGGGGCTGTTACACATGTAAGCTTACATGCGAAACTCATTAAAACTTTGTCGTTTTGTGGTTTAAATCCTTTTTAACGCTTGATTTGTCCTATATTCATCAAGGGAGAGGTGATCCCCAAAATGCAGGGGGTCATTGTTTATTATGAAGAAGTTATAAAAAGTGACTTCGATAGATGCCCAGTGATGACAAAAAAACTTATTTTTTTGAAAGACACGATTAATGACGAAAAAGATGTGAATAGATAAAAATTTGTAAAGATAGTTTAATAAATATGATTAAAATTATATAGATTTGAAGAATTTTTAACAAAACGATATATTTTTTGATGAGTTTCGCATGTAAGCTTACATGTGTAACAATCCCATATTCACTTTTCTATATATATATATATATATATATATATATATATATATATATATATATATAGGGGTGGGTTATTGTAAAAATGGTTTGGAAATAAAAAGGGTAGGAAGCAATCCTAGCCACTCATTTAGTCAACAAAAAGGGGATCAAGAAAAGTCAACGCGGTGGCATTTTGGTAATATTTTTGAACTTTCATGCCCTTTTGGTAATTTGCAGAAATCTGGTTTTTTTTTTTTTTTTTTTTTTTTTCTTTTTTTTTTTCATTTTCCCAGATTACTCATTTTTTTTAATCTTTGTGCATAACTATTTCAATCTTTGTGCATCGATTTTATCAAAATAATGTGTGTATTAATTTTACGTAAGTTTTTTTATACAATACATATCCACCGTCGGAAAATTTACCGGAAATCAATCCACCAAAACAAAACAATCAATCCACCAAAACAAACAAACATATGCATAAAAAAAAACATGTGCATAAAGAAATCAATGTGCATAACAAAACATGTGCATAAAAAATTAATGTGCATAAGTATCTTCTTAGCATCCGCCACCATCATTTCCACCTTCTCCGCCGACGGTATCGGATCTGGAAACTCATGTTTCCACCTTCTCCGGCGTCATTTCCACCTTCTCCGGCGACGGTATCTGGAAACTCAACTGTTTTCATATTTTCATTTTCACACTCTCTCACACACACACACACACTCATGAAAGCTCAAAAACACAAAAAGTTAAATTCAATAGTGCATTTGCTTAGTATTCTGTATTCACGATGAAGAAGCTTAGATCAAATTTACCTCGCCGGAAACGTCCGAATTATTCTCCGATTCTGAAACCTACAGTTGTTGTAACAAACTCATGTTTCCACCTTCTCCGACGTCATTTCCACCTCTCCACCGTCAATTTTTTCGATTTGTGAAACTCATGTTATCGGATCTGTGGTGGCTGAACATACGGGCGGATCTGTGGAGAATTTGTTGTTGCAGAGGCTGAACATACGGGTGCAGCAGTGGTGGCTCGGAAGCTCGCCGGAAACTGGTGGCGGCAGTGGTGGCGGGAGTGGTGGCGGCAGTGGTGGCTCTCTTAGGGTTAGGGTTTTGATGTAATGAAGATGATGAAGATATGAAAAATGAGAGAAATAGGGTATTTAAGTGTGGTGTTAAAATGACCATTATACCCTTATTGATATAATAATGGGTTTTTTTTCTCCCTGACACGTGTCACTCCCTTGTCCCTCCCTATCCTTTTTATTTTCCGAGCCTTTTTACTTGATCCTTGTTCTATATATATATATATAGTGAATGGTTCATGCGAGAACTCTTTTTTTTGCGAGAACTGCGAGAACTCTCACAAAAAGTGTTAAATCTCGTTTCACTTCGTTTATTCACATGCAAACTCTTTTGGAGATTAATAATCAAGTAAATATAAACGTAAAAAACTAAAAAAAAATCATATAAAATGACGTAAAAAGTTTTCGTTCATATATGAACTCATTTTTTGAAAAAAAAACGTTCATATGTGAACAGTTTGTAAATACGCGTGATTTCATACAATTTTTTTAATTTTTCATTTATATTTTTACTAGATTTTTAACATTCAATAGTTTTTACATGTCAATAGACATAATTACATGTTAATTGACACTTTTTTTAAGAGTTCTCGCAGTTCTCGCAGAAATAAGAGTTCTCGCATGAATCAGTCCATATATATATATATATATATATATATATATATATATATATATATATATATATATATATATATATATATATATATATATATATATATATATATATTTGTAACCATTCTAAAGCAATCAATCAAATACCAATTCATTATACTACCCTCGTTTCTATTAAATGCCCGCAGGCCAAAGCATTAACTATTACTCGTAACATATATGATACGACTGTTCAATAAGAAGCCCAGATTTTATATAGGAAACACCGGTTTTATGTAATATGAGACACTTTGTGTGATTACCATTAACCTATTAATATTATAGTCATATGTGCTAAGTGCATAATAAGTATATGCATTTTGTGGCCCGAGTGGACAAAATGATAGAATGGCCAAACCTTAAACTATTACTGATACCATGTATATGTGACATGAATGATAACTAACATAGTCCATTACCGCAATGTACATAATTTCTCTATGGCATTAAGGGCCAAACAAGAACCTGTTAAGTCATAAAACTTTATATTGTCCAAAGGGCTAAACTAGAAACTGTTTTCTTTCAACTATATATCACCAGACGAATAAGAAAAATTAGCAAAAACCGTCATTGTTAAAATTGTTCACCGTTGCATCGCTCGGACTCTGTATTAGTATATAAAGATAAAGACTTGTTGGTTGTCATCGCTTTAAGTTTTTATTTAAGAAGAAAAGCTAAGAGAAAAACTTTCCAAATAGTGTTTGGGTTTAAAAAATAACTATACCGATAAGTAGTTATGGGCCGGGGGCCAAGGTTTTGAGGTTTTTCCATTTCTTGGGCCTAATTATTGCTTAACCCTAAATCCATCCTTCTATAAAGTAGCAAACCAATGAAGCAATCAAATATTCACAACCCCCATTTCTTTGTATTTGTAGTCTTTTTATTTTACATTTTTTCTTGACTAATTTTGAAATAATTTATGTTTTAGAAAACGGGATGATGACGATTACATGTGATAAGGTCTCGTTCGTCGTAATGGTAATGAATAATTACCTTGCCGACCATCCTGTTATATCACCACCCATAAACTGAATTCCCTTTCATTTTGTTTCTATGATTTTTTAATTAATAATATTTTTTGTTTTGTTTTGGCATATGATTATTAAATCTTACACAAAGACAAGCATATGTCTGAATAAACATATGTTGAAAATCTTTATATATATGATGCCTCTTAATCTTTACAGAATTTTTTATGTTTCTTTGTTGCATTACAAATTCACTAAAAAAACTTACATTATTTATTAATTGAATTAGAATTTTTATTTGTTGATTTCTATTCTTTGTTGTTGACATATGGTTGAGAAAAATATTATGACATTTGAATCATTTTTTGTTTTATCAAATAACCTCTAAATAAAGATTCTATTAATATGAGTATTACTTATGGAAATCAATATTTCCTAAAGGACATAAAATATATGTTTTTAATTTATTTTTTCTCATACAACTTGTGTGCATTCAACTTAAATGAAAATATAGGAGAAATTGGAGGTTTAAAAGACAAAAGTGCCCTTATGTGAAATTCAAATGATAAACTTAATGGATTGGAACTTAATAGAGGAAAATGTAACTATCCACTTTTGAAAAAATATTTTTTTTGGTCATTCACATTTGAGAATTTGTAATCTTAAAAGGTTAATGTGTTAATGGAAAACAAAATAAATAATTGTTAGACATTGTAGATGAAAAGGTGTATTTGAATACAAAAGGTTAACGATGATTAGTTTTTAAATTTTTATGTATTTATTAGATTAATACTTAAACCTTCTTAACAATCCATGTTTTTATGTGTATAACTTTCATTTATTTATCTTTCTTATCACATAGCTTTTTGTAGCAATCATTTAACTATTAAATTTGGAATTCGAACTTCAAAATTGCCACTGTTACGTCGACATTGCCGAATCCGAACTCCAAATTTGCGAGTTAACTTTGAAATGAAATTTGTAACTCTATATCGAAGCCATAAGAACGAGAGGATTTGAATTTCGTAACAAATATCAATTGTAAACTTTTTGTTTGCCAAACATCAGTCCACATTTATTAAGAAATGTACAACCATTAAATATATGAGTAAATTACCAAAATAATCACCTATTAGTTACACTTTATAAAAATAATCACATAATTCGCGACGGATTTCTCGCGACATTTTTTTCGTCGCGAAAGTACACATATTTTATTCAGACCAATAAAAATACGACACGTTGTCGCGACACTATTCATTTCTCGCGTCAATATTAATTTTCGCGACGACGTGTCTGATTTTTATTGGTCTGATTTTGTTTTATATACTTCTCGCGACGAAAAAGTGTCGCGAGAAATTCGTCGCGAATCAGGTGATTATTTTTGTAAGGTATAAGTGATAGGTGATTATTCTGGTGATTAATTCTTAAATACATTATCATTTTCATGGATCAAGAACTCGCCAAGTTGTTCCTCTAAGTATTTCCAGAACTCTGGAGGGTCGTTATGTCCAAACTCAGTCCGTACCTCCAGAATTATTATTTCACACTTTGTTTCAGAAATAAACTTCTTGACATCTTTGATAACAACGTCAATACTGTACGTGGTGAGGATCCCATGACAGACTTGCCGGTTCTTGTTGATCTGGACATCTAGAAGACATGCCCCACATACAAGCTGCTGGTAAGTGGATAATGATTGACACTGAGCAAATGGACGCGGAATCATCTTTATTCCAATCTTGTTAGTGGCAGAGTTGTATGTTCCCAGCCATACAATCTTGTTTATGTGAGGTTTGTTAGGATTCAAGCCGGACATCCAGTTTTCCCGGTCAATTGGACTGTAATCACATCCGGGGAAGTCACAACCACTGCTCTCCTCGAGTTCACGTAACATGTCAGGATCAAATAAGTTTGTATAACCTTAAACCTTAACCTTGTTAGATCGTGATCTATCAAAAAAGTTCAGCAGCGGATATGAACACTTTGATATTAACAAGTTATTCAAACAATCAATATTGGTAAAGTATGAATAATGATGAACAATATTATTGCTGAATTATAAGCCTCAATTGCATTAACTTTGATAATCAATACAACGTGTTTCTTTATCAATACAAGGATCTATATATAGACCTTGAGGCTAACCTAGATAAACTAGGAAACAACATCTATCTAAAAAGAAAATAGAATTTCAATCTAATTGTAATTCTAACTAAACGTGCATGGCAAGTGTTAAGTCAACATTAACACTTTCCGTATTAATCTTCAAGCAGTATTAATGATAAGCCGCAATAATGAAAGTCTTCAGTAGTAATCTTCAACATCAGTATTAACTTGTCTTCCGTAGTAACTTGTATGTCTTCAGTATTAATGGTCTTCCTCATTAACTGTCTTCAGTCCGCATTAACAACATACATACTATCAGTATCTAGGAACAACATTAAAAGGTTTAAAACTATTTTAACTAAGTTATAAACCAAACAATTAACTAAGTTATAAACCCAACATAACATTTTCTTCTCATTAGCGACTAGCCTTCATCGTTCCACCTGTTTAGACCAATGCGCTCCCATTTCTGTCTTTATTGTTTTATCATACAAATATATATAGACATGATCATACTTAATAATCACTAACAAAATGTTTTATTTAAAGTAAAATATTATGTGACAGTTCAAAGGTTGAAAACAATGGAAACATGTAATAATAACTTCTTGGTGGTATTGACTTTGAACTAGTCTGATGAAGATCTATGTTACTTGGATTGAAAATGTCATATTGCTTCAAAGATCATTATTCAAATGCCTAGGATGTTTGACAGATAATTTTTTTTAATTAAATCCGTGTCAAGTCATACAAGGTAACAAGACAAGTGAACACTCGATAAAAGTAAACGCATTACAAGAGTTGAACAATGTATGAAATTTAAAATGCAAAAATTATAAGCTACTTTCTATCTTTTATCGGGTTGGTTTAAACGGTACTTAAGATAAACAAGTATATAAAATCCTCAATCTTAAAAAATCGTTGAGGCGTGGTACCACATATCAGATACTTGTCTGTTTGGAACACAGAATGTATATTCTTTCTTTTTTTTTTCCATTGACTCGTTTGAAGTTGGTAATTATGTAATCAGAAGGGATGTCGCCTCGAACCTTGGATTTATAATGCTTCATATTGAAAGAAAGAAAGAAGAAAAGAAATCCGACATGGTTTTGTTTCTGTAAGAAGCCCTTGAACTGACAGACTCTGGGGTTCTAGATCCTATTGCACTCATCAATTGCTAAGAAACATCCTACCATTAACACTGCAGATTTTGTCTCAAATGTTGTCATACATGATCATCAAACAAAACAATCAAATATCGATAGTTAGGACCGTTTAGCTTAACAACATGTTCAACATATAAGACTAATAAGGTTCTTTTTCTAAAATCAATCGACAATAAAAGGAAGAACTCATTGTCTTATATGCTAGTATTTAGTTCATATACGAGACATGAATTTACACCCAATAGATAAGAACATATCGCTAGAGTTATTCATTTTCCACTATGACATTGAAATGAGTGGTCTATGTTTCATAATAACCACAATTATATCCTAGCCAAAATATAATTATTTCACATATTCTTGTTTAGGATTATAAGTGTATGTCTATCTGATCACTTGTAAAGAAAAACTTATTGCCAATCCATGGACTTTTATATATAAAACAAATGGTTTAATCATCTAACTTTCATTTATGTTTTAACCATTTAACGTTTTTCGAAAATGTTTTTTATCCTTAACCTTTGATTATATGTTATTTTAATCACTTAACTTTTTTTGACATTGTTTTTCTATTAACTTTTAAACCAACTATCATTTTAATCTTTAAACTTTCGCTAACTAATGTTTTAACCACTTCTAAAATGTTTCACCATATACTTTAAGTGATTAAAACAAATAATCTTTGAAAGTTTGGTGCTTAAAATGATAAATGATTTGTAAGTTAAAGGTAATAATTATTGCCAAAAGAGTTAAGTGATTAAAACGATAAATGACTGAAAGTTAAGGATAAAAACATTGTTAAAAAGAGTTAAGTAGTTAAAACAATAAATATATGAAAGTTTGATGATTAAACCAACCATAAAACAAATGTCAACCAGCTGAGCTAGCTCAGTTGGCCACCAATGATAATCTTGGGAAGGTTTCATGATGAGGTCTCAAGTTTGAGTCTCACCATGGACCTTCAGGGGCCCTTAGAAGCAGGATTGGGGTTTATTCCCTAAGGAGAAGGTTCGAGGCTCGCATACTGCCCAATTGGATGTCACTATGGACTCGAATCACTAACTACTAACTTTGCCGTTCCAAAAAAAAACCATAAAACAAATGTCAATGAGAGAACTAACCTAGTATTGTATTAGGCACAAACCTTGTCTAAACAAATATGTTTAAGGGAGTTAGATTGGCGGTAGATTAATTAGTGATATTATTTATGACTAGTTTTACATGTCGGAGAATGTTTCTCAGATAACTACCTGACCATGAGGTTCACTTAACTCAAACAATTATTTTCACGCAGTCAAATCCCCGAAGATCAGTAAACCAGATGTCCAACGTTCTCAACTCTTTAAAAAACTTGTCTCCATACCAAAACCAACTATGAGTAACGGACAACTATATTATTCCACTACACTCACCATCCTTCTCCAATATCTGATCAAAGTTCAAATAAGTGCGAAGGCGGTTCTTAGCTTAAAAGACACAAAAGCATATGCTTTGAAGAATTCAGATTTCTCATTCATTTTATCAAACAATAATATCGTACATTAGTACCATATCTAAACTGTGTGATGTCAATAATTCCCCTTCCCATCTTTAAACTGTGTGATGTCAATAATTCCCCTTCCCATCTTTAAATGAAATAACCTGTCAATAATTCTTCCTTAAACAATGTTTAATTTTTCTTCTTCCCGCTTTTGAATCCGAAGAACTAGATTTTCAAAGCTTAAGTTCGTTGATCGGGTACTTATGTTGGTATAAGGATGTCAATGGGGCAGGTTTTGACCCATACCCGTCCAGACCCGACCCAATATCATGATCCAACGAATCTAAAAATAAGAACCACCAACCTAAAAAATGATCCAATACGTTGACCTATTTAAATGGATCTATATATGGGTCGATCCACGACCCGTCCGGGTTGACCCAATTACATATATAGAATCTACTCTCGAGAAATAATTGTTGCAAACCTACCAAAGACGGTTGTTTTCCAAATAAAAAACTGGGTTAATTGTGTCAGAACATAACGTACTTTCTCCATATGTTTATTTTGTGTAATTTACTTTCTTTTTGTTTAAGTAGGTACCTTAACTCACTAAACCGTTTAATTAAACACCTAATTACTTTAACCGGTTAATTACGCTGACGTCATGCTACCCCACCTTACCACACCTTCTCTCTCATTCAAAAAAAAAAAAAACCCCAATTGAAAACCCTTAATCGCGAAAAAAATCAAAACCCTAAATCGCCAGACATTCAACCCGATGAAGTAATCAAAACCCTAAATCGCGTAATAAGGTAAGTTTCTCCTAATTTCATAACCCTAATTCTTTTTTTTAGACCTAAATTTCTCTTTTTTTTTGTTCTGTGGTTTCAGATGGCATCGTCTTCTGAACCTGCTACAATAACAATAAATTTACATCGTGGAAGTTACTTCATAATTAATCCTTTGGGATATGAATTTGGAATGGTTAGTGTCTTAGAACACATTGACATGGTTTCGATGGATTACACTCACTTTGTAAGTTTTCTGGAATCAACATCTAATTCTATTATCAAAGCTGTTTTTTTCCTAGAACATGGTAAAACAATAGAAAATGGGCTTAAGGTTTTGAAATGTGCAAGGGACATGACTAGGTGTAGACAACTTGCTCTTGGTAATGACAGTAAAATAGATATTTATTTGGCCCATTCTGATGTTGATCCAAGTGAGATTTTAAGGGCTGCTGGTGACAGTGAATATGTTGAACATGATAGTGATTATGAGGATGATTATATTAGTGATTGTGATGAGTACTTTATGTACAGTTCTGATGAAGATGACACAGCATCATTAGACCACTTATCTGAGGGAGAGGATGAGATTTTTGAGGTTAGAACAATTAAGAATGCCCCTCCTAGTACTGAAAAGAAAGTCAATAAGCCTATTTTTGATGATACCTTCTTGACTAAAGTATATGAGGGATTGCAAAGAGAACATTATGTTGAAGCTAAAATTTCACAACAAGCTAATGATAAGTTTAGTGATAGGTTGGGTGATTGTCCTGTTCATAATCCAAATACCAAATGGAAGTTAATGAGACCACACTTAGGAGAAAGGTTTGAAAGTCCAGATCAACTGAAGAGATGTTTGGTTTTTTATGCACTTGCAAATGGTTTTAAACTGTACTATAAACTTAATGACTATAGGAGGCTGTTAGTGAAATGTAGTAGAAGTAAGGATGGTAAACCTGATTGCTCATTCAGATTGTGGGCATCATGGATGCAAAAAGAGAAAACTTTTCAAATCAAGAGTTTAAATGATAAACATTGTTGTTCTAGAAGTTATGAATTTGGTAGTCTAGTCACTTGCAACTGGATAGCTAGGAACTTTGCCAAGAAAATTATGACCAATCCAAATATGAAAGTTAAGGATTTACAAGAAGCAATTCTAAAGAAATACAAGTGTAAGGTTTCAATTGGCCAAGCTAGAAGGGGTAAACAGAAAGCATTAGAACAGTTTGAAACATGTTTACAAGATCATTATGGTAAGTTGTGGAATTATGCTGAGGAGATCATTACATCAAATCCAGGAAGTACATGTTTGTTAAGTAGTGAACCAATGGCTGATGGAAAAAACTACTTCCAAAGCTTTTATGTTTGTTTTAAAGAAGTAAAGCAGGGCTGGTTAGAAGGGTGTAGGAAGATTATAGGTATTGATGGCTGTTTTCTAAAGACAATTTGCAAGGGTCAGTTACTATCTGCTATTGGGAGAGATGGTAATAATCAAATGTACCCCATTGCTTGGGCTGTTGTAGACACAAAAAACAAAGAAAACTGGAAGTGGTTTTTGGAGTGTTTGGTTAATGACTTGGATTTAGGAAATGGTAGTGGAGTTGCAATCATGTCAGATCAACATAAAGGAATAATTGAAGCAGCAAAAGAAGTGATCCCTTTAGCTCATCACAGGCAATGTGCCAGGCATATATATGCTAATTTCAGAAAGAAATTTACAGGTAATGTTGTTTATACCCAAAAATATGTATGTAAATTGCCTTTATGAACACCACTAATATGTTTAATTTTGTCTTAGGTTTGCTTTTAAGGAATCTGTTTTGGAAGGCTGCAAAATCCACTTATCCAGGCCTCTTTACACTTGTCATGACTGAGATAAAGAATTAAAGTGTTGATGCATTCAAACACCTAACTGAGAGAGACCCAAAAATATGGAGCAGGGCATACTTTGACAGTGATGTGGCTTGTGATGCTGTGGAAAATGGCATTAATGAATGCTTCAACTCAGTCATTGTGGATGCAAGGAAGAAGCCCATCATTAACATGCTAGAGGATATTAGACACTACCTGATGGTAAGGATGCAAAGTATGAGAGATAAACATGCAAAATGGGATGATCAAATCTGTCCCAACATAAGGAAGAAGTTTGAAATAATCAAGGACAAACACAGGTATGATCTATTATTATGCAACTATATTTAAATTTTTTTTGATGCATATGTATTTACAATATGCAGAGATTGGAGATGTTTCACTGTGTTGATTCCAATTTTGAAGTCACAAATGGGTTTGAGGGATTTAGGGTTGATGTTGATAAAAAAACATGTAGTTGTAGGCAATGGCAGTTGAGTGATATACCTTGTGAACATGGTGTTGCTTCTATTTACATGTTACACAAAGATCCAAATGATTTTGTTGGGAAATGGTACAAAAAACCAATGTTTGTTGCTGCATATAGTCATTCCATCCAACCACTTAATGGTATTACACAATGGCCTGTAGTTGATAGGATTAAACCATTGCCCCCTATTGCTAGAAGGAGATCAGGTAGACCCAAACATAAACGAAGAAGGGATGTTGAAGAGGGTGGTAATGAGAACAGGAATAGGGTAAGTCGTGTAGGTAGAGTCATGCACTGCAAAGGCTGCAAAGGAGCTGGTCACAACATAAAAACTTGCAAAGATCAAACATCACAACCACAACCAACTGAAGGTAAATTTCATTAACATTATCATAACTGTTCATGATTATAATTGTTAATTTATGTAGGTCAAACAGAGGTGGTGAATGAGGATGTTGCAGAACCCTCAAGTGGTGGGAGGAGGAGGTCAAAGAACCCTGTCACAAGAGGTAGAGGTAGAGGTGCAGCTGCAGCTGCAGCTGGTGTGCAAGGTAGAGGAAGGGGAGGAAGAGGTGCAGCTGGTGTGCAAGGTAGAGGGAGGGGAGGAAGAGGTGCAGCTGGTGTGCAAGGTAGAGGGAGGGGAGGAAGAACTGGAGGTGGTGTGCAAGGAAGAGGAAGGGGACGAAGAACTGGAGGTGGTTCCTTTAGGGATTATTTGCTACAAGATGAAGATGAAAGAAGCTTTGATCATGACATAAACACAAGTCCTATAAGGTCTGTTTGGACTAAGAGTGCAGTTGTTAATAGAAGCCCAGTAAGCCCAGTAAGCCCAACAGGCCCAACAGGCTCAACAGGCCCAACAGGCCCAACAAGAACTGATGAAAGGGTAAGAATGCTTGTTTTTTTTTTATGTTTGTTTTAGTATTGAATGTTTGTTTTAGTATTGAATGTTTGTTTAATCTGTTTGACTCTTTGAATGTAGAATGATGGTGAGGAGCAAACCCAGGTGTTTACAACAGGGTCACAACCACAACCAAGTCCAGAGACACCTCGACGTAAAAAAACACTTGGCTTGAAGAGAAGGAGGCCGTCTGAAAGGATTTTAAAACAAAAGTTATTTGGTCCAGTGTCTCCTGGTCCTGGAGATTCTGAGGACAATCATATTGAAGTTGATTAGCTTAATAGTGCTTATTAGCTCTTTTGTGTAAACTAAAACTTTCGCCAATACATGTTTCTTGGCTCTTTTGGTATAGCTTATTAGCTCTTAAACTTGCAAAGTTATCTTTTGGTTCTTTTGGTTACTGTAAGCATGAAATATTAAATTTGGGTTACTTCCCTTTGTAAATGCTTATGGCAGTATTGTTAATGCTTATTGTGGTATTATAATTGGATCTTTGTGATTTGTAGCATATATGGGTATAAACAACAGTTTAAAGACAATGCATAATCCCGTTTTCATTAAACAAAGTCATAACTTTCGTCAATACATGTACAACAAAAGGCAATCCTGGAAGTACACTAAATAACATACTTGTAGAACATGAAACAGATGAGACACACATACAACATAACAATCTTGTATAACATAACCATAGTTGACTTATATTTCTCTACCACCTTCTTTTGACTTTCAAGGTCAGCACAACATTTGAAGTAATCATTTTTGTAGACATTCATCTCCACCTCTTGATTCTTCACTTTTTGGTACAAATTAAACATCCTACTTTGATACCACTGACTAGGGAGTTCATCATCAACCCACTTGAAGAAGTTACAAGATCTACTGGGATCCTAGTTACATCAATTATGGTATAATTAGGGCAAAATAATAAAAAAAATAATTAGGGCAAAATACAAAAAAACTTACCAAATAATTAGGGCAGCCTAAGAATCTTCTCCCAGGGTTGTTTACAGTCCAATCCGTAACCAATTTTGCATAAACATTACATTTACAACGACTTCCACTTGAACGGTACATGGATTTGGTGGTAAGGAAAACGATTTGGGGTTTTTACTAGGAAGATGGATATGGGTTTTATAAACTGAAAACGGGTTATAAACTGAAAACGGGTCAAGTAACTTGGGTAACCGGAAGCCAACAGGTTGCCGGTCAAAATAGATATGAAAATCATTATTAGAATAAGTACGTTATTCATTTTAAAAGTTTCAAGGAGTTAAGGTACCTATTTAAACAAAAAAAAAGTATGTTATATAAAATAAACATTTGGCGAAAGTACGTTATGTTCTGACACAATTAACCCTAAAAAACTAGAGTAAATTACACTGTTTGTCCCCGTGGTTGTATCGAAATCACTAGTTTGAGGTTTTTTTTTAAAATAATTACACCAAACGTTCTCATTGTTTTAATTTTATAACGTCGTCGATCCATTTTTAACATTTTTCAACTAAAAAGACCGAAATACCCTTTTCTAAATAGTTTATTCTCTTTTTCAATTTCTTTTAACAATTTTATATAATAAAAAAAGAAAGAAAAAAAACTAATCTCTCTCTCTCTCCAATCATTTCTCTCCATTACTCTTCCTTCCCCATCACAACTCTCCTCTCCATCTCCATCTCCCTCCACCTCCATTTTCCCGACTAAACTCATCCACCACCATTACCAACCACCGACTTCTACCATCAACCCCACCATCGCTATATCTCTCTTCCTCACTCTATCTCTCTTTCTCTCCGTCACTCTATCTCTCCTCCTCCAACCATATATAAACAAAAATAACATTACTTATTTTGGGATTTAGTACGCTTGTGTTTGGGTGTTGCGTTTAAAACACCCATGGCTTGAAGCTAATATATATATATATAAAAAAATGTATCCAAAGTACCATTTTAGAACATTTTGTTGGGATAATTTATTATCCATATTATTGATTTGTTGAGACAAAATATAAACTGATAATTTACATCAAGGAACCATGGAGAAGACAAGAAGAAATAGTAGTTTTAATTACATTCTCAATAACAATTTGCATTGAAGAAACTTTTGCTTTACATGGAGTAAGCATAAGTTTAGGGGGAGATTGTTAGGATTAAATGGTTGAGATTGTTATTCTAGAGTTGCGTTGCATTCAACAGTTATTATTGCGTAGTTCAAAAGAACACGGTTAGTCCTGCACAATTAATACTGCTCTGTTACTATTGCTCTGTTACTATTGCTCTGTTAATACTGCTCTGTTACTATTGCTCTGTTACTACTGCAAGAGCCAGTTACTACTGCACGATGGTGTTACTACTACAACTCAGTTACTATTGCTGCAACTCAATTACTATTGCTGCAACTCAGTTACTATTGCTGCAACTCAGTTACTATTACTGCAACTCAGTTACTATTGCTGCAACTCAGTTACTAATGCTGCAACTCAGTTATGGAAGACTTGATTTTCAAGATAAATATCTAAAAGAATTAGTCTCCTAATATAACTAGGTTTCCTTATGTAAGTCATATGAGACTCTATATATAAAGAGATATCTAGACATTGTAAATGTGTGGTTTTCATCATGTTTATTCTTTAGGAAAACACCAAACGATCTCACCACTTGAGATCTTTCCCCTTTGTTCAGCCTCAAGGTCAATATTGATCCTTGTAAAGAGAGAGAACATGTCTATTCTGATCAAATAGATTGAGGCTGATGTTGTTAGATGTTTCCTAAAAAAGCTAGGTTTAGTCTCAAGGTCTTTTATAGATCCCTGTATGTAAAGAAACACGTCTGTTAATTTCTTCATTGATTAATAGATTGAGCCTTGATGGTAATCGTTATTGTGTTATTGTTCTTATTATTTATTATATATACAATATTTGATTATCATAAACTTGTGAATATCAAAGTGTTTATCCGCTGCAACTTCTTTGATAAATCTTGATCTACATAAGTGTGGTTGTGTTTACAACCTAAACGATTGTGAGGATTGATTTACTTAAAACCGTAAATGAATTAAAGATTTAGATCTGATCAAATACAATTGTGTTGCAGCGGATAAACACGAATTGTATGAAACAAGGTTATGATTAATGAGTTATATGAAAAAATAAACTTGATGAACAAATAACAAATTAATCAACAAAGCCTCAATTGAATTGTATTAATTTCAGAGAAATTACAAGGTGTTTACACATACAATCAACGTTTCCAACACAATTCACAAAGGAACTATTTTATAGTCCTTGAGGCTACTTAGCTAAGATCTAGTGAAGATTACAATTGATTAAACCTATACAAAAATCTATAGCCCATGCTCTGCAAAAAGTTTGATCTCTAATCAAACTATGCTACCAACTAGTCACCAACTCTCTGAATAATCACGTGAAAGTACTTTAGTTGTTGGCGATCTTCAGTAGTTGTAGATCTTCATCAACTGTCGCCGTTGATGATTACCCGCCTCTACCGATCAGTTGGAGAAGATGAGTTTCTACTGATCAGTATGTATCTACTGCTCAGTTGGAGAAAATCAGTTGATGTTGATTAGTATGTGGCTACTGATCAGTTTCTCCAGGAAGACTAGCTACTGATCAGTTATATTTCTTTCCAGATATTGATCAATACATAGGGACAAAAGAGTTTGTTTCACTACTGATCAGTAGACAGAAGTATCAGTAGCAAAACATACTTAGAGTATATTTTGACCCAACAACGATCTTGACACATTTCTTTCTATTATCCTTTCGTTTTAATGACCCGTTAATTTCTTAATTAACGTCAACTGATTTGGAGTTTTCGTATGTGGGGATTTTAGAACATTTTCTTTCCATTATCCAATTGATTTGGGGTTTTCGTATGTGGGTTTTTAAAGAAAATGAATTGGGGTTTTGAAAATCGTATATGTGTTTAGAGTGAATTAGAAATAGGCTTGAGAAATAGAGTTGTAAATGATGGAAAAGATTATTGTTCTTTAAATCTAGTTTTGTTAGGTGATGGCCATGAGAGTTGTAAGAACAATGGAGGAGAGAGATAGGAGATGAAAGAGATAGAAATTAGTTATTTTTTTTTTATTATTATATCAAAATGTTTAAAAAATTGAAAAAAAATATTAATAATTAGGAAAGGGCATTTTGGTCTTTTCAGTTGAAAATTGTCAAAAATGGACCGCCGACGTAATAGAATTACGGTACAACCACAGAGACCAACGGTGTAATTTACTCAAAAAACTATATCTTCCGGTGTAATTAAATCAAATAATGGAGAAAATTGGAGTCTGATAATATTATCACATCGATGTGATTTCATTAATCAAAAGAGAAATTTTGAGCATGAATTGATATCATGATATTATCTTTTTTTGGAAACGGCAAATGTTTGTACAATGGAGCCTACTCGTAATTTTTCAACGAGCACCCCAGGTTCGAGCTCCGCATAGTGGGCAAACCCAGCCCCCCACGGGGGTTCCCTGGGGAAAATTCGCCATGCGTGCCTTAAGAGGTGTGGATTAAATTACGCTATTGCGACGACCACAAGGGTCGAACCCACGACCTCAGCCCACATGGGTATAAAACCCGGTGCATCACAACCAGCTGAGCTGGAGATCATTTGCAATATCATGATATTATATCATTGATATTTTGCTGCAGATTAATAACGGAAGGTTTTTCGATTTGCGTAGAGGCAACTAATGAAATTATAAAACCCAAAAGCAAACGAATTAAAAGCAACAAAAATTGCACATATTTTTTAATACAAACCGTCATCTTTTTAGTTGAAATAGCAACAGAATAATTGGAGGTAAAAGGTCGGCAGCTATTATCATAATTATTGAATGTTTTCTCTAGAAAAAACAATTTCTTTTTCATGTGTATAGGGGTTCGATCATAAGCGTATGAACAAGGATAAAAATAAAAACAATATTAATTTTTATTATAATTAACTAGGTCGACTCAAGTTAAGATCCAATCTATTAAATTTGTTGGAATTGAGTCGGATCAAGATCCAATAA
>CAJVGC010000432.1:42557055-42576641 GCA_910822075.1 Senecio squalidus
CAAAAACTCATTTTGAACCGTTAGATCTTACATGCAATTAGTAAAATCAGTATTAAATGGAAAGAGAAAGGTTTCTACCGAAGGGATTTGCTTGGATGAGGTTTTGGCCGGATTTAGCTTCAAAAATCTTTACAAAATAGTCCTTTTTCAAAAACTTTCGGTTTCCCTTGCTCCTCTTAATGATTCAAACGTTTTCTATGGATTAAAATGGTGTTTTAATGGTGGGAAATCACTGGAAGTGGGGGTTCTTGGGAGAAAAGTTGAGAGAAAATAGTTGTAAGTGTATTTTTGGTTTAGTAAAAGTGATAAATGAAAAGAAAATGATAGGATGAGTAAAGGGGGGGGGGGGGGGGGGGGGGTTGGGGTCTGGTCACAAGTCAGTAATGAGTGCCTAAATCGATATTGATTGGTGGGTGAGGTTGGTAAATCGAGACATGCAAGAATTTCAAAATTCTTACAATTCTCGTCCTGCAGGACTGCGCACAAGGCATGTGTGCGCCGTCCAGGACCATTTTTGTAACAAAATTTGTACTTTGGCTGTTTTTGTATAAGTGTGTCGTTGGACCTTTTCGTTAACTAAAGTTTTAAATTATGTTACATTATGAACTTAGGAAAGTTCATTAGGGGTTTTTTTGGTATTAGGACTTATTTATTTTGATTCCGGTTGTGATTCCGACGTTGTTGCGGTTCCGATTATTAAAAAGTTAAAGACTAGTTAGACCGAAAGAGACATAGATTATAAAATGCACCTGGAATTAGATGGTTGTCACAGAAATAATGTCTTAGATGTTAATTATAATGTCCATAATTAGAATCGGGTGTTAAAACTGATTTCGGAAAGTTAAATTACGTTTACGATGATCATAAGCTACACCGACGAACTTAAATCTTAAAGCGTACTAAGTAATAGGCACTTTAGTTCTAATTATAATATAATCCCGACAATTCAAATAAAGCGTGACAACTTTAACAAAAATGATGGGTCAAAATAAATACCGAGTAAAGACAATAGATGGCACACCGGAATAATACCTAACAATCGCAGTTGTCACAGTCTCCCCCAACAAAAAGGAAATTTCGTCCTCGAAATTAATATTGGGTAGAATCTCCTGAAAAGATATGGGGGGTACTTGTGCAACATCTCATCCTCGCGCTCCCAAGTAAACTCAGCTCCAAATCTCGAATTCCAGCAAACCTTCACAATAGGAATCCGGCTCTGACGCAAGCGCTTAACATCGCGATCAAGAATCTCAATCGGCTCCTCAACAAAATGGAGTCTATCATCAATCTGTAAATTCTCAAAGGGATCTAACAAAGAATCATCGGCTAGGCATTTTAATCAACTTTGAAATGTGAAAGACATTATGAACGCTAGAGAGCTCTGTCGTCAAATCAAGTCGATAAGCAGCAGGACCAACATGGATAACACGAACTCGACTTGCTCCGCTTCTCGAACCGAACAACTCCCTTCCATGGAGACACCTTCAACAAAACTATATCCCCAACACTAAACTCAAGAGGACGTCTACGTCCTTCATCATACTTCTTCTGTCGATCCCTGGCTGCAATCAAACGGTCCTTAATCTTAAAGATCTTATCTTTCGTCTCCCGAATAATCTCTGGCCCTGTGATCTGACTGTCACCTATCTCTGCCCAACATAATGGAGACCTACACTTCCGGCCATACAAATCCTCAAATGCCGCACACTTAATACTCGTGTGGTAGCTGTTGTTATAGGAAAACTCAATCAAAGGCACATGTCTATCCCATCTCCCACCAAAATCAATGGCACACGCCCGAAGCATATCCTCTAAGGTTGAATGGTCCTTTCACTCTGCCCGTTCGTCTGGGGATGATATGCAATACTTATCTCGAATATAGTACCCAATGCACTATGAAGTGACTGCGAGAAAAGAGAAGTAAATCGGGCATCTCGGTTATAAATAATAGAAATAGGAACTCCATGCTTTGCCACGATCTCAGAAATATAAAATCTAGCTCCATCATATAAGTCTCACGAATAGGAAGAAAATGAGCAGATTTCGTTAACCGGTCTACAATAAGGGAAATACTATCAAACCCACCTAAAGATCTCGGAAGCTTAGTAACAAAGTCCATCGTAATACGCTCCCATTTCCATATAGGAATCTTCGGCTGATGAAGAAGCCCAGACGGCTTCTACGGCTTCTGATACTCCACCTTGACCTTAGAACAGGTCAAACACTTGCTGACATACTCTGCAATTGCTCGCTTCATGCCAGGCCACCAATAAAAATCTCTCAGATCTTGATACATCTTGTCGGCACCAGGATGAACAGAATAAATCGAATTATGTGCCTCATCAAGGATTAACTTTCGTAGACTAACGGGAACCCAAATACGATCAAGAAAATATAATACATCGTCGTCCTTCGGCTCCAACTGCAGAGCTAACCCAAATAAGTACTCATCCCTAAGTCTATGCTCCGCAAAAGCCTTCTGCTTTTCCTGAATGATATGAGCTTTCAAGCTCGTCTGCACTGATATAACCAAAGAAGGCACTCTAACGGGTTTCACTGTCTCCTTACGGCTCAAAGCATCGGCGACCACATTCTCCTTACCATTCGCCTTACCAGGATGATACTTGATGTAGCAATCATAATCGGTGAGTAGCTCAACCCATCTACGCTGGCGCATGTTCAACATCTTATATTATGTGAACACGGTGCACTTCGTCCCGCACAAATAATGACGCCAAATCTTCAATGCGAAAACAAATGCTTCAAGCTCTAAATCAAGCGTAGTGTAATTCTGCTCATGGACCTTCCACTGACCAGAGATGTAAGCAATAACCTTCCCGTTATGCATCAATACACAACCAAGGCCCTTATGGGACGCATCACAATAAACCACGAAGTTCTCTGTACCACTGGCAAACTCAAAATCAGCGCATCACATAACCGCTGCTTCAGTAACTGGAATGCATCCTCCTGCTCGGAGCCCCACACAAACTGCTCATTCTTATGGGTAAGCTATCTTCGAGAAATTTTCTGTGAACTTGCGGTAATACCCGCCCAAACCCAAGAATGATCTGATCGCTCATGGCGTCTTAGGCGGATCCCAACTCTTAACGGCCTCAATCTTGGCAGGATCGACGTGAATACCCTTCGCTCTAATCACGTGGCCAAGAAACTGAACCTCCATCAACAAAAACTCACACTTCGAGAACTTAGCGTAAAGCTTCTCCTTCCTAAGTAAATCTAGAACCAATCGTAAATTCTCTTTGTGTTCCTCACGACTACGGGAATAGATGAGAATGTCTTCGATAAATACAATCACAAACTTATCAAGGTAAGGACGAAAAATCCGGTTCATCAAATCCATGAAGGTTGCAGGCGCGTTGGTAAGACCAAACGGCATAACAAGAAACTCGTATATCGAGTACAAAACGCAGTCTTCGAAATGCCATCTTCCTGAACACTAATTGATGATACCCAGATCGGAGATCAATCTTCGAGAAGAAACAAGAACCTTGAAGCTGGTCGAACAAGTCGTCAATACGAAGGAGAGGGAAGCGGTTCTTCACTGTCAGTTTATTCAGCTCTCTATAATCAATACATAACCGCATGGACCCATCTTTCTTCTTCACGAAAAGAGCGGGAGCACCCCACGGGGAAAAACTTGGACGAATAAAACCCTTGTCAACTAACTCCTGAATATGACTAGCCAACTCAATCATCTCTGACGACGCTAAACGGTATGGAGCCTTAGCAACTGATGCTGCTCCAGGAATAAGATTTATGCGAAACTCAACCTGTCTACTGGGAGGAAGTCCAGGTAAATCATCTGGAAAAACATCGGCGTACTCGCAAACAATCGGCTAGTCGGCGATACTCACGCCAGAATCCTTCTTCACTAGATGACCAAGGAACACTTCGCAATCACGCCTAATGTACTCACGAACCTTTAGACAGAAATAATCTTCAGGCGCTTTCCATCAGTATCACCACGAATAATTAACGTATCCCTACTCGGCATCGGAACACGAATCAATCTCTCATAACAAACATTCTTTGCTTGATACGCGGATAACCAATCCCTGCCCACGACGATATCAAAACTCCCAAGTCGCATAAGAATAAGATCGATAGAAAAGGAAGAATCAACTAAAGTAAGAGAACAATCAAGAAGAATCTCCTTGGCCCATAACAAACTACCACCGTCTAATTCTACCTCGTAAGCAGGCACTAAAGGACTAGAAGCACTAGCTAATAAAGGCAAAAAATCACTAGATACAAAGCTCCTATCCGCACCAGAATCAAAGAGTACAAAAGCAGGATGATTATTGATGAGAAATGTACCTGTCACAACTTGAGGATCCCAATGTGCCGATCCCAATGTGCCTCACGCAGTATCAACACTAGAACCTATAAGAGAGATTTGTGGAAACAGAAAGTAGTTTAGGACATCGGTTACGAAGATGTCCCGGATCACCACATTGAAAACAACCTTGGAAGTAGTCCCACAAAAGCGCTAAGTATGACCCTTCCTGTTGCATTTTTCACGGAACCAACATGCTGCACTCGGAACATGAGAACCAGTACACTTGTCACAACGAGGGAGATTGCCCTGACTATCAACAGAAACTGCGGCATAAGACTGAATAGGCTGAGGATTCTGATCGTAACCCCTACTCCTCTTTCTAGAATCACTGAAGCAAGAATTCTTACCCCGATTATGGCCTTGATCCCTGCGGACCTCTTTCTTCTACAGTAAACCTCCTCTAATCATGCTCTCTATCAATGTGTTGGCAATCTCAATAGCACTCTCAAGTGTACCTGGTCTAGCAGAAATAACATTGTCGCGAATAGTTTGCGGCAATCCATGAATGTTACGAGCAACCCTATTCTCCTCAGGCTTGACTAAATGCGGAACTAACTGCGATAGCTCATAGAAACTGTTCGTATATCCGCTAACGTCATATCCTTGCATGGTGAGATTCCCCAACTAATTCCCCAAACGCTGAATCACATGGGCCAACACGTACTCCTTCAACATGAGTGCCCGCAACTGATCCCATGTCATAAAAACCGACCTCATCACGACCTCGGGTCCGAAAAATCGTGTTCCACCACGACAGAGCCTTACCCTGGAACAAATAAGTAGAAAACTTGACCCGATCCACATCTGCACAACCAGGAACCTCGAATACTGACTCGGTCTTCTCTAACTAGTGGAGAGCAGTAATCGCATCCTCGATAATAACTCAATCGGCTTACAACCCATAAAAGTCTTGTATGTGCAACCTCGAGGAGGATCATCAATAACCACAGTCGGACCTCTCGAACCAGATCCACCAATGCCAGTACCCGCACCATCAGATCCAGTGTTCGTACCCTCTCCGTTGGGGGTCGAACCTCGCATACTCTGAAGTAGACTCTCCCCAAATTTTGATAACATATCTGGAAAGATAGACGGTCGGAGATCCTATGATCAATATGATTAGTCCCATCATTCTAAGTCGTACCACCTCTAGTGCTCTTACGTGTCAGTGGCGGTTTACGGGTCTTAGGGGCTTTCTTCGGTGCCATCGTCTAAAATAAAAGTAAAGTGTGTGTGTCAGGAATAAAGGCCATGTGCGAAAGCAAGTAAAAGCAATTAAAGGAAAAACACATAAAGGCCAAAATCCGGGTAAATCAGATAGTTTGATTTAAAAACCTAAAGCCATAGTCTTGGTGATTCACATAAAAAGCCACCTAGTTCGCTATGAACCACTGGCTCTGATACCAATCTCTGTCACACCCCGCTTAGGCGGAAACCCGAGGTGTAACAATATCATAAGTATCAGGAGTCAAGGTCACAACAAACAACTAATATTAGACATACCAAAGTTTTACATCAATACAATAATAAGTGTGATCGAAATACAACGATACATATCAAAATACAAAGATCATCTAGGAACTAAACTATGCAACAAGTTCCACAAAAGCAGTAGTAAACGATCCACATAATAGTAAACAAAAGCATATCATCGAGATGTAACCTTAAACTCATGAAAAACGTAAAAATAATACGTCAACATAAATTCGGTGAATAATTCGTAATTTTATTGATAAATTTCAAAAAAAAAGTTTTAACCCCAAAAATATATATTTCAAATCAGTTTAAGTATCTTGAAATATAACATGGTGAGACATGTACATTGCCTTAGATAAATACATCTGATCCTTGACAAAATAGCGACATAACCCCCGCCATTGGTTTGTCAGACCAATTGAACTAGCAACAAAATAATCGGTCATAACATTTACACATAGGTACACGTACTGCACACTCGCAACCTATGAACAACGAGGGTGAGTCCAAACACCCATATAGATCTATATATATATATGAACCGCGGGCTCAAAATGAGTTAACAAATGTCTAAAGGGGGCCTTGCATACCACAAAGGCCATACAAGAAGGGTGACAGTCTAAAGGCAATCCTATTCCACAATGAGACAAGATAAAATAGTATAAATCATGCTTTTCATGCCCAAATATTAAAACAGTAAAAAGGGCTACGAAATACTCACAGTGTAAATATGCTGGGAAACGGCTAAGTATGGGAGGTATAAACTCAAACTCCCGAATGCCCAATTTAATAAAAGTAGTTTTTTTAAGAAATAAATACTTATAACATTAAGCCTAGTACAATATAACCTATGGTCATCAGTATAGTTAAGGCGTAATTAAATTAATATACATGCAAGTTAGTGGGACATAGACGAAGTTAAATGATTGTCGGAACAAGAAGAAATGTGAATTTGCGGTTTAATGAGACGTATGACGTATGCCGATAAATCTTGGAGACGTATGTTGAGGTTTGTCGTGACGTATTTCGTATGAAGATGATTGGATATGGGTTCACGTTTTCTTAAGTTACCACCCGCCCGCACAACTCTCGACACCTATTAATTATAATACAGACCTTCCAGTTAAGGGGTACAATGTCCCAAATCGTGCCGTCTCGCTGATCGAATTGGTCGACCTTGTCGATAAGCATAAAATTCTGCTTAAAACACTCAAAATTTCCCAAACTCGTCGTAATTGTTTAAATTGAAATTTGACGTGCTAATGATTTACGAAGGTCGGGTCAACTAAAGTCCAATATGTATATTCACCGAATTAATTATAAAAATTATTAAAAATACTCATAAATTTATGGAAAATTAAATTTATTATTTTTACATGTTTTAAAGTGGGCCAAAAATTATGTTTAACAATTTAATATCCAATATACATATTTAACCATTTTAAAGCCTTTTTCGATAATCTAGAATTGTATAAAATTCACCAAAAATTCAAATTAAGTCCAATATTTACGAAATTTTATATATGAGTTTCCACATATATAATAGACTTTCTGTGAAATTTTCATGATGGATGGAGTAGGTTAAGTTTTTAATCCATATTTTAGCGTATTAAACAATAATAAATACATAATAAATTCGTAAATAATCATATATTTATGAAACTTCACAGTCATCACTTTTTTCACAAAAATAAATTGTAGATAAAAATCCAAAATAAGTTGTAGATAAAAATGTGATGAATTTCAGAGGTGTTTAGGTTGGTTTTCAAGATTCTCCACTTAACCGAAAAACAAAACTTTAGCGGATAACGTTTTGGGTTTCAAAATACAAGTTTCTTTAGGATTTCAACATAATTTATCATTAGAAATCTATCATTAACAAAAAATTTATTTTTATATATTGTTTGGTATTTTGTATAAAAAGTTATTTAGAAGGTGGTAAAAAGTGTTATTATGGTGAAAATTTAAGATTAGAGTTTGGTCTCCGAAGGTGAATTTCCTGGAGGTCCCAAGTTCGAATCCTGGGAGTAAATAAAATAAACCCCCTTGTGGCTACAGAGGTTCACCTGCGATGACTCAGGGCTACCCGCAAAGCGGGTGGTCGCCCTAGAATTAGTCGGCTCGCAAAGCGAGTCGGATATCTAGGTTACCAAAAAAAAAAAAAAAAAAAAAAAAAAAATTAAGATTAGAGTTAGATTATGGCGTTTTGAGTTTATACCCTTGAGTTTATGGAAAGAAAAGAAAATGAAGACAATGATGATGATTCCTAGCTTTCTTGAACTTTCCTTGCTTTAATCTTCAATTAGGGTTTGAAAATGATATGAATTAGTATATGTTTTGTAACAATTTATGAAAGAAATGCAAGAAAAATAAAAACTCACTTGACAATTTACGAAAGAAATCTTGCACACAAACAATTTGACTCTTGCGCATGTGGGTGGGGCCCACATGGCTGGAAAATGAGTCCCAAGGTCAAGGGTAGTTTGGTCATTTTGATTATTAGGGTATTACGGTGTTACGTTGAGTCGTTTCGGGTATTTTTCAACCGTTGCGCGCCAATGCGATTTTAATTGAACGAATTATGGAATTGGAGTATAATTAGGATTAATTAGTGAAATCATGTTTTACAAGTTAATTATAATGTTTGTAATTAAAATCGGGTGTTAAAATTGATTCCGGGAAGTTAAATTATGTTTACGATGATCATAAGCTACACCGACGAACTTAAATCTTAAAGCGTACTAACTAATAGGCACTTTAGTTCTAATTAAAATATAATCCCGCAAATTCAAATAAAGCGTGACAAAATAATGGGTCGAAATAAATACCGACTAAAGACGAAAGATGGTACACTGAAATAATACCTAAAAATCGCGGTTGTCACAATTACCCTTGATGTGTATTTTATAACATAAATTATTTATAGGTAAGACAAGGATATTACTAAAGTAGACTATAACACAATACAAGCAGTGTACCTGATCGTATAGTAGTAGATCTAGTAAGTCCGGATCGAACTCCGGGAACATGTATTTTAAATCGTTATTTCAAATAATTAATTAAACTAATGAAAGCAAATAAACAGGGGGGACGTTTTAGTTCTGCGAGAACGTATTTCGATTAAGTAAGTAACTAAAGCAAAATAATAATCAATTAACTAAAGTGGACTGTGAATAACAAGATGTTTGAAAAGGTTTTCAAGATGTAATCAGATATTGTAAAAGTAGTGTTCACTTGAATTTAATGTATCACTTGAATTATGAATTATAGGATTATGTTGAATTAGTTAAACTGTGATTTCTCAATTAACTAGACTTCCTATTAGAGTCGTCTAATCCTTCAATATTAAGGAAAGATGGTACGAACAGTCGCGTACATCAAGAGCTATCTTAGATTTATCCACCCTAAATTGTGCGTTTAATTCACTATTGTTAGCAATTTAATCTCTCGACTACGAATTAACTAAAGTCTCAATTATTCGAATATGATATAATTGTCTTGTTCGTTTGATATATTAGGTTACTATTACTCTTAGCCTATCTCAAGTAAGTCTCAAGCTATAACTATTTAATAAGTTAAACAATCATAAATAACTAATAAACCCATATGAACGCTAGTTATGACATAGATTTATCAATCACGCTAAGTAGTTAACCTAATATATTCAAGTAAACAAGGATTGCGATTAAACGATAATAATAAAGGAAAAACCAATTACTTCAACATAAAACTTAATGATTCATAACATCAAGCTAAACAATCCAAGCAAACACTTAATTAGATTTAGTTCATGATAGATTGAATAAATTCAGCAAAAGAAGTCATAAACAATGCATGTTTTAGTACCAATTAAGCCAAAAGACAAACCAACGTAAACAATCTTCAAACACGATTAATTTGCGTTAATCGTGGCTTGCAACGTGATCCGAGGCCTCAAAAACCCTCCTAGCAGCACTCTTGGTCTACCTTTGGCTGGCTAAAATTCCTTGCGCACTACGTTTCATTTGACTCGCAGCTGAATTTTGAGATTTTAAGATTCAACCGCCAGCTAAAATAACTCAACCGCCGGCTAGAATTATCTAATGAACTTTCTTCCAAAATATAAATTGTAGCTCTCTCTTTCTTCTTTTTTCTTCAATTTGAATCACCTAAATCGGATATCGTATGAAGAAGTTATTATCAAAACGGTGGAGGTGTTTAGAACACTCTTCACGTATGATCTTCAACTTTAATTCTTCATAGATTCTTCGTTTTAGCCACGTTTTCTACCGTTTCCACCTCCTTTTTGCTCCAAGAACCAATCTTAACTCTTATTTGCATATATATATATATATATATATATATATATATATATATATACGAAAACACTACCCAAATCGTAACAAAATGCAAAAAAAAAGAGTATTAAAGAGAAATATGATTAAGAAAATGTCACTTATTTTAAGCATATCAACCCTTAGGCATAATTCTTGTATTAGACAATTGACAATATCTTCCTTCAATAGTTAGGGGAATTGTTTCAGTTTCAGTATTGAAAAGATAATGGTTTTAATAATGAATTTTACAGATTTTGGTATTTCAGTTTCAAAGAATAATATTCATTATTTTAATTATATTACTATTAATGGAATATTTGAAATTGATTTGCATGATCGTCTTTCATATACTAATAATTCAATGTTTAATATAAGCACTAAACGAGCCAAGTCTAACTTGGACTCATCCTACCTATGGCATTTTCGTCTTGCACACATAGGCAAACACCGTGTCGAAAGGCTTCAACGTGAAGGGCTTTTGAAATCAAGAGATGATTCATTTGATAGGTTTGAGTGTTGTGTATCGGGAAAAATGGCAAGGAAACCCTTCTCGCATGAGATACAAAGAGAAACCAACCTACTAGGAATCATACATAGTGATGTATGTGGTCCCTTTAGGCATATGTCTAGGAAAGGAGCTTACTACTTCATAACATTTACAGATGATTTCAGCCGTTATGGTTATGTTTATTTACATAAACATAAACATGAGGTGTTTGAAACATTCAAAGTATTTCAAAACGAGGTAGAAAACCAACTCGGAAAAACCTTCAAGATTCGCCGATCGGATCGAGGTGGTGAATACTTGAGCCTAGAGTTTACGGATAATCTAAAAGTGTGTTGAATTGTCTAACAACTTACTCCTCCCTATACACCACAAAATAATGGTGTATCGGAAATGAGAAATCGAACCTTGTTTGATATGGTACGATCTATGATGAACCTTACAACTTTACCATTATCTTTTTGGGATTATGCCTTAGAGTCTGCTGTACGCATTCTCAACATGGTTCCATCTAAGAAGGTTGATAAGACACCGTATTAAAGAGAAATATGATTAAGAAAATGTCAATTATTTTAAGCATATCAAATTCCCCACACTTGAATCCTACTTGTCCTCAAGTGGACTATGAGATTTAGAATAAAACAATCATCTTCAATAAAAATAAAATACTCAACGAATCAAATAAATTTTAAAAAAATTGATTTACGAAGATGAATTTAACAATTACCAAGCCAATATTTAAATGCATAACTAAACATCTCACGATTTGGGAAGTATAACACTCAATCACTCAAAAAGCTAATCTTAGTGCAATATATGTGAAATCGCTCAAAGCTCAGTCATGACAAGTATTCTATCATAGGCTTGAAAACGATTCGCTTCTCCACCAATAGATTCTAAGTAACTAGTTAAGAGGACTTATGGTTGTAACAATGGGCGATGGGTAAAATAATGGAATATAGAATGAAAGTGAAATTATAGGATAATGGAAATATGGTGATAAAACAGTTGTATAATGATGAACAACTCAAAGAAGTAACAAATAGTCTAAAAACCCAAACATTTAGGTTAAAAATCTATTTTACTTTCAAAACTCGATTGATTATTTTCTTCAGTGACAGCTTCTGATAAAAACCCAAACCAATTTTCGCTTTAGTTCTCCAACGACTACCCAACGCATTCTTCAAGCTTTAAATGTCATTAAATTACACTTTAATTTGAAACTATCTTGCAAAGGTCGTTAAATTACTTCGACTAATATCGGTTACCTAGTACGAGCTTTAACTTTAACAGACATCGCTCAAAAGGTCCATCAAAATTGGTGAAAACTTATTTCATTGTTGCATCCACTATGTGAATTTCTTCGTGAACCCAAAACTTAAAGCCTCCACGCCAAAATATACATCGATTCTTTTAATAATCAGCCAAGTTCATAAAAGAGGAAAATTTTCAACAAAAATATTTGGATTAATTGACTTTTAAAACATGAAGGCTCAATTTATGGAAATTTATGTGAATGGTGTATGAAAAGAATAGGTTTGGCGCAAAAATGGTATCTAAACGTCTCAAACACTAAAAATGAGTGCTCGTAGGGTAGTGTGAGTCTAGTAACCAGTGTAGCTACTGACTATATATAAGCAAGAAACGAAAAGGCCAATTCAACGATGTAACAATCCTAATTCTTTTGCCTCTTTCCTAGGTACTGATAAGTTAAAAACCTATGCTCATTCATAGCCTCAAAGCGTATACAGTGTCAAGTTCTAAAGTCTACAAGTCACTGGCACACTTATACAAAAATGAAGATAAAAGCATATACAGTGTATGCTATAATGGCTCGAATCCTTACAAAAATGTAACAGGGTTGGTGCGCTCAGTTATGCAACTAGTTAAACTAATCACAAAATTTTCAAAAATTTGCACCTAAAGACAAGTAGACTTCTTTTCTACCCCCTCCCCACACTTTAATTGTACAATGCCCTCATTGTATTAAAACTTAAACAAATTGTGAGAAAAGAAAAAAGAAAAGAAGAAAAGAAACTCCCCCTTGTCGACCAAGTCTCATACCATGTTCAAAATATTTCATCCACTTCGTTGGCTTTCATATCAAATGCCTACTAATAAAAACAGAAAATAAAACTAAAAATAGAAAAGAAAAGAAAACAAACCACGGGTTGCCTCCCGAAAGCGCTTCTTTATTAAGGATTCTTAAAGCTCGACTCTCCCCACACTTAAGTGTGGCTATGTAAAGATCAAGAGTTCCCTCGCCTTTTTCCTCCGTGAAACCTCCAACTCTTCATACATCTCCTCTTCACTTATGCCATTAAAAAATCATCAAACTTCAATGCTTCATTGCCAACATCAAAGGCTTCATTGCGTTTTATCCATACATTGTGCCATTCCTTTGTCTTTTTAAGCAGCACAACCTCTCTTCCTTGTCCAATGATGATTAAACAACTCAACCTTACTTCTTTTTCCAACGAATTTTTCTTTGAAAGCTCTATAACTAACAAACTTTTGATCTCCTCGGGAATTTTCATGTAATATATCCTGCAAAAATTTGTTCCTATCCCAAATAGTTAGCAAAAATGGATCAATAAAAGTTGAAGATTTACCTTTTATATCGTGATCCTCCAAACGTATAAACGACTCCATCAAGTGCATATCAGATGGTTTCTTAAACAATGGCTCAACCTTCAATATCGTCGGTGAAGAATGAAAAGTTTTGGGAACTGAGAACGTGAAACAGGTCACCTCATCCTTCGGTTGAGATAAATCAACCGTAGGCTGGAAGTTCAACCGTAGGCTGGTAGAATCCAGCAGCCGGTTGGAACTCTCTGTTCCAGAATTCAACAGTGCGATAAACAGTTCATCTTCATGTTTTCTCTGTACATCCATTAGCAATGTTAGTTCAGGATGTTCAATTAAATACTCCAGTTCCCGAATATCTATACTCGGATCAAACACTCCACCAAAACATTCCAATAAAAAATCATGCAACTCGTCATCATCCATTTCTGCTTCAACTGCCTCTAATGTCCTTTTATGATTCCTCAACACACATTTTACAAATTATTCATCCATCTTATGTTGCATGTGTTCTTTATCAGGTGCTTTCTTCTCAATTATTACCTTGTCATCTGATATCTCAATTTCTGGATATTCTAAATCTCGTGATTTACAAAAGGTGATAACTTTGGTAGCTATCAAATTTGTAGCGGGTACTGCCCGCTTACCCTCCTGTATTGTAACAATTCCATTGTCCTTTGTATTAGACTCATATTGAGTTCGCGTTGTCGAATCCGTCTCATCTTCCTTCTTTACTTCGACCTTGGTGTTATTTGTGAGTATACCTGTTTGCATTCAACAAACTCTTCAGTTTTGATTAATGCAATTGGTTCAGTAATCTTTCCAGACGAAACATCCAATGTTGCAAGATACGGAATCTTAATTTTTTGTTTGTACTCGGGTACAAACTTGGCCTCTTTCGGTTTTTGAAACACTTCCTCCTTCGTTCTTCGGTTCAAAGCCTCACATTGCTGCTCATATATACTTTTATACAAAATTGGAACTTCCCTTGAAGCCTCTAACTTGATAACATGTTCATCAAAATCATTAGAATAAGGAACTTTATATAACGGGTTAGAATTGTTACCACTTGAAATCGCTTTGACATATTCGCGTTGATAAGTGTCCGGAAAGCTCGGTAGCGTTTCCAAATAATTTTCTTCAAGAATTTTTGCGATTTGTCCCATGGTGCCTTCAAGTTGCTTGATTGAAGCACTTTGATTGTGAAGGATGGAATCCGTATCATCCATTCGTTTTATCGTCGTTTGCATGAATTGGTTGTTTGTATTCATCATTTGGTTGTTTATATTCATCTTTTGTTTCATCAATTCTTGCAAATCTTGATTCTTTGGTCGAAAAGGTGTCATTGGTGCTTCCTTTGCATTGTACCTCGGTGGTTCTTGCTTATATTGCCCAAAATAATTATGATCATGTCCGCGATTAGCATTGTAATTAGGTTGGTAGTTTGAATAACCATCATAATCTCCATAATATGCGTCTTCGTAATTCCCATATATAGCATCATATCTTGTGGGTTTCATGTACGCATCCATCACAATGTTGTCTCTATCGTAAACAAACTCTAGCTACAAAGCTCAAGAAAATATTAGTAGAACGTGAAAACTGAATATTAAACTAAAGGAACAAATTAAGAACAATAAAACGAAAAATAAAATTCATAGCAAGCTTCAAACGTCGGCTAAAAGGATTCAGCTGACGGTTGAAGTGTTCAGTCGTCGGTTGTTTTTACTCAGTCGAAGGTTGAATGTATCTGATCATTTTATTTTATAAAAAATCGTACTTAGAAATATTCTATTAGATAAATAAACAATTAACACGTTACAAAACAATAAAAGTAACATCCAGGAAGATGTAAATCTTCCCGAAAGGATCGATTAACTAATAATTCAAAATAACAAATAAAAATAGCAACCATTCCCCGGCAGCGGCGCCAAAAACTTGATGTGTATTTTTAACGTAAAATTATTTACAGTTAAGACAAGGATATTACTAAAGTAGGCTATCACACAATACAGGCAGTGTACGTGATCGCATGGTAGTATAGATCTAGTAAGTCCGGATCAAACTCAGGGAACGTGTATTTTAATTCGTTATGTCAAATAATTAATTAAACTAATGAAAGCAAATAAACAGGGGGGACGTTTTAGTTCTGCGAGAACGTATTTCGATTAAGTAAGTAACTAAAGCAAAAT
The DNA here is from genome assembly GCA_910822075.1 of Senecio squalidus. Taxonomy (NCBI): domain Eukaryota; kingdom Viridiplantae; phylum Streptophyta; class Magnoliopsida; order Asterales; family Asteraceae; genus Senecio; species Senecio squalidus. The sequence goes on from CAJVGC010000432.1 coordinate 42,572,494, forward strand.
AATAATCAATTAACTAAAGTGGATTGTGAATAATAAGATGTTTGAAAAAGTTTTCAAGATGTAATCATATATTGTAAAAGTAGTGTTCACTTGGATTTAATGTTTCACTTGAATTATGAATTATAAGATTATGTTGAATTAGTTAAACTGTGATTTCTCAATTAACTAGACTTCCTATTAGAGTTGTCTAATCCTACAATATTAAGGAAATATGGTACGAACAGTTGTCGTACATCAAGAGCTATCTTAGATTTATCCACCCTAAATTGTACGTTTAATTCACTATTGTTATCAATTTAATCTATCAACTACGAATTAACTAAAGTCTCAATTATTCGAATATGATATAATTGTCTTGTTCGTTTGATATATTAGGTTACTATTACTCTTAGCCTATCTCAATTAAGTCTCAAGCTATAACTATTTAACAAGTTAAACAATCATAAATAACTAATAAACCCATATGAACGCTAGTTATGACGTAGATTTATCAATCACGCTAAGTAGTTAACCTAATATATTCAAGTAAACAAGGATTTCGATTAAACGATAATAATAAAGGAAAAACCAATTACTTCAACATAAAACTTGATGATTCATAACATCAAGCTAAACAATCCAAGCAAACACTTAATTAGATTTAGTTCATGATAGATTGAATAAGTTCAGCAAAAGAAGTCATAAACAAAGGCATGTTTTAGTACCAATTAAGCCAAAAAGACAAACCAACGTAAACAATCTTCAAACACGATTAATTTGCGTTAATCGTGGCTTGCAACGTGATCCGAGGCCTCAAAAACCCTCCTAGCAGCTCTCTTGGTCGACCTTTGGCTGGCTAAAATTCCTTGCGCACTACGTTTCATTTGACTCGCAGCTAAAATAACTCAGCCGCCGGCTAGAGTGATCTGATGAACTTTCTTCCAAAATATAAATTGTAGCTCTCTTTTTCTTCTTTTTTCTTCAATTTGAATCACCTAAATCGGATATCGTATGAAGAAGTTATTATCAAAACGGTGCAGGTGCTTAGAACACTTTTCACGTATGATCTTCAACTTTAATTCTTCATAGATTCTTCGTTTTAGCCACGTTTTCTACCGTTTCCACCTCCTTTTTGCTCCATGATCCAAGATTAACTCTTATCTGCATATAAAAACTAAAACACTACCCAAATCGTAACAAAATGCGAAAAACAAGAGTATTGAAGGAAATATGATTAAGAAAATGTCAATTATTTTAACCATATCAACCCTCTGGCATAATTCTTGTATTAGACAATTGACATTATCTTCCTTCAATAGTTAGGGGAAAAGTTTCAGTTTCAGTATTGAAAAGATAATGGTTTTAATAATTCATTTACAGATTTTGGTATTTCAGTTTCAAAGAACAATATTCATTATTTTAATTATATTAATATTTATGGAATATTTGAAATTGATTTGCATGATCGTCTTTCATATACTAATAAATCAATGTTTAATATAAGCACTAAACGAGCCAAGTATAACTTGGACTCATCCTACCTATGGCATTTTCGCCTTGCACACATAGGCAAACACCGTATCGAAAGGCTTCAACGTGAAGGGCTTTTGAAATCAAGAGATGATTCATTTGATAAGTTTGAGTCTTGTGTATCGGGAAAAATGGCAAGGCATATGTCTAGGAAAGGACCTACTAGGAATCATACATAGTGATGTATGTGGTCCCTTTAGGCATATGAGATTCAAAGAGAAACCAACCTACTAGGAATCATACATAGTGATGTATGTGGTCCTTTAGGCATATGTCTAGGAAAAGAGCTTACTACTTCGTAACATTTACGGATGATTTCAGCCGTTATGGTTATGTTTATTTACTTAAACATAAACATGAGGTGTTTGAAACATTCAAAGTGTTTCAAAATGAGGTAGAAAACCAACTCGGAAAAACCTTCAAGATTCGCCGATCGGATCGAGGTAGTGAATACGTGAGCCTAGAGTTTACGGATCATCTAAAAGTGTGTGGAATTGTCCAACAACTTACTCCTCCCTATACACCAAAAAATAATGGTGTATCGGAAATGAGAAATCGAACCTTGGTTGACATGGTACGATCTATGATGAACCTTACAACTTTACCATTATCTTTTTGGGATTATGCCTTAGAGTATGCGGTACGCATTTTCAACATGGTTCCATCTAAGAAGGTTGATAAGACACCATATTAAATATGGTATGGGAGAGCCCCTAATTTGTCTTACTTAAATGTCTGGGGATGTGAGGCACTCTTTAAACCCGATACGCCTGAAAAACTAGAGCAAAGATCTGTTAAGTGCATCTTCGTAGGATACCCAAAGGAAAAAATGGGTTACTACTTCTATAGTCCTTCCTAGAATAGTGTGAAAGTTGCTCGGTATGCTGAGTTTTTCGAAACAAGGCTTATCACTCGAGGAAACAGTGGGAGGGTTGTAGAGCTTGATGAGCTTCAAGAGGAAGATACATCACCTTCTACTCGTACCGGTGATCAACAATTTCGGCAGGGGAAAGAATTGAGCCTCAAGTCATGCCTCAGTCTGATCCTCAAGTTGCGATTGAGCTGCCTCATTCTCAAACTCAAATTGCTTATGCTCCAATTCGTAGGTCCGAAAGGACAATACGTATACCTAATAGATTGAACTAAAATGTTAATCTAGAGGAGTATGGCGTATCAGGGGATCTTAATGAACCTTGAACCTTGAAAGTTGCATTATCATGGCCTGACTCTGACAAATGGCTTAAGGCTGCGAATTTGGAGATGCAGTCCAAGAAAGACAACGACGTTTGGGATTTGGTTGATCGTCCACCAAATACCAAAACGGTGGATTGTAAATGGCTCTTTAAAATAAAGACCGACATGAATGGCAATATACATATCTATAAAGGTCGTATCGTGGCAAAAGGATTTACTCAAGTTTATGGAATAGCCTATCAGGAAACCTTTTCCCCAGTGGCAGACATTAGGGCTATTAGAATTCTCTTAGCCATAGCGGCGTTCTATAAAAATGAGATAAGGCAAATGGATGTCAATACAACCTTCCTGAATGTTTATCTAGACGAAGACGTCTATATAAATCAGGTGTGCAAGCTTAAAGAATCCCAAAAAGGTGTACAAGCTTAAAAACATCCATTTATGGACTTAGGCAAACATCACGAGTTGGAATAAAAGATTTGATGAAGAAATCAAAAAGTTTGGTTTCGTTCAGAATCCAGTGGGAGTAATGTTACTTTTATAGTCTTATATGTAGATGACATATTGCTAATGGGAAACAACATTTCAATGCTTGAAGATGTTAAATCTTATCATGAAAATTGTTTTCCCATGAAAGACTTAGGAGAGGCAATATTTATTTTGGGAATCAAGATCTCGAGAGATACTAAGCGGTTGATAGAGTTAATTCATAATGCTTATATTGATTAAATACTAAATCGTTTTAGAATGGAAAATTCCAAGCGTGGATATTAACCGATGCAAGATGGACTTAAACTTAGTATCAAGGATTGTGCTTCTACACCTCAAGAGGTGGATCGTATGAAAAAGATAATGTATGCTTCAGCTATAGGGTCTCTTACGTATGTGGTAAGTTGAACAAGACCTGATGTTGCTTTTGCTCAAAACGTTGTTAGTAGTTTTCAACAGAATCCAGGCGAAAGACACTGGGTTGCTGTAAAGAACATACTGTAGTACCTTAGGGATACTAAAGATGTGGTTCTAGTGTATGGTGGAAATCCTGAGACTGAAATAAAAGTTACTAGTTACTGTGACGCCGTATTTAAAACTGACCATGATGATACCAAATCTCAAACTAGATATGTGTTCACCATGAATAGAAGAGATGTAGTTTGGAAAAGCAAGAAGAAATCCACTATAGCCATGTCTGCAACAGAATCGGAGTACAAGCTGCTGAAGCCGCAAAGGAAGTTGTTTGGATCCGGAAAATTATTTATGGACTTGGTGTTGTTCCCACGACCAACTCTCCTATGGATATGTATTGCGACAACACTGGTGCAATTATCATAGCCAACGAACCTGGTGTTGAGAAAGGAGCTAGACACATTCAGAGGAAATTTCACTATGTTCGTGAGCAAGTCAATCAAGGTGAAATTCGAGTACTCAAAGTTCACACGGATGATGAC
>CAJVGC010000432.1:42576741-42727634 GCA_910822075.1 Senecio squalidus
ATCGTGCCTCATTTCTATTGCCCCGATTTTGATTTCCATATCTACTATTTCCCCGGTTTTGATACCCGTAGTTGGCATAGTTTGCTTCTTCGGTTTTTGGCTCACAATCATCCGTGTAGTGAGTTCCTCCACATTTCCCGCAACCATTTTTCACCAAGTGAACATCCTTTTCCAAACGACCCATTCGATTTTTCATTTCTTCACCCAAGGACTTAATTTCGTTCACCACTTCCTTGTTTCTACTACTACTACCTCCTTCTTCGACTTGGTTTACCGTTCCCCTTACTCTTCTATTCCTAGTAACTCGGTCCCTAGCAATACGAGCTTGGACTTGATCTTCCATCATCCGGTGCGCCTCATTCGGTGACTTATATAAGAAACTACCACCACCCGCTAAATCCAAATCATGTTGGGAACGACCATCCAAACTATAGTAAAAGATGTCTATCACTTCCTCCCGATCCAAGTCGTGTCCATGGAAATTCCTCAACAATTCCTTAAGTCTAACCCATGCATCCGTTATTGTCTCGTTGTCCCATTGTTGAAAAGAACGGATTTGGTTCAAAAGCTTCCTACGCAAAATGGGTGGGAAAAATCTCGTCACAAAGAGCTCTCTCATTGCTTCCCAACTTTCGATTGTACCCGGTTCCAATTCATTAAACCATGTTTTCGCCTCTCCCGTGAGAGACGATGGGAATAAACTCAACATAACACTTTCCTCCTGACCCGCTCCATATCGGAACATTCTGCATGTCTCTATGAAACTTGCCACATGCTTGTGCGGGTCGGACTTGAAATGTCCGTCAAAAGTGCTATCTTGAATCATTTTGAGGTGGTGACCTTTAACGGAAAAGTCAGCCCCCAAATCCGGTGCTACAATGGCCGACCCATTTGTTTGTGGTACTATCCTATTCCTATTGATCATCGGTATGTCAAAAGGATTGGGTGGGTTGTTCTCCACTATAGGTCTATCTTCTCCATCCTCCATTTTTTCTTCAAAAACAACTTCTACTTCTTCCTCGGAAGAATCGTTTTCACTATAAACTACTGATGCAGCTGCTGCTAAACCTCTTTTCCTCAAAAGTTTTTCCGGATCAGAAAGAGGGCTATTAACTTGCTTCCCTTGCGATCTCGTGAACATCCACAACCAATAATCCTGAAAATCACAACAAAACAAACAAAATACCCGTGAAAAATATTCAAACAAGTAATCAAACAAGAAACTAAAAAATTCAACTAAATCAAGTCCCCGGCAGCGGCGCCAAAAACTTGATGTGAAAAATCTAGTTTTCCGAAAATAAACCTTTACTAGATTACTACACGGGCAGTGTACCCTTGTCAGTTGTAAAATAGTATTGGCAAATATCGGGTTCGAACACAGGGACTATTTATAATTGAAAGTTTTAGTTTTATAATAACACGTAACAAGTAACAAGTGGGTTTTAGTCTTAAGAAGACTTGATTATACTAACAATGAAAATATTCTTGAATTCAAATATGGATAAAAGGACGCTTGCTTGGACTTACGAATATGTGTTATTTCTTAGGTGTGAAAATGTCGATAAAGTTCTAATGTAAAATCCTAAGTTCCTTTCGAATACCGGATTTCTCCAATTACCTAACCATGCAACGATTCTTTTCGAATACCGTTAACACCTCAAGTAATTGTGCATAAAGTTTCAAGCCGATGTGTGAGAATTAACCTATAAGCTTCCTTTCGAATAGCTTACTAACTCCTAAACCGATTTCTCTTAATTTAGTAGCTACCGTTCGTGTTAATATCTACTTGTTCAAATCGTTGTTAATGATTCCTTTCGAATATCATAAACTTATAATCAACTAAAGACCGGCCGATTAATTCGTTCCTATTTTAGTAAAAATTACGGATTCCTTTCGAATACCCGTTTTTAGATTACCAAACAAAAGTATAAACAATTTTAACAAGATACTTAAGATATTACCCCAAACGGATCCCCGATTAACCTCTACACATCATTCTAATTTCACACCCAAAATCTAACACATAAACGATCACAAAATCCAAGCAAACGTTCAAAGAAATTAGCTACTCATAATTGTAACAAACACAATCAAATATGTAAAAGACATGATTCAAATTGCGATAAAAATGATAAAAGATCAATACCAAGCGTAAGTAACAAGTTCCCAAAAATTCTCCAAGTAACTAACGAAATCGAAATTACGAATGTTTGATGAAATACGAAAATTAAAGATTGTTTTGATGCCTCCAATGATATGAAATTGCCCAAAATATGATGAAAATGATGATAGTAATCTGTCTCCAACGTCCCTCCTTTATGTGTGTTAATAGCCTTTTGATGTTCCATGATTGATAATTAATAAACTGCCAAGTAACTGTCGAGCCAGGGAATGCGCCGCCTGTCATGGGAATGCGGCGCATTCCCACTTCCGAGGTGAATGCTTTGGGCAGTTCCCTCGAATGCGTCGCCTGTTCCTGTTGTTTTGTCCATTTTCATTTTAAGCTCCAAAAACTCGTTACTTTTGCTCCAAAAGCACCTAACTCAACCTAAGACATAACTTTACAAAACATAAGCATAAAAGGGCCTTTCCATTACGTTTGGGACACAAAACACAATGAATATCGCGATAAAATAGTCATATAAATGAGCGATATCAGAGTGCGATTACGAGAGGTTCGACTCCAGAAATTTTGTTTATTCATCACTTCGATACGACTTAGTAATAAATCATTTCACAGACTTTTAAACTTTAGTGGGTTAATTCCGCAAAAGCATGGTTCATTAAGAACTACGCGTAATTTGGCCAACTACGCTTAGTTTGGAATAAATTATGCAAGACCGGAACGTAATTGCTATTGTTAACGGTTTATTTTTGAGTCGATAATTCTCAATTCTATTGATTTCCCGGGTTTAGTCCGTCATTCGAAGAATTTCGTATTTGATGCGTTTAGGACTATAATTCCTTGTACGTCTATACCTTTAGCGTCTTCCTTCGAAATAGAGATAGCCGCTGGTGACTTTTGCATGCTACCGAAGTATTTCCTGCCTATTCGAGAAGATTACCGAATAGAGAAACCTTCTAGATTGCATATTGACGAGATTTTCTGTCATTTTTGATCAAGACTCGCGCGTGTTATAGACTTTGGCGGAAGCTGGAATCGGCATTTTCTGCTAGTCACTTTTTCATACCACAATAGTTACCGCTCCAGCATTTATTGCGTGCCGTTTGGGGTTATTTACTGTCATAAGGGTAGGTCTCCACCGTGATAGGCTAGGATGGATTATAGCCAGTTTACGGGTCCCGAGTTGATCCAAGAGACTACCGATAAGATCTTTAGAATTGAGGATCGTCTGTTAGCCGCAAGAGATCGTTAGGAGAATTACGCGGATTTGCGTCGGAAACTTTTGGAATTCAAGGTTGGAGACTTGGTGTATTGGAAGTTTCTCCATGTTAGGGTGTGTTTCGCTTCGAGAAATGCAGCGGAAATATCCCCGTCTCTTTTTCTTATGCTCAATAGTTATTTCGAGGACGAAATTCTTTTTACTAGGGGAGGCTGTGACTTCCCGTCAATTCGAAGTACTTATGTTACCGTTATTATTTATATTTTATGCGCAATTGATTTTGACCCTTGTATTTCGCTTTGTTTTGCTCACGATTTACTGTCATTGAGTATCGGGTTTTCTGTATTTACTGATTCGTCCCCTGAGACGTAATGATATTATTTATCTAAGTTCCAATTAGTTAGTATCCTCATAATTATAAGTTAGAAGGTTTATGCCAAATTTGTCGGTTAACGCATTCTTTATACGCGAGATATCGCACTTTTGCTCTTGTTTACTCCTTTACCGAAATCGTGCGAATCTCGATATCCAAAGTGAAAATATAATATTAAATGAACCTAATATAAAGTAAATCAAAGTAGGAACTTTCCTAAGTTCAACGCAAAAAGAATCGGGAACTTTCGACGAACGAAACTCCTGAACGATCGAAAACAAGTCTGCCGAACCAGCCGACCAGCCAGCTGCTGGCAGGGATTCAGCCGGCGGCTGAATCCATCCAGCCGACGGCTGGACATGTCTGGTCAGCTTTGGTGACTCATTTTTTGCATGAAATTTGAGTGGTGCAACTTGTCTAAACCCGATTGGACCAACGTTTCTGCCAGAAATGCCTGTCCCAATGCCTTATTATTATCATTTCTTCTTTTCTTTCCCATTATTCATTCATTTCCTTACATCAAAAACACACACACAAAGTGTGTTTCTCTCAAAACTCTCTCTATGTTCTTCACCTTGCTGTGATTTCCAGCCTTTTTCCACCATAAAATCAGCATAAAACATCACTATAATATCTTCTAATCATCAAGGGAAGCAAGGGGAGGTGATTCATCCGGGTTGTTGCTTTGGTTTTCATCATTTTTGGGTCTAATCTCCATCAAAATCTTCATCAGTCAAGCTAGATCATCATCTTATCATTTTCTTACGGTATAATGACTTTTACCCACTGTTTTTATTTACATTTTACCATTTTTACACATGCATGTTTCATCAAAGAACAAATAAAGAGTTTTTATAAAAGTTATTGGTGATTTATCTATAAACATAAGTTTTAAAAAAAACTTTTACAAAGATCTTGATGGATAAAGTTGTTATTTGAAGATATATATAAACATTTTAAAGATTTATAAGTTGCATGTCGAGATCTACAGAAAAGATGTTTGAAAAATGCTTAAATCGAAAAATAAAAAAATCCGGATTGCTGACTGTGGGCTTCCAGCCAGCGGCTGGATAGTCCCAGCCGGCGGCTGGATCCTGCTGTGAGCTTGATTTTGTGTTTTTGCTAATCATCGGTGGTTGTCTTGTGTTTCGGAGGCGAATATTCTCATTTCCACGCCACTGAGTTCTTGTGTTCCAGAAGCTATTCTTGTCAAATCAAGCGGGTGTTATCGGTATAACTTGTTACTCTTGTGAATCTTTCGATTTCGTTATATTCTTATTCGGTTTTAGCCTTGAAAAATGGTTAGGATAAATTATTAGACCAACACTCGTCGTATTTTATCGGATTGGACTGAGATTGGACAAATAAAGTTAATATATAAGTTAACCAAAGTATTATATAAAACTTAATATGGTATTATGTATTATGAATAAAGGTTTTAAATGCAATTGTTGGTAAGAGGGGAAGCGTTTGAAAATTTGGATGAATATTTTATGACGCGGAAGCGCTGCCGAAATTCCATCTCACGACCTTTTACGACATTAAAACACTTATATAAATATATTGTATACAAAAGTAACATATTATGCAACATCGTCTTTGGACTCAAAGACGCCAACGCAATAAAAAATGTCATAATATTACTTAAAACGGACGTTTTAAACCTCTTCGCGATATATTAAACTTTGCCTCATTTTGATCACCGTTTTAATCCATCGAAACATGTTTTACGATAAACTTTATAAAGTGGTTTTGAAAGGCATTTTACTCCAAATATTTTGGTATGATGAGACTTCAAATTATTCAAAGTGTCATTTGGACTTTTAAATTACCTTTGACTTTATTTCAAAATGACCTTGACTTTTACTTCAAATTATTGACTTTGACTTTTATAAAGTCAACTTTTTTTAACGTTTGACTTTGACCAAGTCAACATTGTTGCCGTTGACCTTGGTCGATCTAATGAAACTTGATAACGATATTTATTTAGCCAATACTCCTAGTAGTCGCTTTCGATTCGGATTATCATTCTTTTCCAGTTAACGACTTGACGTGAAATGGCGGTACCTTTCCGAGCGGTCCTGTTTGACGCGGAACATCGTCTCCTAAATACGTCACCTCGTTTAAACTTAGTAATATTTGAATTATCTTATTTAACTTAATCTTAACCGACAAGGCTAAACCGAACTATACTTGTAGAGATACTGAGACTATATGATTTACTGTTTTAGGGCACTTAGACGGTGGAATTGTGATCTCGTGATTGTATTTACCCGAGATTTGCTGAAGTTGTTTTGTGAGTTATTCGTAGCCCTTGTCTTAAATACTTTTGGGCTGTAAAGCGTATATTAAACTGTTTGTGTATATTAAACTGTCTGCATGAATGCGAAATATTTTTCTAAATTATCTTGTTTACCCAGTGAATTTGGTCTGCCTTAGTTTTAAGTGTTTAAGCCATGGTGGCTCCCCTCTAATACACTCGTTAAGCTTTTGCCCGTGGTTCATATGTATAGATCTGTATTGGGTTATGTATCTAACCCACATTCCTCTGTAGGCTGCTACTACGAGCGGATGTTATGACCTTAATATTAAACTGTATGATTAAACTGGTTGCCTTTGGATTAACACACCTGAGGATAGGGGATTAAACTGATTGGTTTAGGATCGAGATGTATGACTACTTAGGCATAGTACCTTTCACTATTGGATGAATACAAGATATATGATTTTAAACTTACATTGTTTACTGAAACTTGTCTATGGGTCACTTTTACTTTAAAATTGCGAATAATTCACCAACATGTTGTTGATGTCGTTTTAACGCTTTGCAGGAAATTGAGGATTTCCGTTGATCATGCCATAGTTTGTTTTTGGATCGCTTGCTTTTGGGAAATTTGAATTGAACTGTTATTTTAATTTCCATGACGATCCTTTTGTTGATTTCTTTTGGAATTGTATTCGTACTTGGCGTCTCATCGCCTTGACTTATGATGTATTTTGTAACATTTGGCATGATCAATTTAATTTGATGTTTTGTTTATCGGTTATATTGTTGTAATCTTGACTTTGATATTATAACTGGAACGCTCCGTGTTTCCGCTTTTAGCGGGGTGTGACAACTGCGTCGCACCGAAATCCATATTAGTGCGTCTCAGTAAGGAGGACTACGGCACACTACCTGGTAGTTTTTCCTAAAATTCTTCGTTTTCGTCTCAATTTCTTCCATACTCAAATACCGAGCGTGTTTTAATAGCATTAACATGCTCGTCTCTCATCCCTGGAGGTTGATACTTCGACCCTTGATTTTTTAAATTGTTTCCTTGATTTTGTGGTCGTGGGTTTTGTTGCGTGTTGCTTGGTAATTGACACGGTGGCCTATTTGAGTAACGATCGTTCATACGATCAAACCTCATCTCCAAGTCTTGCATCGTCGCTTGCTGATTTATCTGTCCTTGCTCGATGTGATCGTTTATCACTTTAAGTTGAGTTGTCACCGCTTCATTCTTCGCATTTTGAGTGTGAATAAACGACTTCATTGGATCTTTCAGGATTTGATCATCTTCATCCTTCGGTGGATTGACATCATATCTTGGGATTGGTGGCGATCTCGTGTTGTTCCTTTTCCATTCATTATCTCGATTGTCACCACGGTTGTAGTTACCTCCGCGGTTATGGCAATTTGCTCCCCGATTAGAATAGCTATATTGTGCGTAATTGGCATCATCCCTTTGTCGATCACACTCACTAGCGTAGCGAGGTCCTCCGCAAATTTCACATCCATTCTTTACCATGTGTACGTCCTTCTCTAATCTTCTCATACGTTTCTCAATTTTTTCAGACATAGTTTTGATTTCCTTCACGATATTAGAAAAATCATTACTACTATCCGCTTGAGCAACGGTGCCCCTAGTTCTTCTTCCTCTACCATCGTCACGATACTCCGTCGACAAACTAATCACCAACTTGTCTTCCATGAGGTTGTAAGCTTCATTGGTTGACTTGTACATGAAATCACCACCTCCAGCTAGGTTTAATTCATTTTGAGATTCCTTGTTTAAACCGTAGAAAAAGGGTTCTACGATAGTATCTTTTCCTAATCTGTGACTGTGACAACTTCTCAACATCTCTTTCAACCTACTCCCTGCTTCGGTATATGTCTCTCCTTCTTCTTCTCTAAATCCACGAATGTCTCTCAATAATTTCCTACCCAAGGCGGGTGGGAAGAACCTCTTGATGAATGCTTCCCTCATTTTTGTCCAAGTCGTGATTGTATTTTCCTCCAATTCTTCAAACCACACCTTCGCATCTCCGGTGAGAGACGAAGGGAACAATCGTAGCTTGACTTTGTCACTCTTTCCTTCTCCATATTTGAACATCTCACATAACTCCATGAACTTGGCTATGTGCTTATGTGGATCGGAATTGTATCGCCCATCAAAAGTGTTGTCTTGGATCATCTTTAGATGATGACCCTTGACTACGAAATCCTCCCCCAAGTTAGGGGTTGTGATAGCCGACCCTCGGGTGGGTGGCACTGCAACGGCTGCAGCTCTTCGGTGCATCGGTACATCTAGAGGATCCATCTCAACTGTTTGTGGCTTCGGTTTCTCCTTTAAAGATATCTCCTCAACTTCTGACTCTGAACTACTTTCACCTCCCAATGAAGACTCGGTGTCTTCGAATTTGACTGGTGAGAATGGTCCAAAAGCTTATGAAATTTGAATTGCTTGGTTTGCTTGCTTCTTGTTACGCTTCTTCGATACTCCCGGATTTGACAAAGGACTCTTGAGTGGTAACCCCAAGGTCTCGAAGACCTTTTGTTCATCAACTTCCTGAATACCTACAAAGACAAAAACAAGAAAACTGTAAAACGCACCGGTGTAAATAACAAATAAAAGTAACTTTCAAGTAAGTTAATACTTAAAAGGATCGTATCACAAATTCTCAACAAAAACTAAAATAAGTCCCCGACAGCGGCCCCAAAAACTTGATGTGTAAAATCTAGTTTTAATTTTAAAAACTCAAAATACTTATTAAATCGACTACACACTTATAGGCATTGGACCTAATCGCGTGTAATATGGTAATTAGTAAGTCGAGGTTCGATCTCAAGGATTGAATTTAGCTTTAAATAAAGAATTAATAATGCTACTTTGTTTTTGGGTTTGTTTTGTGACCGAATTGTCATGTTGGTTAACTAAATTAAGAAAAGTGATTATTACAATCGTTTGTTGAATAGTTGATTGTTTTTGTTATCAATTAAGGAGAAAACACTTGTTTGGTAACTTCACTAATGATCTAATTTAACTTACGTAATTGAATGTTTGTTTTTAACTTCATATATATATATATATATTTAGATTCCTCTCGAATACCTAACTAACTCTAATAATTTCGAACTCTATCATTCCTCTCGAATACAATAAAAATCCCTAGATAACTAAGCATTAAGAAACAAGCCGGTATTTTATGATTTAATCTTATAAAGCTTCCTCTTGAATAGCTTCTCTAGTTTCTAATCTAATCTCTTGTAATTATTAACTAGCTTTCTCGTTTAAGTCTAATTATCTAAGTTATTATTACTAATTCCTCTCGAATATTAGCAATTTTAAACGAATTAAAAACCGATTGATTTGTTTCGTTCAATTAACTAATCTAACTCTAGATTCCTCTCGAATATCTAGAATTTCAACTAGCAAATAGAATATAAATAACTTTGAACAATATTTAAGACGTAAACAATAAAGGTTTTCAATTAAACATTAACACCTAAAAACATTCAATCACAATAAACTAAATCGTCACACAAGATACAAGACCAAACAAGTGGTAAAGTTATTAGCTACTCATGTTCATACTAAATCAAACAAACATAGAAAAAGTAGATATAATACCAAATAGTCGAATAAAGTAACGTAAGAATTGAATAAAACGTTACGTTGAAGATAACACTTCAAAATTATGCTTCAAACTCTCCTTGCAGCTCCTAAACCGAATGCTTAACTCCATAATCGAATTGCAAAAGCTGGATATTTTTTTTTGTGAAGTTTCATTTTGTATTTATAGGAAGAAATCTAGATTGCAATAAAACTACTCACTACGTCGCACCATGTTAGTCACTACGCCGCGTTATGCTAGTGAACTAATTTGATACCAACACAAACACTACTGCGCTGCACCCACTAACTCGATGCGTCGCATTGGATTAATTTACAGAACATTCTTGCGTTGACTTTCGTTGACTGCGTCGCACTACCCTACTCAGTGCGTCGCATCTCTTCACAGAAGACAAAATTTCGTCTTTTCGCTCTTTTACTTGCATTTCTTGACCAATCTTCCACTTCCCGATCATACTAACCTGTAACTAAAATAAAACACCTTTTGCACGGTTAAATTCAAAAACCTATCATATCCATCATGTATTACTACGAAAATATATAAATATGTGTACAAATATGCGATATCAAGTCCAAATATTGTCGGAGGAAGAAAAGTAACCATAAAATACAACACCTCAACCATGGATGCACACTATAATCTGAATCTCGAACTCTATAAATAGCGGGCTCATTGGCCATATATTCTGAATATACTTACTTTACTATTATTTCATACTTAAACTTTCTTTCTAAATCGTTGCATACTAAGGTGGACTGGGTTTCGTTCTTATATCAGACAAGAAGCAACTTCGAAAGGATACTAGTATAGGTATAGACCTCGAGTCAAATTATCAAATAATTACATGCAGCGGAAATTAGGATCACATAGTAAATAATAAATTGGATATAAAGTGTGTACCTTATTAAGCAAGCAAAATAATGAAAACCTAACGTAAGGTTTTTACCACGGTTGCGTACGCGACACCCTCTTTATCGACAGACCAGTATGCTAGTACTTGTTTAACGCTTTGTACAACAATTGTCTTAGCATCAACTCTTATTACAAAAACCAAAAAAAAAAAACCCTTTTTCTTTTTTAAAAAATAGTCGAACGGCTAAAACCATTTAGTCGACCATTGTTTGTTTTGTAAAAGTTAATTAGGGTTTAGGGTTTATCTTTTATTTATAGGTTTTCAAATCTTAGAGTTTGAGTTATATTACAATAAGGAAACCTCCTTATTTACATAATAAACCCTCCATTTAATAAATATTACACTTAACCCATTAAGTGATATTTACTAAATACATTAAACTAATAGTCGTGTCTAAATGTCGATGTGTGCGCTCCCGTAGTCTCACACATTTACAGTCACATATTTATTCGACACTATTCAGATACCTACAGCTCCCACTTTTGAATAACTTCAAATAAACATGATAACATTGATCAATGTCTAGCAACATATCAATGCTCCCATAAATGCACGAGTGAAGTTTCTCCAAAGTCACTGTGAGTCTATAGTCGGTTTATATCCCTTTGTTACAGGTACTCTAGTTAAAATATATAGATGGATCAAAATCATTCATTTTAACTATTGTTTCTCATTTCGCGAATCACTTAAAGATTACCAAATACTATCGAGACACATCTAGATTTATTTGGGTCCGGCCACACAAACATCTTAAGTATTCATGAGTGGCCTAGTAAGTACCTAACTTCTGTTTTCACTGAAGGAACAAATCCTATCTTGAATACAATTGATAGTCATCGTATTTCGCAATATTACCAAAAATAGCCTTTTTGCTACCCTTATCCAGGAATAGTATTGACTATGATCAAATAATGCACTACGTACATGAGTAGCAACTTGTATCTCAAGTCTAAGGATAATTAAACCTTATTAATTTAACTTAAGGACAAGGATCCATAAGTAATAATTCATGTGGGATAATCCAGTATGCATCATAATGGATACCATGTGAGTTAGTGAGCCAAGCTGACTAAACACTCAGATATTGTCTTAATTCAATCATATTTCCATATGATCAATTGACAACGGATATTTAGAATGATATTACACAATATTATTCAAGGATAAAACATGAAAAATAGGATACAAATATTATAATAAATGAAATCAAAATATCACAAATATTATTTCAATCATAAATAAATTTGTTTATTACATCCATATATCCAAATACTAAATCCACGGATTTACAGGTGATTACTAGATAAACGAAGTCCCATCCCCTCAACTAAGTGAGTTAACTTCGCCTTTGCCAGTGCCTTTGTAAAAGGATCTGCTAAGTTATCATCCGTGTGAACTTTGAGCACTCGAATTTCACCTTGTTCGACTTGTTCACGAATATAGTGAAATTTCATCTGAAAGTGTCTAGCTCCCTTCTAAACCCCGGGTTCATTGGTTTTGATTATTGCACAAGTGTTGGCGCAATACATATCCAAAGGAGACTTGGCTGTGGGAACAACACCAAGTCCAGAAATAAATTTCCAGATCCAAAAAGCTTCCATTTGCAGCTTCATAAGATGCAATGTACTCGGATTCTGTTTTAGAGATGGTTGTTTCTGAAATCGGACATCACAATATCTAATATTAGCCTCAGGTTTTCCACCATACATAAGAACCATATCTTTAGTAGCCCTAAGGTACTTCAATATGTTCTTTACAACAATCCAGTGTCTTTCGCCTGGATTCTATTGAAACTTGTTAACAATGTTCTGTGCAAAACCATAGCAGGCCTTGTGCATCTCACCACATTCATAATAGATCCTATTGCCGAAGAATAAGGTATCATATGCATGCGCCCACCTCATCAGGTGTAGAAGCACTGTCCTTGATGCTGAGTTTATGTCCATGTTGCATTGGTAAATTTCCACGTTTGGAATTTTCCATACTAAATCTCTTTAGTATTTTATCAGTGTAAGCCTTTTGACTTAACTCAATTTAACCGCTTAGATCTATCTCTCGAGATCTTGATTCCCAATTTAAATGCTGCCTCACCTAAGTCTTTCCTGGCAAATCATTTTCCAAGATGAGATTAAACATCTTCAAGCATTGGAATATTGTTTCTCATTAACAATATGTCATCTACATATAAGACTAAGATAGTAACATTACTCCCACTGAATTTTTGATATACACATGGCTCATCGAAATTCTGAACAAAACCAAACCTTTTGATTTCTTCATCAAATCTTTTATTCCAACTTCGTGATGCTTGCTTAAGTCTATAAATGGACTTTTTTTAGCTTTCACACTTTGTTGGAATGTAATGGATCAATAAAACCTTCTGGCTGATTCATATAGACGTCTTCGTCTAGATGACCATTCAGAAAGGTTGTCTTGACATCCATCTGCCATATCCACATTCGCAGCTTGAAGCCATTTATCAGCGTCAGGCCCTGATAATGCAACTTTCAAGTTTCGAGGTTCATTAAGGTCCCCTGATACCTGATCCTCATTATCTAAATCTACATTTAGGTTTAGTTTTTGAGGGACACGTATTGTCCTTTCGGACCTACGAATTGGAGCATCAGCAATTTGATTTTGAGACTGAGTCATGTCATGAAGCTCAATCGCAACTTGAGGATTACATTTAGGCATATCATGAGTCTCAATTCTACCCCCCCCCCCCCAAATTGTTGATCATCAGTGTGAGTAGAAGGTGATGTATCTTCCTCTTGAACCTCGTCAAGTTCTACAACCCTCCCACTGTTTCCTTGAGCGATAAGCCGTGTTTCGAAAATCTCAGCATACCGAGCAATTTTCACAGTATTCTCGGAAGGACTATAGAAGTAGTAACCCATCGTTTCCTTTGGGTATCCTACGAAGATACACTTATCAGATCTTTGCTCGAGTTTGTCAGGCGAATCGCGTTTAACGAATGCCTCACATCCCCAGACCTTTAAGTAAGATAGATTAGGGGCTTGCCCATGCCATATTTCATATGGTGTCTTATCAACCTTCTTAGTTGGAACCATGTTGAGAATTTGTACGACATACTCTAAGGCGTAATCCCAAAAAGATAATGGTAAAGTTGTAAGGTTCATCATAGATCGTACCATGTCTAGCAAGGTTCGATTTCTCCTCTCCGATACACCATTGTGGTGTGGAATATAGGGAGGAGTAAGCTGTTGGACAATTCCACGTGCTTTGAGATGATCCTTAAACTCTAGGCTTAAGTATTCACCACCACGATCCGGTCGGAGGATCTTGATGGTTTTACCGACTTGGTTTTCTACTTCGTGTTGAAACACTTTGAATGTTTCAAACACCTCATGTTTATGTTTAAGCAAGTAAACATAACCATAACGGTTGAAATCACTCGTAAATGTTTATGAAAAAGCTAGCACCTTTTTTTGACATATGTCTAAAGGGACCACATACATCAGAATGTATGGTTCCTAAAAGATTTGTTGTCATTTGCGTCTCATACGGAAAGGGTTTCCTTGTCATTTTACCCGACACACAAGATTCGCATTTATCAAATGAATTATCATTGGACTTTAAAAGCCGTGACGCCTTTTAATGCAATGCTTGTGTATGTGTGCAATATGACAATGTCATATATAGGTTGAGTCCAAGTTGGACTTAATGCATTTAGTGCTAATTATCAACATAGAATTATAATTTAAGGAAGAATGAACATGCAAATCTATCTCAAACATACCATTAACATCAATCACATTAATATAATGAGCCTTATGTTTGAAACAGAAATACAAAATTCAGTAAAACAATTAGTGAATTCATTATTCTGTAAAACATAAACTGAAACATTCCCCTTAACATAAGTAGGTGCATAATGACAATTGTCAAATACAAGTATTATGCCCTAGGGTAAATGTAAGTCGTAACTTCCAATGGCTTCCATAACTACACGTTTTGCATAGCCTACGTACAGTTACAGAGATCCATTCTTCAGTTTCTTCTTTGCTCTAAATCCTTGTAAGGAATCACAAATGTGAGTACCACAACCAGTTCCATATACCCAAGTATTTGTTTTTAGAGAAAGAATGTAATTCTATAGCGAAGATATCTGAAGTTCCGGCGTTGCCGACTCTCTTCTTATCTTGCACCTCGGCTAGATACTTAGGACAATTCCTCTTTCATTGCCCAATCACTTCACAGTGATTGCTACCATCATCCTTAGCAGGATGTTTTATTTTAGCTGGAGGGGTACGCTAAGGCTTGGGAATATAAACAATTGCTTGTTTATTTTTTTCCGTCCTGTTTAGCTTTGCCCTTAGCTTGCGGTTGTCTTTTCTTATCTGAACAGTACCACCACTGATCGCTAGGAGCTGGTTGGTAACCGATTTGTTAGGAAGGATTTTCTCAAACTTTACGAGCATCACATGAAGTTCTATTGAGAGTCCATACCATGCATATTGTAGTTAGGTGTATATTCATCAATAACCTTGTGAAATGGATTACTAACAACAATAGACTAATGGCATGGGTAATTCATCCTTTCTAATCGATCAAAGCAGCTTTTCATGTTGAGAGTGTGAGTTCCTACTGGCGTTCCATCAAAATGTTTACACTGAGGTAGTTATTGAATCAAGTCGTTCAGTTCAAGATAGACTTGTTTCTCATACATAGTGTTAAGCTCAATGATCATTTTATCCGGCCACTTATTTTCAAACTACTTTTGTGGTTCAGGGGTCATACCGCCGAGCATCAAGCATGCAACTTCATTATGACGTTCATACGTTGCTTGATAAGTTTCCCAAACTGTCTCGTTGAATGAGTCAACTCCGAAATCACCGATGTAGTAATGATTTGTAATCGCTTCATCACTCGGAGAACAATTCTCAGCTGGCGAAACCAATCATTAAAATTTGGTTCAGTGAGTATTTCGGTTTTGAACATTGTTTTGATTTCTGACATAATCCTGCTTAAATCGGTATTTTGTGCCATTTCTACAAAACAGAAGAAAGTTCTCATTAGTACTTTCGACATAATGATTTCTTAACAAAATTGTAAAACCCATGGTCTACATTCCGTTAAGACTAGGACCCAAATGACATATCACCGTTCCATCAGTTGATCTGCTAGAAACTAAGTGATACTCAAAAGGTAAGTGACGTTCAGTAATTGCATTTACCGATTCAATTCCTAGATTATGGGACTAAATGTCATGACTCGATCAAGCATCAATATGGTGATCGTGACATCATCATGTTTCGTCGCATCTTATCGCTATCGGCGTTTACAGCCTCACTACATAACCCGATTTAAGTCATCCAATTGAAGACTGTAGATAGTCCACCACAGTCTCACTATGAGTAGTAATCCACCTTGGATACCCTTCACCTACGTCTCACGCAGAGTGACGGGAAAATACAAGTTGTCTAAGCAATATGACTTAATTCCGTGGGTGTCAAAATTTATGTACGAAGAGGCATGCATACAACTTCGTCTCATAATTATTGTTTTTCATATAAACATTTTTATAGTTTTAAAACGTGTTTCTATGATTGTCTAATTCCTATACACCAAGTGTATATTATAACTAAACGTACCATCGTCATCATAAAAACCCTTTCGGTAGCTCTACAACCGGTACGACCAGGAAAGTGAGTGAGGGTAGGGGACGACAAAGCATCACTTAAAACCTGACCTCATTAGGGGTATAATACGACCGCAAACTTTCCTAGACATCGTCCTTTATGTAGGTGAGCCTAGTTGGGAATTTATACACTAAGGATGTACATTTAATTATGAATTACCAATCACACGCTTTTAAAGGTTTGATTTTTAATGTATTTTGTACTTTAATACGTTCCATCGAAGGACAAAATTACGGTATAAATCCAACCTTCGTCATAGAACGTATAAAAGTCCAAAATAAGTTAAAAATTCGTTTCATAATTCTTTAGTCATATTAATTTTTATTACTTTCAAAACAATTGACTATAATCATTAATATGAGTATTAGAATTAAACTACGCAACAAAATTGGGTGAGTCCTAAAGCAAATAGTTTTTATGGTCATTGTCCACATATTGAATAACTCCCGTTTCAAAAGGAAACGGACCACATGCATCCGTTCAAATAAGTCAAATATGGATTGCGTAAGTTATTCAATATGTGTTCAATACAATTTATCAAATAAACCACACATAACAATTTTATATCCAATATCATTAGTGTCGCACATATCAAATAACAATTATTATATGTCAATATATGCAATTTACTTTTTACAATATCATAATATCTAATTATGTTTATTAAGTTATGCATGTAACTTAATAACCATAATTTTCATAAAAAAAATAAATTTGGCACACATTTAATAAAACATCAAAATTTGCGTTTAAGGTTTAAGGTTAAATTGACTTTTAATAAAAAAACGTTTTTTTTTTTTTAACACTTTTAATCGCAGTTTTAATCCAATCAATCCCCCACAATTTTTGATGTTTTATCATTATCCAAAATAAAAATACTATGTTATGGCTGATACCACTATAGGTATAGACCTCGAGTCAAATTATCAAATAATTACATGCAGTGGAAATTAGGATCACATAGTAAATAATAAATCGGATATAAAGTGTGTACCTTATTGAGCAAGCAAAATAATGAAAACCTAACGTAAGGTTTTTACCACGGTTGCGTACGCGACACCCTCTTTATCGACAGACCAGTATGCTAGTACTTGTTTAACGCTTTGTACAACAATTGTCTTAGCATCAAGTCTTATTACAAAAACCAAAAAAACAAAAATAAAAACCCTTTTTCTTTTTAAAAAAATAGTCGAACGGCTAAAACCATTTAGTCGAACTTTTTTTGTTTTGTAAAAGGTTTTCAAATCTTAGAGTTTGAGTTATGTTACAATAAGGAAACCTTCTTATTTACATAATAAACCCTTCATTTAATAAATATTACACTTAACCCATTAAGTAATATTTACTAAATACATTAAACTAATAGTCGTGTCTAAATGTCGATATGTGCGCTCTCGTAGTCTCACACATTTACAGTCACATATTTATTCGACACTATTCAAATACCTACAACTAGCTAGGTTGAGCGTCTTCTTCGGATTATCTATCGGATCCGAACTTTCAACTCCTTTATGTGATGATAAATGTTCGTCGCAACATTAAACATGATTTTTGGTTGGTAGTTATGTTTTGTAAACGCAATAATCACCATTACAAACCCTCTCTAAATATAATGGTCACTAATCATTATACTATAATAGGCGTATTCCCGCGCGTTGCGCGGTGACAATTTCTAAAGAGATTTGTCACGAACAATGATCAGAATCGGGAGTTCGAACAATATGAATCTGAAACTGAATTAGAACAATATTGATGTGACCACTCAAATAGCTAAGGGATTGACTACAAAAGTCAAACTTTTCAAATACATATGTAAAAATAAAAAGACATTCCTACGTACAGTATTAGATATTAGATTAGATACATATATAATTCAGCAAACTGCTGCATATTTTCAAGTAAGGTATAGAAAGAATATAACATGTTGTATCACTTGTCTAATCAACAACATGCACATGGACCCTATACCTGCAACAACGAAAACAGACATTACAAAAGGCAATAATTAGGTAGGTTAATACCATAGTCCCTACATAAAACAACTCAAAAAACCAACCTTATCATAGGGTACTTGCAAAAGTCATTGAAAAGATCACAAAAAAACAAACCATCGTTTACAACTAACTCTTTGTTGAACTCTCCACAACTCTTGTAGCACCAACCGGATTGAGTATATAGACGATCAACTGTTGCCAAAACAGTGAAAACATGACGACCAACTGTTGCCAAAATAGTGGTAGAAATTATTGTATATTAACTGTTTTCGTGGCGTACCCTTTTTCCGGCTTTTCAAATTTTCAAACAAATTAGAAATTACCTCATCATCAGTTATAACCATCTCCAACCCAAGTAAGACATCACCGAATTTCGTATTTACTGACTCCCACATTCTACAAATACTTACATGAACAACCCAATCTTCTCTAGTTGGGTCAAGGGCGCCAATCTTGGAGTGAGACATGTTTTTCGAAAGAGACATAATTGTACGTGGTTATGTGGTTTGTTGATGCAAAAGAACTTATATAGAAAAACCAAAACCACCATTATACCTTACATTATGATAATTAAAACACAGGGCAACCAAAGAGTCAGGCGTTTCAAATGTGTTATTAACTTAGGGTAACTGAACAGTTTAAATATCATTATACCTCACATTATGGTAATTAAAACACAGGGCAACCAAAGAGTCAGGAGTTTCGTGTTATTAACTTAGGGTAACTAAACAGTCCAAAAAATCATTATATCTCACATTATGGTAATTAAAACACAGGGCAACCAAAGAGTCAGGAATATCATTATACCTCACATTATGGTAATTAAAACACAGGGCAACTAAAGAGTCAGAAGTTTCAAATGTGTTATTAACTTAGGGTAACTGAACAGTTTACGTATCATTATACCTCTCATTATGGTAATTAAAACACAGGGCAACTAAAGAGTCTGGAGTTTCAAATGCATACCATTCCACTATTTGGAATATCTCAAACATCAGCTATTCGACGACTCTCTATTATAAGTAAATATAGATTTCAGAGAAAAAAAAATAGAAAAAAAAAAAACAATTGGTAAGAGCGTGAGTACAAGTTACAAGAATAATATACTTTCCATTTCATTTTATCTCAATGAATCATAACACGTTTGATCGTTGGATTCGACTAATCTGTTATTTATTATTCATTATTATTATTATTGTTATTATTCATTGCTTACAGAATTATGATTTTAAAAATCTCGTTACTAATTTTCTCTCTAAAAATTGAATATTGTTATGGATAATTATGGTATGGATGTCCATATCTTTAGAATATATTTATTTATTTATTAGTAGATATCTTTTTTGAAGTTTATCCCATATTGTAACTATAAATACATACCTCTATATGAGATGAATAATACAATTCTTTATTCTTGTCTTTCTCTGTTGTTGTTCTTTATATTGTTTCACAACACGTTATCAGCACGCTCTAGATTTGAGTTTTTGGGTTCTGAAGTTTTTGGTTTACTATCAATTCGATCATCGAAGCATCAGTCGGCATTGTTCAACTTGAAGGTACATCTATCTTATATGGTTGATATAAATTGTGGTATGAATTTGAAATTATTTTGGTTATTGTTTTCTAAATAAATCATAAGTCATACTCTAAAATTTTCTTAAATAACAAAGAAATAATGAAAGGATTGTTGATGGCGGATAATTTTGGTGTCAAAAGAAAAATCTTACACCATTAGTGTTTCTTAAAAAAAAAAAAAAAAAAAAAAAAAAAAAATTTGTTTTTCCCGAAATCAATGGCGAGACATGTACCCAATTGGTTGTTTGGTATTTTTCCTATGATTGTGCGTGATATTTATTTTGCTTATTAATTTTTGCTAAAGTTAAAATAAAGTTTTGTAACTTATTTTTATAGTTTAGTGTATAACTTATATCACCGTTTAATCATTAATTTCTTTGGTTATATTCATGATAGTTACTATTTTACTGTTTAAGATACGGAAGGGGGATTAGTAGGTTATTTCTATTTTATTTTTACTAAATGACCATAAAGAGAAGAATTTATTGTTTGGGTTGGAAAACATAAAGAGAAGAATTTATTGTTTGGGTTGAAGAAAATTTCGGCAATCCTTTTGAGGTATGGTTTCTTTACCTTCTTTAGTACAAAAGGTAAACCCTTATTAATTCTTAATCGTATTTTCTTTGTTGAGGTTTTTCAAACTTTAGATTTGATCGAAAATATTTTATTTAATAAATTTAGGGTATTTACTAATAATACTTAAATCTCTAATCGATTTTTAAATTCTATTTTGTTGATTAGTTAATATTTCATTTTGTTATGTCCGATTTTATGACTTATATAGTGTTTTAAAGCTTGATATTTATGCAGTGACATGTATTTGTATAACATGTCTTAATCTTTTTAAAGTTAAGAGTTTGATTAGCAGTTAATTATTATTAAAAAGTTTACTCATTATTTTTGTTACAATAGTTAAGATCTGATGTGTACTATATATTTTTATGATAGTATACGATCTTATATTACTTTACTACGTAAATGGTAATATTTGATAAAATATTATGGAAGTTTGTTTTTAGTTTTTGTGAAATCGTAGTATTATTCACTTGATAAACTAAGACAATTGATGGTACCTTTAAAAGATTTCTTATGAAATTATTATGACTACTACACACCCCAAATGTGGTAAAATTTGGGACAAAATATATTTGTGATTATATTTCGTAACATACATATATATTTGAAGTTAATGATAGTTATATGAATAGTATGTTTTGAGTCCCCATATAGTATATATAGTGATATCTATGAATATGACTGCAATAATATTTTCTCAAGTTGATTAGGAGTTTTAAACTTGTTAATGATTCTATGCTTATGATATTAATTGCCTTGTATCTTGATATATAAAAATCTACTATATTGCTTTACACACATATACTTTAAGGATCTTGTTGGATTTAAGTTTGGACTTAAACTACTAGCAATACTAAGGTCTCATCTTTAAGATGTTGAAATATGCTTATAAAGTAGCGATATTAAGATATGTAATTAAATATAATTTTGAAATTACGTTTTCTTGTGGCTAAGAAAATGATGAGCTTGTAATAAAAAAACTATCAATCCTGTCATTTTGATTTTGCTCCATTTCCTGAAGTGAATTTGACAATATATATTTGTAGTGATAGACGAGGTTTATGTAACTATTCTAGTTGTCATATGAATGCGACAATATATCGGCCGCTAGAAATGGAAAGATGAGAGATGATCTTAGTATGTCTATACTTTATTTATTTACTAGTGTCACTATTAGCACCATGACGTCACGTAATTAGTTTTTATTATATATGATTTGATTTTATACGTGCATTTTAGTATATTTTAATGTTGATTATGGTGAAGTTTAATGTGGAGCTTAGATAAAAGATGGGTTGGAATAATTTAATCTAAAGATGTGACACCATCCGAAAGTTATTATGAATTCACTACAGTTTAATAGATTTTAAAATGAGTGAATGAGCATAAATCGGTCATGCAATCACTTATCTATTGATATTATTATAAGGAAACAATAATTTTGAGAAAATATTATATGAAAGGGATTTCATTTTGTTTACATCAAATATGCTCCTGAAGTAGCAGTATTGAAAAAAAAAATTATTAATGCAAAGTTTTGAAGCTATTTATTATATTTGGTCGACAAATAAATTAAATTTCTACTTGCATCGGAAGTGAGGTTCTTTGGTCCAGTTGCTAAGTTAAGGCCTCAACTTGCACCTGGTGAGCCAGAAGCACCATCCGAAAAGGATCCCGTTCAACAGAATCTAGCACATAGGCTATGGCTTGGGTTTTTTCATTGATCGTTTTGAGGTAAGTTTATTTACACAATTGTTTTTACATAAACTGCAGTTGGAATAAGGGTTATGAAATAATCGGCCTGGACCGACAAGATTCGGGATCGAACGGATAGCTTATTGGCTATATTTGGTCTAGTTTTCAACCCTAGAGCTTTTAGTCCCACTCATCGTTGCAACTTGTCCTTGGAATAAAAGGGAAATAAAAGTGACAAAGGTTGGTTGAACAGAAAGATGTCTTATGCTAATAAATTATATTCACAAAGATATAATTTTTTTTGTTTCAGATGCATGTTTACATGCTTATAGCTTAAACATCCGCTTCTTTTGAGGATTATTTTCACCCAAAAAAAAAGTTTATGTGAATTTAAATCCCACGTTCAAGTATCTCCATATAAAGGTTATGTTCATGGATATAACTGGATTATTTAAGTTGGTGTTACTGTCACTAGAAGAAAACATAATTAATAAATATATAGGTGTCATAGCAAATTTTCCTTCATTATGATTTATCTTATTATTTTGTTACTCATGTAAATTATAATATATGTTTTGAAAACATGAAAAATAGTGTTTTATGAATATCATATGCCAAACATATATGTGTTTGAATATATGTGTTTCAATATGAGTAGTATACATGATATTATGAGTTCAAATAAAGAAAGCTCTATAAAATCTTATTTTGACATGAGAAATCAAAATTAATTGATAATACACGTATTATATTGCTTGTATTATATAAAGACAAGTGCAACCGAAACACATATGGTCGTAAACCTGAAGTTTATGGACTGTTATTATATTTGGTCATAAACCAGAAGTTTATAGACCGTAATTAATTGATCATAAACCTGAAGTTTATGGGTCATGGTTA
This sequence comes from Senecio squalidus, assembly GCA_910822075.1. Taxonomy (NCBI): domain Eukaryota; kingdom Viridiplantae; phylum Streptophyta; class Magnoliopsida; order Asterales; family Asteraceae; genus Senecio; species Senecio squalidus. The sequence continues at coordinate 42,599,673 of CAJVGC010000432.1, forward strand.
TTTAGTCATAAACCAGTAGTTTATAGACCTTGATTATTTAATTGAGTGGCTTGATCGGTTACCATCTCGGGTCAATGATGCGAAATCTATAGAAGAACTAGAAGATTCTTCATGATTTTTGTGTGTTGTTTGCTCTCAATACAAGTTAACTAATTGTCAACTAAAGTAGGGATTGAATCCCATAATTATGAAAATTACAAAAGGGGTATGAATATGTTATATACACCCATATCATGGAGCATTTAGAGTTTTAAAATCGATGCATCGTCTAAATGTTCATCAAGTCGCAACCTGAAGTTTGCATGATTAGCTCAGCTAATGAGACAGCGAGCACATTATTAAAGATTATCATATTCTTTTTGGCAATAGTGGTGAATATACTTCACAATTTATTTTTTTATAAATGATTATTGGAATAAGTGTTGACATTGGTATGTCTTACGCAAATTGCTTTTGTTGAAACGATTATCAAGCGTCTTTAGTTGATTGCAAAGCCAATAATCATGAGAGTAAAACACAAAGATTTTGTTTGGGGCCATGTATTTACATGAAAAAACACTATTTCGCATCAAGCCAATATTTGTAATGATTACCCTCATTATGATTGATTTTTGGTCTTAAGTAATTCCCATATACTATTTATTGGTTATGCATATATGTTTAAGTTGCACCACCAAAACGCATAATTATGGGACGTAAAAGAATGTTGGGAATATGTTTTTGGTATGAATCTACATAATTACAAATTAATAAGCCATCAAGGGGAGATTGGTTTATGGCATGATTAAATGATTGTAATAAATTAATTATCCCAACATTAGGGGGAGAGAATGTGCAGCTAAAACTAAGAAAGATTGCAATGAATTACCGATCCTCATATTAAACAATATGAACTAGAAGTTCATGGGAATAATTCATTTGCAATAAATGCCAGATACATTTACTGACCAAAGAGAGTGACCATGTCACACATATATTAGCTGCTAATGCTCCGACTAAAATGTGTCTTTAAAGGACATCATGTGATAGGTAATAAATCTACGGCACGCCTGAAGCGTGGTAGAGTAATTGATTCCAAATAAAAATCCTCGAAATAAATAAAGGAGCAATGACTTAAGATGGTTAAATCGAGGTAATAAAGACCCCGAAAGATACTCCTGAAGAGTAACTAGACATGATGGTTCCAGAAGAACCTAAGGTACCAAAATATAAAGGGATCTCAATATGCTATATCATGTCTAGGAAAATATGGAATCAAAATAAAAATGAAATCGACGTCGTGAATAATTTTTATAAAATATAGCGCTAGATATTTTGAATATTAAAGAGGATCGTGAAAGCATATCTGCCCACAAGTGCAGAGATAGAACTGATTGGCCAATATGAAAAAGACGCAATTATAAAATGAAAATAGAAGTCTCTTGGAGTAAGAGATATATTGGGACCTGAAGTCCATACAAATTGAATATGTATTATAAAGCGGTCTTTTGTTTATTTGAGATTATATGATATAAGGCAAGATTGATATATTAAGATTTTTGCAAAGACTCGCTTTTGATTACAATGAGATGTATTATAAAGTGGTGGATGCAACGATTTGTAATAATATCTTATAAGTCTGGCAATATATAAGATATTTGATTCGCGTCTAATGAATATTGTAAGAGCTCGCTTGGTATTGAGATTTATTGAAGGATATAAAATGCGTGAAGCATGTCTCACGATATAAATGCATGAAGCATATAAGAAAAGTTCTCGAGAACACTATTTGATTAAATGAAAGGTCCTTATATCGACTGAAGTAATAATGATAGAGTCGCCATGATAATTTATTTTGATAAAGCTATGAATAATTATGTTTGTGCACACAGTTTACAAAGAGATCCGGATATATATATATATGTTACAATTATGATGTATGACTACATCTGGAATTCTTGATGAGATTCTAAAGGCGATTGAATAGTCATATAAGTTATGTGAAAGGAAATACTTTTAAAAGACACAGGTTTTATCTTGATTTATATATTTATCATGTGAAGGATGTAAATATATATTGATATGACCCATTTTGACAACCAAAAATGATTATGATATTAATGGTCCTGAAGTACCATATTTGGTTGATATTGAAGCATTGAGTTGCTTATATGAGATGTTATTACTTACGAAATGTTATCTCCGAGATATGGTTGATATCTCATCATTATGGGGAAATGTAGTTGATTATCATATTGTAAGAGCTCACTTGGTATTGAGATTTCTTGAAGGATATAAAATGCGTGAAGCATGTCTCACGATATAAATGCATGAAGCATATAAGAAAAGTTCTCGAGAACACTATTTGATTAAATGAAAAAGTCCTTATATCGACTGAAGTAATGATGATATATGTGATACAGTCGCCATGATAATTTATATTGATATAGCTATTAATAATTATATTTGTGTACACAGTTTACAAAGAGATTCGGATCTATATATATGTTATAATTATGATGTATGACTACATGTGGAATTATTGATGAGATTCTAAAGGCGATTGATTAGTCATGTAAGTAATGAGAAAGGAAATACCTTACAATATATAAGCTTTATCTTGATTTATATATTTACCATGTGAAGGATGGAATCCTCGCACACTAACAACAATTATGCATTGAGCACTTAAATGGTTAAGAGATAACTTTATATTGGTATAACCCCTTTTGACAACTAAAAAATGATTATGGATCGAGTGGTCCTGAAGTAACATGTTTGATTGATATTGAAGCATTGGGTTGCTTATTACTTACGAAATGTTATCTCCGAGATATGGTTGATATCTCATCATGAGGAAATTTAGTTGATCATCATATTAGTCGCTCACAAACCATATATGTATTATGAAGAGCTCACAAACTATATATGTATTATGAAAAGATGACATTTGATTTTGTCAACTCAAAGAGCTTAAGTGATGTGATCATCAGGGGGAGAAATACGCGTTGCACTCTTTTTCCCTTGACCGTGGTTTTGTCCCATTGGGTTTTCCTGGCAAGGTTTTTAATGAGGCAACATCCCCAAGCGTATTGAACAGTTATGTACTCTTTTTCCTCACTAGATTTTTGTCCCACTGGGTTTTATCTAGTAAGGTTTTAACGAGACATAATCTTTTAAATGGACATCCAAGGGGGAGTGTTATGGATAATTATGGTATGGATGTCCATATCTTTAGAATATATTTGTTTATTTATTAGTAGATATCTTTCTTGGAGTTTATCCCATATTGTAACTATAAATACATACAGGGCCGGCCCTGGGCCTGGGCCACCAGGGCAACCGCCCAGGGCCCATCAATTCTAGGGGCCCAACGTTAATACTGATTGCGCTGCTTCAATTCCTACCGCTGCTTCAACAATCAAACGCCGCTTAATACTGATTGCGCTGCTTCAATTTCATCTGTAATTTTACTTCATTTGTTGGTTATGTTTTTGTTCAGTTAATTTATCCGTAAATTGATTCGCTTCGTGTATTTGTAGGTTCGGTTTAGCTGTGCTGCTGCAATTGAAACCATTGATGAACCAGATAGTTTTTCTACTGATTCTCTTATTTATAATAATAATGAAAAAAGTATGTTTTATTTTATTATTATTGTTATTATATTTTTGATATAATTGTGATCATGATTGACTGTGTTTGGAATTAAAGGTGTGGAAGGTACCAGAAGAGTTGCATCAGAGTGGAAGAAGTTTAGCTCGAAAGAGTTCGGGATTACGGATTCCATGATTTCCAGGCCTACACGGATAGTTTTAAATGATCTTAAAAGAAAAGGTTCGGAGTTTCAAAATGTTTGTTTTTCGTTCTTCAAAATGTTTGATATTATTAGAAAAGATTGATTTTTATTCATCTGCACGAAGAAAAAACCCGTAAAAAAGACTATGATTTTCAATGCAGATGATTTGTTAGTTATGGAAATTGCAACGTTTGATTTGTTCAAAGCTTAAAGAATGTTTATATATCTTGTGTTTTGTAGGATTTGATGTTTACCTTTCAAGTGGTTTATAATTTATGTGTCGAAAAATTTTATACCATGGCAAAATCTAAATTTGATTGGCGAACAGGTTTCGAGTTTTTGCACTTCAGCAACAAATCATCACTCAATGGAGTCTAGTATGGATTTTCATCGACATGATGAATGTGACGAGAAGGATCATGGGCGTTGGATAAACTGTTTGCACCGGGACTTAACAATAAACGGGTTTCTGCTTTGGCCCTGCGAAACCTAAAACTTCAATGGTTTTGTTTCCAATATTGATTAAAATTGGTTCACCTCCTTGAATCTTTCCATTCTCGCCTTCTCTAAATCAATTTATTTTTGCAAAAAGTGATAATCGTTTTTTGGCCCCATTTTGCAGATTGATGTTTGATCCTTACTCAAATACAATTTACGACTATATTGGAGGAATGGAGGATATTAAAAAAGCTAAAGTATGCATTTTGTTCCAAGTGTCTTAAGTTTTTCTCTAAAGGAACATGTTTTTATTTATATAATTTTGTTATAGGTGCGAACTATTCGTCCTGCTAGCATTTCATTTGTGGAGGATTGCGTGTAGTTACAAGAATGTTCAAGAAAGTTTTGAAGACTTGACAGTAGAGATTAACAAAAGTGGCGACATCAATCAATTGAAAGTTCTTTATTTCTTCGTAATCTTTATATAGGATTTTACTTTTTTGGAAAAAAATATTTTATAGGGCCCATTTCTAGGATTTCGTCCAGGGCCTACATATTGTTTGGAACGGCCCTGAATACATACCTCTATATGAGATGAATAATACAATTCTTCATTCTTGTCTTTCTCTGTTGTTGTTCTTTATATTGTTTCACAACAAATATGAGTTGCTACAAAATTTATGATATTATGAAACTCGTTTATTTGCACTACAAGAAGGTGTTACGGGCATTTAAACGTAAGGTATGACTTTTTGGCTTGTTTTCAGGTTTGAATTGGTCTCCAACACATTAACCATTAAATGAACCATTTATGTAAAGAGTATAAGTCTGACAATCTTCCAATTAATAAACACCCTATTAAATAGTATTCTATTTTTGCAAAACAAAAAATAATACATAATATAGTAACTTCTTAAATAACATTTTTTAGAAATACAAAGCTACAAGTTAACTTCACTTGAAAGCTATCAATCATTTGTTTTGTAGAGATAACAATGTATATGATTTTACATGATTTTTGTACACTCTAATAACTTGCCCAAGTTGTTATAGCATGTTGCATATGTGTGGGAGGGTGGGTAATTTAAACCTCTTACAAAATATTTTTGTAAAAGATTTAACACTAGCAATTCCGCTTGTATCTCACTTCATTTTACATTCTTGGAACACAAATATTAAACACGAATGACATGTTGCAATTGATTATTGTTGTTCAGATTGTTCTATCATAAGCAAATCAAGTCAACTCAAACGAAGCAAGTCAACCCTCATCTCTTCTTGTTAATATGGTTTGATTTAAACCAGAAGGAGGAACACAAACGTTGATGGTTGACCAATGTTGTAAAGATTGCTCATTGGAAGAGTTGGTTAGTTGACTAACATTTTAAAACAAAAATAATGACTACTCGCGACGGTAAAATTTATGCCTACATAATCCAATGAAGTCACGCTTTGTTATGCTTGAGACGATTTTGTTGGATCAGGTTAAGCGATTGTATACCCAGGTTCAGCTAAATAAAGGTAGGGTGTCTTTATTTACTATTCTCAGAACATGGGTCAACTGAGAGCTCGAATAGACAGCCATCAACAAACAAACAATCATATTGTCATGTCCATCCTAATACAAATTGAGTTGATCAAAGTTGGTTTAATCATGCATCTCGATCCTGCTTTAGTTAAGACCTTATGTCCATATGATTCTTAGTCTAATGACATATAGACTCAACTCTTCAAGGTTTTATATCAAGGTTACAAACACATAAAAAAAAAGAGACGATTCAATCATTTAGTCGATTTCCTTGTGAAATGTTATTTGTATGTCACGTACTAATAACAATAGGGGCAACAAATCAAAGATCTAGATTAAGCAAGTCTAACCAATGTACAACATCAAAAATCATATTTCCCCCATCTTACCAAATGAAGAAAAACTTCTAACTCCAACAACACGAAATACACTTTGTATGCCTTATTACCCTGAAATCACACATAAACCGTGTTATTCTCATTACACTAAAATAACTCTAAGACATTATGCACCTTAAACATAGTAATACTGTTCTAATATAACTATAAAATACAAAAGAATGAGATTGTAACCGAACCAAACAAGACTTGACGAACCTCCATATTGATGGTGACGAATGTACATCATGGTTTTATTCACTAGTGGCAAATCCGCCGTCTCCTTCCTTAACTCCAACAGCTTTTCACTGTCCACGAAAATCACAACATTATCAGTTTTAAAAATTTATTTAAAAGTAGTTTACTGAAGCAGATTAAAATTTTACCTCGTGTAAGGCGGTGGACAAAATATGATAACATAATTGGCACCAGCACAAGTAAAAGTACTAGTTTTATCATCATAAGCATAACTATAAGAACGAGGACAAACATGTTTAAAATACTCCGAAAACTCAGTTGGGGGACACGTCTCCGGTGTATTATACCCTTCACTACAACAAAAGCGGGGATCACCAAACGCCTCACACGCACTTTTACACGCTACCACACTCTTAGAATGGGCAACTCTCAACGCAGTTGGGCAGGCGCGGTTTAAATCAACTAAACAACCAGTCGAACTACATCCACCACTTGTAGCATCTCTAGGAATAACAAGCATTGGAAGATTATAGCCATCAACCAAGCTGACGTCATAGAAATCCAAACCCTGGTCACCGTTTAGAGTAAATTCCGCGAGCGTGGCGGGCGGTTCAGCGCCACGGCCTTCGCAGTTTATTTTGCCAGAGCCGCAATCAGCTGTAACGCAAGTTAATCTTCCCGTAGAGTCTAAGGCGCAATCGGTTCTGCCCCAAATACGACCCGACCAAGAAACGGGTACGTGTAAGGTTCTTGATTTACCGGGTTTTAAAGTGAAGCCTGTGGGGTTAAGTAAAGGTCTATCGGCCCCGGTGAGTATACCGGGCCAGACGGTGTGAGGGCATCTGTTTACGATCTTAAACGACGTCGGTTTAACCACTTGCAGGAATGAAAAATTAAAGTAAACAAAAATGATTGCGGATAATATTATAAGGGGAATAAAAATGAAGGAAAATACCTGAGAAGAATGTAGATGTGAAGATTAGACTGAAAATCATACAAACACGACAATCCATTTGGGAATTGGGGTTGATGAAAAGGTAAAGGTATTTGATTCATTATGGAGCTGTATCTTTAATTTATACTCACTCAGTCTAAAAATAATAGTCTTCATATAAAAAACAGGTGGTTTAGAAAAATATAATTATTATCAATTTATTTTTCCTATATTTTAAATAATAACAGTTTTACTCTTAAATAATTAATTATTATTTCTATAAATCTTTACTATAATATAAAGAATTTTCTTTTAACATTTTAATATCTAAAATTTTAAGTAATTGAAATTACTAATCTACCCCTTTTATACCTTTCACAAAATTTGTCATTTAAAACAATTTACAATTAATGACATTTTCTTAATTGAAACAATAACTAATAAATAATAATAACTATCTTTATCTTTATCTTTATTAATATATAAAACATTTTCATTTTTTATTAAAATTTTAAATTTTTAAGTAAGTATAATTAGTAATATATCCCTCAATAAATATAACATATAAACTAATCTTAATTTCTTTTAATTAATTCGATTACTAATTTCATAAAAAATATACACCCATATAAAATAAAGGCAATTCAACTTAACTGATATAAACATTGTATTCAAGTAACCATTATTTTTTAACTTTAAACGTTATTTGATAGAGTAAATTTTCAAATATTTGATTTATAATCTAAATTTTATAAAGTTAGTTGACAATGTTGTGGTTCGTGTTGCTCTATAATTCTAGAAAGATGGTTATCATCGGAAGTTTATATATTCTTCTATTGGTCACCGATAATTCTTAATACCAGTAAGCTGAGTAGTATTACATTTGATACTTTTAAGGTTAATAAACCTTGTTACCATATTGATTATCCTTCATTACAACATTCGAAAGTATGTGTTTCCTAATGGATTCATGAAAACAAACTGAATTTGAATGTCTTGAATGAAAATAGTTTTTTGGCTTGAAAACCAGAACGATAAAGGATTAGAAAATGTAGTGTCTGAATGGATTTTTAATTTTATGTTGCATCGTTGAAGGAAAAATAGTTTTTGTTTATGGAAAACATGGATTTATACGGGAATACTATTCAAGAAATATATTTAATTCTCTTTTTCACCGAACGTGAAATAATTAGACGTCACTATTAAAAAAAACAAAATGACCTGAAAATTAGACTTTTGTTATGTTCGCAAATGAGCTTAATTTTCAAATGAGTCGAATTACCCCAATGGGTTGAATGATCCGAACGGAAAATATTCTGCGAGGGTGTTTGTTTCACGAAATCTAGAAAAAATTGAGTGAATTTGAATTGAATTAATTTTCCATAACATGTTTGAAGTTTATAACGGAATTTAAGTCCGTTGGAATCTAAATTTTTCCTTTACTTACAAATTTGAGATTCTTTAGGGTAACGGAGAACAATTGAGAAAATCGATCTTATGACATAATAATTATTATCGTTGAATGGTCGAACCATAAATTGTTACCACGACATTCTTTTTATATTGTCTGAATGGCCGAACTTTAAACTATTACACTCCACATATATGTAACAAGACAAATGATAAATTATAATAAATCATTACCCCACTGTAAGTTGTTAAATATGATTTTTTTTATCAGCTGCATCGCGCGGGTACCATACTATTATATAATAACAACTTCAACTAAAGGCAACATGATAAACTTAATTAAATTTTTCTATCTGTTTTTAGTAATGACCAATTAATTCGAGACAACCGGAAAAAAAAAACAATTATTATGGAACAAAGAAGTATTTTGGGTACAACACTTAAAAACCATTTATTTTTAATTAAGAATTTGTAATTATAATTTTCGTTCAAGGTTTAGTTGGTGCTGTTTAGGTACAAATGTAAATCAAAACCATGTTTCTTAACTAAAACATCAACAATATTTATATTTTTTCTGCATTTTCATTGTTTGAAAATTTAAAACAAGCATAAATTTATTGTATATTAAATTAGTAAAAACAGTTAATTCACTTAAATAATTTTCTGTGCATTTATAGATAATTGTTTTTACGTACAATACCACTATGCATTCCGAATTTCTTATCTATAATTTCGGAAATTATGGTTAACAAACTCATACTTTTTTCCGATAATTTTGGATTATTTTTAAAAAGGTGTTGAAGATACATATAAATTTTATTAAGATTTAGAAGATTTTAAGCTATATGGAATCACCGTACATTCTGAATTTTAGATATGGTGGTATTTGGTTTAACAACCAAACCATGATCCGACTCTTTCATCCAAGTTTGTATACGTGCTTGTGTTTTACTCGTTATATTTTTTAACCACTTACATGTTTCTCGGCAATTCAAAGAAAAGAAAGTTTAACAAGTAGCAAATATGAAACTTCGTACGCCTAGAAAATCAGAAGTGGACATTTAAAATTTGATCCAAATTACTTCAAATATTACTCTCAGTATCTCTTTAAACTCGCATGATTTGCATTCTTAGACTAGTCATCATCAAACTATATACAAAGGGATAATAGTATGACATTCTAACTATAATCAAATATCATGAAACATGAATCCTAGGAAAATTTAATAAATAAGAATGTGACACGAAACGATATACTTTCCACCCAGGCATCCAAATCAATTTCAATAGGAGACCTTTCACAATGTTAATTAACGAGTGTAGTCTACAACCTTTAAATTGCCTGATATAATAAACCAGAATCCAATTTTTCAATCCAAGTTTTGAGACTTTGCATGTTTATACACATAGAAACTGCAAGTACCCTACAGATGCAAAACGCTCAAGTGTTTAAAATTCTAAGAAACCAGTCTAATAGCTCACGATTTCAACAAAAAAAACCCAAAAAACATAGTAACAAAATCCACATCATCTTGACAAGTCATATACTCTGGTTTCATTTTAAAAACTTCAAGCATAAAAAGCGCACCTATCCGAGTGTGTATCTGTGTAGTCTCTCTGCACAAGAAGGGAACACAACAAGGTAATAAGAAAGAAAATGGTGATGATCTTGGGATACTTCAAAATTCTTCCAAAAAAAATAAATCGATAATTATAGATCTGTACTAGTTGGTAACCCAAATGTCCAAAGCTAAATTAAATGAAACTATGAACCACAAGATAAGAAAGTTAGCTTGACCTTTATTGCAATTTGATAGGTTTCACACCAAAAGAAATACTATACTTGACAAGAACAAGAAAATACGAGGAACTCCTAAGAAAAACGACAAAATTTCTTAGCTAAGTTAATTAACAAACTTTGCTTGACGCTGCAAATCATCAACAGGGTTACAAAAATGTGAATAAGACACCCTGCCTTGCAAAAAGTAACGATCTATCAAGTATCTATTTTTATTTACAGATTAACAATGTCAAAAACTGAAGCCATCTGTTGGCATGGCCTTTAGACAAAACAAAATTGATGGTTAATTTGCACTCAATTTATAACTATGGCACATAACCGTTCACATAATTGCTAAACCAGAATCAACTTCCTTCTAACACTTGGTTCAGCACACCCATACAGGAGATCAGTGAACCTTCTGTTAATTTATGTATGCATACCATTATAGAACTATTTTAAACACTAAACAAAGATAAACTCTTTCAAACATACGAAAAACATTTAACAAGTTCATTTTCACATTGGAAAGAAACAAGCTTCAGGATATAAGATCATAACGTAAGCTTTCATGAACTGTTTCACATTGCAAGACTCCCCAATCCTAAAACACAGCAGACAATTTAAACGGAAAACTTCCGTTAAGTACTTTTTTTTACAAGATTAGTCTAAAATACAGTTAATAAACAGAAGATTCAAAATAAATTTCACTTCATAAACTCAAGCAACAAGAAAACAAAAACCGAATCAAACTAAAACATAATCATAACTCAATAAAGAAACTAAAAACGTACAGAATCGGTAGACCTACTAAATCCTCAAAACTGTCTGCCAGCAGCATCACCAACTATAGGTAAGTTCGGAGTGCGTCCCAAAATCGAATACCCAAACGTATACACAAAGCAAATAACGATAGACACAAAAATGGCATTATGACTCATCATCACCAACTTCCCTCCAATTCCATGAGGCCCCGGATTCAATATCCTCTGAACCAACATTGGCAACACCAACAACACATCAAGCACAACCGCCTGCATCGCATTAAACCGAGCATAGCGGCTAGCATTCGTATTCCTAACAACTCCGATATACAGCAACAAGAAAGCGAAATAGCTGGAATAAGGAATCGACCGATAAAACGATAGTAACGGGAGTAAAGGCTCAAGAACAAGACCTAGGGTTCTAGGGTATTGTGCGAAGAGGAAGCTACCGTATTGGAGGCCGTTGAAGAGGGGTAAAAAGTATGCGGCCGCGGAGATTAGCCGGTCGGTGACTGGGGTGGTGTTGTTTGTGGCGGAGATAACAGTGCGCCGACGTGGGAGGGTGGTGAGTGGTGGTGGAAAGGATAGGGTGTTTGATCTGAGTGGGTGGAGTAAACAACGGGGGGTTGGTGCCGGTGATATGGATAGACGGAGGAGGGGTATCGCTGCCATTGGTAGAAGTAAGAAAAAGATAATTAATAATATAATATGTTGAACGCCACTGGTCCTTTTAAGAGGAAGAGCTACAAGGAGCGACCAAAATAACTCATATTCATATAAAACCGAATTGTCCATTTCAACAATATAAATTAAAAAAATCGAATTAGTATTGTATTTTAGATTTTGGATTAGTTTTTTGGTTCACATAAAAACCAAAGTTTAAACATTGATTCAACCCATTATTTATTTGGTTCGGATCTTAAGTTTGTTTGAATTGTTTACATTCATATATTAGAAACCGAAATCCAATTGGATACACCTAATTATGTTAGATTAAACCGATCCATCCAAATGAACATCATTTATCCCATGTAAGATTAATATTCATGCAGGTTAACGTGGGACAAGTTACCTACAAAATGTAAAAGTCGATGATTAAAGTATTGATTTTGGTTTTTCTAACTCACATGGTGGGCACAAAAGAGAATTGACCGGAACACCGTGATCGAATAAGTTTTGGGAAGACGATTAACAAAACCCTCCAAATACATATACAAACCTTTTTGGAAATCCAATTGTTCCAAACACTGGCTGAATTTTCAGAAACTGATGAGGCTCCACCATGATTTTGAATAATGCTTGTTAACCTTTTTACCGAAAAAAATACCAGAACTATCGTGAACCCAAGTCCATGAGTCACGGTGACCAATAGAGAGCGAGAGGTCACCAATAATGGAAATGAGAGAGGCTAAATTATCCATCGTATGCCCCCGAGGACCAACTCTCCAGTTCCAACACCATTTTCAAAAACTCGCAAATCTTGTACAAAACAGTTTTTTTGATTCTCAAGAGCAAAGAGACGGGGAAATAAACTTTTTAGGCATGTACTTGATAGCAAAGTTGTACGTCCCCTTTACTTTACCAAATAATTCTTGCCCGGAATTGTTAGTAGTTGTCGCTTTGGAAAAGAATATGCAAGTTTAAAGGTTTCCGACAACTACTCTATTTTTATAAGTATCATCAAACATATATCAACATGATATCTATACTTTATTATAAAGAATTTCCCTCAAATTCTTAATCCCTTAAAATTTAAGGAATTGAAATTAATTATTTACCCTTCTAATCTTAATTTAAAACACCTTACAATTAATATTAGTTGATAAAATTCTATCCATAATGATTTTTTGAAATATAAAATAGTTAAACCATGCAACTAAAAACCTAAAAACGAAATTGAGTTGTTATAAAAAACATAGTTTAATTTCAATCTCCAAACGGACTTAATAAGTCAAATGACCTTAAACAAGCTTAATTTTACGTACGACCCAAACAATAATTATTTACTATTATGTCTGAAGAATAGAACGTGAAACTATTAAAAATAACAATAGTTAACTATTTTTAGAGTCTGAATAACTCAAGTAAAACTAAAAACTATTACATGTAGGCACTTCAAGTTTATTATGACAATTAGAGGGAAAAGAAATTGAGAAACGATTACCATTTAATTTGTTTTATACAAACCATAAAAACTTACTACATAATTATTTTTAAGGTCCGAATGACCGAACCAAGAACTATTACATTGAACAAATATATTAACCGATGAATGAAAAACTATCATCAATTTTTTCTAATAAAATTTAATCGAACAATAATTTTTTATCGCCGCTGCATCGCGCGGGTTCTATACTAGTGCTAATAAACAACCATTACAATCATAAATACAAACATACAAAATATGCGAACAACTTGTGCAAATATGAACCACCTGTAACTTCCATCTTTATATAATAGTAAGACCAAAGCGACTGTAATGCATATCTATCGTAATTACTTAGAACCATCTGAAATGTTTAATTGTTGAAATGTACTATCATAAGACCTCATCCTGATTCATCGTAGTGTTTCTATCTTAACGAGGTGGCTAAGATCCGCACTTCGCAGCGGAATTTTATTTTCGTTTACCCTATAGTATTATTTTATTTCTTTACTAATTACTTGTTAATTTCAACATTACATATCACGATTTCCAGATTGTTCTCCTATCTATCTACCATCTATTATCTATTATATTATACTAGTCTAGTACCCGCGCGATGCGGCGGCGGCGATAAAGTTGATTTCGTAAAATGGTTTTGCGGCTACAGTTTTCAGTAGGTTTTAATCCGTCTCGTGATCCATATGTTAAGTATAACACTTTCGGTTGTTTTTCAATCGTCATGTGATATGAATATAGAAACATATATAATATAAAATTGTATTGGATTTATATTGAAAATGTAAAAAATAAAATTACAAAATCGAATAGTTGTCAAGCCGTTATAAATTTTATATGATCATATTGCTAAAAATAAAACCCACGATATCATCATTGCCTCACAGAATATCAAAAGCATTATAATGTAGTAGAGATAAGAAAGTTGAAGGTCATATATTTATTGTTTTTCAATAAGTTTCAGTACATCACTACATCTATTATCTTAAATCCAAATACATTGAATCGATAATTATCAAAACACTATAAATATGTGATTGTTACTGACTTTGAAATCATCAGCAAACAATCAATTTCTTCTAATCCTTTGACCTATTATAAGCATTCAATCAATTCCTTCAACAACTCCAAGTAAAGCGTTTAGAGAGCTTGCGTTTAGAGAGCTTTACGTGTTAGTTGAAATAGGCTTTGACCATTCCATAACTTCGCGGCATGCAGATACAGTTTTTGTGAAATAAACCGCAAAAACAGTTCAAGAGATGTTTAAGAATGTCATACCACTAAATCTTTATTACAACATGAAGCTGTTTTAACATATCAATTAACAACAAATAGATTATCTATGTCTATTTAAGAAGAAACCGAACATGTTACAAAATAACCCGCCCACAATACAGTTTCGGAATAAATAATCTACATAAGGGACAATCCAATCCATTATAATATAAGTTTAATGTTACATCTTCACAGTGATGTTTGTATAAGCGAACAAATGTCACCTCCAAGATCTTCACCAGTGGCTTCTACTGCAACTGGAGTTAACCTACCGTAAGCTTTCTTCGTTCCATCAGGTCTGCGTCACAAACAAAAAAACATAAACAAAATGTGTCATTAACAGGAAAATAAACTTTTATAACATAAAACTTGACATAAAGGTAAAATACCTGATCAAAGTGTTGACTTTCTTGGTCTGGATATCGTACATCTTCTTGACTGCAGCCTTGATCTTCTTCTTGTCAGCACGGATGTCAACAATAAACACCAAGGTGTTGTTGTCTTCAATCTTCTTCATTGCAGATTCGGTGGTCAACGGGTACTTAAGAATCTGATAATTGTCAAGCTTGTTTCTTGGTGGGGCACCGATACGAGGGTACTTAAGGTTTCTGTCAGTCTTCAATGTCCTTGGACGGTGAAAGGTAACCTTGGTTCGGATCTTCTTAGCCTTCTTTTTGAAAGTTGAACCGGTTTTCACAGCCTTTGCTGCCTTCATGGCCTGAGCCTTAACATCTCCTTTCTTTGTAGCATCAGCTGTAACAACAAACACGTGTAGAACGTTAATTAGTTTAAAAACTGTATATCATTGCCCCCTTTTGAAACTTGAAAACAAAACAGATTAAAGTAAGAAACAAAACCTAAACAAACTGGTAAATAGTAGACTTATTACGAAATAAAAACAAAAAATAACTCGGAAAATAAAGTAATAAATCCCATAACACACATTTATTCCAACTACCAATACTATAGTTGTTTCGGGGTTCGGGTTAGCTTATTTAAGATGCTTAAGAGCTTATTTCCAAACTCTATTTAGCTTAAGCTATATATACATCAAATGAAACTAAAATTTACCTTTCTTTTATCATTTTCTAACTGATTTCCACGGGAGACACCCGAAAGAAAACTGCCAACATAACCACAAAACCGCCATCAAAACCACAAAAAGCCACCGTATCCACCAAAACCGCAGCCTGTCAATTTATAATAAGTTCTATTAGCAATAAACACAAAAACTGATTATGCCATTTTGAAAACCATTATCAATCAACAGATTATGCCATTTTGAAAACATATATGATTGGTTTCCCCTAATTTATGCCCCAATAAAAAATAAAATACAAATTAACAAAAAATAAAATGCAAATTAACAAATAACAAGTTTTCAAATTCTGTTAATTTCAATCTAACAAATAACAAGTTTTCAAATTAACAAATAACAAATCACAAGTTTTCAAATTAAAATACAAACTAACCTTTCTTTTTCTTGAATTTCCAAACAATTTTCCCCAAATGATTCCGGAACAATTAACAGATTCAACCGTTAACAGAGTAAACGTTACCATTAGCCGCCATCAAAACCGCCATCTTGAGACGCATCTTGAGCCGCCATCAAAACCGCCACCAAAACCGCCATCAACCACCACCAAAACCGCCTGAAAAGAGTAGAAAACACGGCCATCAAAACCGCCATCCAATAAACATTATCAATCAACAGATTTCCGGAACAAAAAGCAAAAACATTATCAAAAAGCAAAAAGCACCGAGATCCACTTACCTACATGTTTTCCGTCCAAAGGACGGCGGCGGCGGCGGAAGAAGAGAGAAAGGGGGACGGCGGCGGTGGTGTGTATGTGGTATGTATGTGTATTAAGAGGGTTGATCGAGAAAGGGGGACAAAGGCGGCTGTTTTTCGGCGGCTCCGGCAGCTGCTCAAGAGGGGTGATCGAGAGAGAATTGAGAGGAAAGAGGGAGGCGTGTTATGTGTATGTGGTGTGTATGTTTTAGGGTTAGCTTTAGGTTAGTTTTAGGGTTTTGTTTTATGTGTTATGTGTGTTGTACATTGTGCATCATAATTTGTACCTCTTAAAAAAAAACCCTTAAAGTCAATTACTTAAAATTGAAAGTCAACAAAACACCAAATGCTTTATATAGTAGTAGAGATAAATATAAACAAATTTTGGGCATTTAAAATTTGTTATTTAATTTATTAATAACTAAATTATTGTTCCGCGATAGAGCGGAAAAAAATAAAAATTGAAATATAAATTTTATATTTATATAGATTTTAATTTATTATGAGAAAGTAATATTATACGTATAATACATATATATTTGTGCGTTTATACACATGTTGTTTATAATTATATTCACATATAATACATTTACTTTTATATACATATTTTGATATTTTGTATTAGGAGATTTTAGAATAATAATAAGGTAAATCATAGTCGAAATTGAACGATTCTATAAATAAATTATAATTATGTTTTTTATTTTAGTAGAGATGGAATGAAAGAAAGAATGTAATTATGTATTGTAAAAGGGTGTAAAATGAAAATAATTTTTGATGACATCATCAATCTGATCTAACGGCTGACATCAAAGAAGTTAACCCATCAAGGGAACTTACTTTGCCATTTGGCATTTAAGGTCCCTCTTTTATTATATATTAAAGATTAAAGATAAGTAGTTTAAACTTTAAATCATGAAAAACAGTATAAAGTTTCCTAATCTATAAAATATAAAAAATTTATATATAGATAGTAGTACTATATTGATATTATATAGTGAGTAATATTCATAGATAACACAAATAATTGCTAAAAGCGAAACCCTTTTGAGGCATTTAATCAAACAGTTCTTGTGCATGATTGTTTGAACCCTTTTGTGCATTAAGAACTGTTTGATTAAATGCCAAAATTATGCATTAGGCCGTGTTTCTTCAAAAGCACTGTACAAGAAATTATGTTCACGTAATTCTTTGAGTTAACATATGTTACAATCCAGAAATTATATCATAGAGAAACAATGAAAAAAACACATAAAACACATAAAACATAGCTAACATACCAATTTTCGCTAGACCTCAGAATTTCTGCCTATTTACTCACACAACCACAACAAAACATAAACAAAAAAATTAGAAGACCACATACCTCAACGAAAACGAAGGAAGCACATAAATAATCGAAAAAAACTTTAACCTGAAAGCAAACCAACAATTTCACTGTAAGCAGAGACTATAAACATGAATATAAGCAGAATACGACGTACCTCGATGACGAAAAGAAACGAAAGAAGACGAAGCAGCTTCCGGTGTCATTGCATTGTTGTCCGTCGTCCTTTTGTGAATAGAAGTTGATTTATTTATTAAAAAAATTGGTTCTCACCGCTTTGAGAAATGCTTACTCTCTTTCTTGTTCTTCCACGTGTCCTTTTAGTCGCCTCCACGTGGTTTGGTATATGTAAATGAAAATAAGAGAATAAAAAAAGGATCTTCTTTTACACCTCCACAAAGCAGAGACTAACAAAGAAAGCATACAAATACAAGCCCAACCCAAAACCCAAAAAGCAGCCCAAACAAATTAAAAAATATTAAAAGGCTCGAAATCATATGCACTTTGATACTTTAATTATAGGATAGAATATCAGCCTTAGTTTGTAAAATCATCCTATCATAAATAGGTACTTAAATATTATAAAGAAATATATATTTTAAAAACCATTTTAAATTTCATTTAACAATATCAAAACATGTTTGGGCTGAACCGAGAAGTTGGGCTGGGCCAACTTGGATTGAAGTACCACTAATGTCACTAATGTTTAGGTAGTTAAAAAAAACTTTGTAAAATTTGATGCATATGCAGGTTACAACCACCTATGTGGAAGAGATGAATGTTAAAAACTGAGCTACCATGACAGCGACATTATCAACAGTAGAAAACGAATAGGACAAAATTTTCTTGATTTGTATATATATAGAATGCCCTAAGGACCAATCATAATGTTTTATTGGGTGATAAAACGTAATACCCCATGTCACAATTGATGACATGAAGGTTAAAAGAAAAAACACCACCATATTTAACTATGCAACGTCCAAGTACACAACGATGTCGTTATGGTGGGGTATTAGTGAAAGCTGAATCGTATACTCCACCCACAAACCAATGATGCCGCAAATGCATGCTGACCTTGGTCGTATGGTTAGGTGTTATCAATGGCGTAGCCACTCTAGAAGGAGGGTGGGCTATGGCCCGTCCAAGCCTCTAAGATTATCAACATTTTACATATACGTATGTGTATATTCAATGGAGATATGAGCAATGTAATCATAAAAAATCAATGTTGGCCCATCCTAACTATTATAACTCCATTTAACTTGGACATCAACTTATTAAACTAATTTATTACATGACCACTTTTTAAGTCTTGTAAAAAAAGTTCTTCCCATCAAATTCAAGGGAACGTTTTAAACATTTTATGTTGTGTATACCATCTGTTTATTGGGTATCGGTAAATATATTAAGAAAATTTATCTTAAAGCCATCTAAAATATTTTAATTTTTTTGGTTATATTATTTTATTCGACACGTCCTAAGTTTAAATCCTGACTACGTCAATAGATGTTATCAAATGTACAAGTGAACAAGGTCACCGCATACTCCATCTGCTATGTCTAGAGTGCTAACAAGACACTCGTAACTGAACACATCTTCATTAGTAGCCAATCGTTACTACTAGTGCCAAAGAGTGAGTGAGTAGTCATTGGCATTAAGGTTTGTGGCTAAGAACCTCGTTAGTATGGTCGGGAGATTAAATCACTTTTTTGCTTAAGTCATGGACATGATGGGCATACATATAGTTGATCATTTAAATCAGATAATTAAGGATTATTTGTAATATTTTAATCATTTTGATTGGTTGAACATTATGTAACAATAATAAATTACAATTTAAATAATATATAACTTCAATACATAAGATAATACAAGACAATGAATTTCGATTTATGATTAGTATAAAACGATATTATTAATATATTTCACCATCTCTAAACTTAATATAAACTCTAATTCGTACATATATATCATACCTATTTATATAATATCATAAATACCATTCTAAAAATATGATATCCACGAAATCAAAATAAACATTAAGAAATTCTTAAATTATTTTATACTCCGTATTTTCTTAAAACGATAAATATAATATCAAAGATGGATATATCTAAATTGGCATAGGTTATGCCCACCCTCCCTAAAGGGTTATGCAAACCCCCCCTGGCCCACTTTATTTCACATCTATGACACAGTGTGTCATAGATGTGACATTTTTTTGTTTTTTTGTCTTTTCTTTGTCTTTTTGTTATCGTTTTTTATAATTTTAAGTATCGTAAAATAACAAACATTATACATAATTTAACAAAAAAATAAATTGTGTATTAAAATGCAACATTCGTATTCTATTATTCACATATTCAGTATAATAAAAAACAGTATAATGATGTAACGAACAAATAAATTATGTATTAATAAAAAAACAGTATTATTCATTTATTTGGTATAATAAAAAACAATGTTATTCACATATTCGGTATAATTCGTATTCTATTATTCACATATTTGGTAAAATCGAATGGACGATAAAACATAATTTTTCTGTTTTGCAACATTCGTTTTTACCAGAAATGATATAAATAAATTTCTAGTAAAATAACCAACATTATACATAATTTTACGAAAAAATAAATTACGTATTAAAATGCAACATTCGTATTCTATTATTCACATATTCGGTATAATAAAAAACAGTACATATTGGTGGAAAAATCCCTAATAAGATTTATAGTTTGCAACAAATCTTGTCAAATTTGTGTCCCCCCTTTTCACAAATAACAAACCCTAGGTTTCGAGCTATATTTTGAGCTCAATCAGTTAATTCATTATGCTTATTAAACATCTATAAAAATTTAATAAATAAGGAACAATACATTTTAATTAAACTATTAACACATTTAATTAAACCATTAACACATTTTATATAAATATTTTACTAAATACAATTTTTATATAAATATTTATATAAATATTTTTATAAAAACATTTTTATATCCTAAATACTATTTTTATAAAAACATTTTTATATCCTAAATATTAATATTAATTAAACTATTTTTTATAAATAATAATATATAACATTTAATATATATTATACCAAATTTAACCAAAATAACAACTTGTTTTAATCTTAATGATAATAATTTATCTTTTCTTATATCTTATTCTTACAAAACATCTATATTACCTTTTTTCAACGTTATTGGTTGCAAAAATAGGACAACTTATTTTAATCTTAATGATAATAATTTGTCTAGTTTTATCTTTACAATGCTTTTTTCTTTAATTACGGTTTTATTCTCTAAGTTGAGTTTTCGTGATTTCGGTGCTCAAACTGAAAGCGAATATTAAATTTAGTTAAAGTCTCACATGTAGGCTTTGAGTCTATTAGATTTAAAATATGTAACTCTATAAATATCAAATAATAATATGTCATAAGACACAAGTTTCTATCATCTTTTTATAAAAAAAAATACAAAAAACTTAAGCAACATAAGACATTACGTCAAACACAGTCTCTATAATTATACCAAGTTATATGTTGTGAGTTCAAAGAATATAGTAAAAGGTAAACATAAAAGATAATAATAATAATAATAATAATAATAAAAAAGAAGAAAAATAATAATAGTAATAATGTTATTTATAATGGTAATAATAAAATATTAATAAATAGATTATTAAAGAGTAGAGTAGTTGATGTGATAGTGTAGGTTGATAGAGTAGGATAGGAGGGGTTGGGGTAGGGGTTGGCATAACATGACCCATCTAAATTATTCTACTATCTTTATCAAAAGTAAAATCATAAGAATCATCAATTTAAACAAGCCATCCTGGCCGTTGAATACATATAGATGATCTGATTTCCAATATTACCCCCTGAAGAACAAATTTTGGTGTATATAAAGCGCGTGAGCGAGGAAAAAAAAAACTATCCTAACTAAAAGTTTGTAGAGAGAGACTAGGGTTTGTTATCGTATATCGGTTTTTAGGGTTTGTAAGATGGAGGTTGACGGCGCAAGGAAATCTGGAACCGTGAAGTGGTTCAATGATACTAAGGGGTTTGGTTTCATTACTCCTGAAGACGGCGGCGAGGAGCTTTTTGTTCACCAATCGTCCATCAGAACTGATGGCTTCCGTAGTCTTGGTGATGGCGAGACTGTGGAGTATTTGATTGAGAATGGATCTGATGGTCGGACTAAGGCTGCTGATGTTACTGGTCCTAATGAAGGCCCTGTTCAAGGTAGTACTCGTGGTGGCGGCGGTGGCGGCGGCCGTGGCGGTGGTGGTGATAGGTATGGTGGTGGTGATCGTTATGGAGGAGGAGGTGGTGGTTATAACGGTGGTGGTGATCGTTATGGAGGAGGTGGTGGTTATAACGGTGGTGGTAGACGTGGTGGCGGTGGTTATGGCGGTGGTGGCGGTGGTGGTAATGGTTGTTTCAAATGTGGGGAAGAAGGGCATATGGCTAGGGAGTGTACTCAGAATGGTGGTGGTGGTGGTGGAGGTTATGGTGGTGGTCGTGGTGGCGGTGGTTATGGTGGTGGTCGTGGTGGAGGCGGCGGAGGTGGCGGCGGAGGTGGTTGCTATAACTGTGGTGAAGACGGACACTTTGCAAGAGAGTGCCCTACTTCTAACAACCGTTGATCTGTTTGATGATGATGGTGGTGAAGGATCCCTTTGATTCCTTTTATCTTTATTTTATTTTTGCTGCTGCTATATCTATGTTGATGAATCAATCGATGATGAACCTTAGTTTTAATATGTTTTTAAGTTTTTTGGTATCGTTTTTGTTCGGTTTGATGTTTTAAGTTACGGACGGTTCATCTTTGTTTCGGATATTGCAACTTTTTATTTTTTAGTTAGGTTTTAGGGTCAAGTGTTAACTGGAATCCAACAAATGCAACATATGTTTCTCGGTGAGGATGTATATTGGGGGTTTAATGGAAACCATTATTAAAAATACATGTTTGTCTTTGATTTCTTTTGTTGTTGATATTCTTGTTTAGATATTATTTGTTGTGGGGGAGTTTGGAGCATTGAATTCTTTATATTGGTGTGTGAATCTTTGTTTATGGTCATTAAATTGGCATCTGTATGTATGTCATCAATGGTCAAATGTACCTATCCTTCAAATCAAACTTTATTTATGATAGTGTTTTTGCTATGACCACATAAACTGCATAATCTTCTTTTTCCTTTTTGGGGCAGCTTATTAAACCAAATTAAGGTTCCGTTTGTTTGTTTTGTTAATGGGTATGATAGTAAGTATAGGTTTAAAAAAATAATGAAAGAAAAAATAAATAATTTAAATATTATTTTTAAATAAAAAATTAATATAAAAAGTAGGAGTGAAAGTGTGTGAAACAGAAACAGAAAAAGAAAATGTCAGTATAAGTAGGGGTGTTTACTATTTGGATATAATCGAATTGTTCAATTGAATAATTCATATTGGATTAAAAAGTTTAAATTTTTGAATTTTTAGATTGGTTTGAACGAGAACCGAAATATTATTTTGGTTTTTGGATTGGTTTCGGTTATTATTATATAAATCAAATAGTCCAAATAAACCGAATAATTTATCGTACCTATTTTTCATATATCTTATTATATAGCATAATTATCTAATTATTTTGCATATACTTTTCTACTATCTATCGTTGTTTATTTCCAATATTTTTCACCTAAAACTTAGAATTAATCACCAGAATAATCACCTATCACTTACATTTTACAAAAATAATCACATGATTTGCGACAAATTGTTTGTGACACTTTATCGTCGCGAGAAGTACATAAAACAAAATCAGACCAATAAAAATCAGACGCGTAGTCGCGAAAATGAATATTGACGCGAGAAATGAATAGTGTCGCGACAACGTGTCGAATTTTTATTGGTCTGATTAAAATATATGTACTTTCGCGACGAAAAAAATATCCGGAGAAATCCGTCGTGAATTAGGTGATTACTTTTCCTTACTAATTTTCTTACTTATATGCTATAATCTATAGTTACACTGTGTTGTTAAGTTTTAAAATAATGGAAAAGAAAAAGAATTAGAATGGAAATAGAAAAGAAAAGGAGAGATGATTTATATGTTCTTGAGTTGTATAAAGAGATAATGAAAGTAACACAATGTTATGTTCTTAAGCCACATGGAAAAGAAAGGATTTCGACAAAATTACAATCTTGCCCTTTATTTGTTACATACCAATCTTTTAAAAGAAGGGGCATTTTTGTCTTTTAAACAAAATAATAAAACATTTCATTTATTTCCCCCCAAAATATGGGAGGAAGATTTTATCACAAAAAAACCCATTTCCTGTTTAATTCTATTTTCTTTCTTAAGTTTCTTTCCAAAAAAAACTAGAGAACACAAAATATGATATCGATCCTTTCTTTTCTCCCCAAATTGGAACTCAAGAACACACCGTTAATAACCTTAACTTTTATTTCCATTTACCAAATCTTTCCAATCCATTTGAATCGTAAACATACATATCCTTCCCATTTGGGCTAAACTAAAATTCATTGTCAACACTACAATTGTTTAAATTATACATACATTTCACTATCATTATTGACATATATATTTAGGTAACAAGAAAAACCAAAATATAAAACCGATCCAACCGAATTGTAATTTTTCAGATCGGTTCGGATTTTAAGATAATTTGAATGGTTCTGATCCATATTTTAAAAACCGAAATCCAATTGGATTCACTTAATTGGATGGGATTAAACCGATTCATCCAAACGAACACTCCTATGTGTGAGAGATATTGGGTTTTCAAAAATCCATCACATATGTTAGGTTTTACCAAACCCCCATTTCATGGGTTTTATTAAACTTAATCCCATCACACAAACATAATTAATGACTTTAAAACCCATTCCTTCAATCCCATACCCCTATAACAAACACATCCCAAGTACTTTTGCTTTGGATTAGACCATTTGTTGTTAATTGGAGTTGGAAACACATTGAATCTTTTTTGAAGCAAAAGGTTCGCTACTCATTATATGTGAATGCGATGTTAGATGTTAACAATGACATCTTGTTTGAATGAATACGATTGAGTTCGTTTAAAGTATGGCTTGGTGGGTATGGCATCTTGATTGGTAGTAAAGAAGGGTGGAAAAATCATGTGGAATATTGGAATAGAGAAATATCATATAAATGGTATGATTGAAAGTGATATTATATACGATTTAAAAGTAAAGATTATTGTTTGCGGATGTGTTGTTTGTTTGTATTTTGCACTTGATTGATATTTAAGTTTGATTATTGTCCAAACTTTGTTAGTATATTGTTTTAAAGGGCTATCAAAATAGTGATCTTGTATATGAAATTGTTGATAATTACTTAATGAATTTTTCATACACAACGATAAGTCTTTGTATAAATAAGTCCATTATAATTATGAGTCCCGATTTTAACGATTTTGATATTTGTTGCCTGAATTTAAGTTTTAAAATAATATAAACAGATTTATCTGTTATAACTTATAAGGATAGGCAAGAACTTTTTATATAGGAGACATCGCTCCAATGATCTCGAACATGAGGGCCATGACCTTCAAATGCAATGTAATGATCTCAAACAAGGACTTGACTCAATGAGTTGAAACCTGATGATGTTGTCTACAACTTTTTGATGTAAAATATCTTGTTTGTATTATTAATAAAAAAGAAAAAAGAAAAAAGAAATTGAAAAACAATCTATTACGTATACACTATTTTCAAACCTTCAACTTCGAAAAAAATTTGAAATCTACATCTATATACCGCCATACTATGAATGTTTTGATTATAAAAATGTTTTAATAACACAAAAAATACCGGTCTTCTGTTTTACATTTTGGCCATTTAACATAGTAACAACAACTATTCAGACATTATGCATATGATTGGTAAATCACCCTAGACCATTTTTCAGCTAAGCCGAATCGAGGGATGTTTGTTTATTTTATAGTTTTATAAAAAAGATTGATGTTTTTCTTTGTTAAAAGTTTCGAGTGAGGTTTACGCTGCAACATGATAGTTATCCACCTAGTTTGAGTCGGCTGAGTTGAGCCAAGTTGCGGCTTGGAATAACTTTTTTTTTTTTTGAAATATTGATGTTTTTCTTTATTTAAAGTTTTAAGAGGTTTTTTCTACTTTAAAGGAGGTTCTGGTGCAACGCTCCGGTATTTTGACCAAAAACTTAACGAGGTTAGATAGTGTGACGATCTTGAAGATCTTGTACGTGAAAGTAAAGAAAAAGTAGTAAAAATGCAAGTAAAGTAAATATGACACATGTGTATATAAGAAAAATCATTAATCCTTTTGAATTGACGGCATAAAACTTTAGAAAGGTTAATAATCCTTTGCCTTATTGATTTTATTAAGGAAAAAAATAAGTTACTACGATATAAGAGCACAAATGATCGATCTAAGGTAGTATTTGTATGAAATGCTAAGTGTTTGTGTTGTCTAGAGTTGTGTGTAGTGTAAAATGTGAGTATTAAGGGAATATTGTGTTTTTAATTCGATCATTGCCTCTTAATATAAAGAAAAGCAAATAACTTTCCGTGATCTTTGGGGTCTCCGGGTTCGTGATATGCAGGGGTCTCCCAGGTCCTTGAGATGACTGCTTCTTTTCCCAACATCTTTGGGGTCTCCTAGGTCCTCGAGATGTCTGCTTCTTTTCCCAACGTTTCTTTAAGTTTCTCCACATGTTCCCACGTCCTCAAGATGACACTATTCATTTACCGCGACACTATTCACTTTTCATGGCGACGTGTCTAGTTTTTGTTGGTTTGATTATATCTTATATATACTTCTCGCGACGAAAAAAT
The DNA here is from genome assembly GCA_910822075.1 of Senecio squalidus. Taxonomy (NCBI): domain Eukaryota; kingdom Viridiplantae; phylum Streptophyta; class Magnoliopsida; order Asterales; family Asteraceae; genus Senecio; species Senecio squalidus. The sequence goes on from CAJVGC010000432.1 coordinate 42,626,279, forward strand.
GTCGCAACAATCCGTCACGAATTAAATGATTATTTTTTAAAAGTGTTGGTGTTGGGTGATTGTTCTTGTGATTAATTCTTTTTTTTTTTCAACGTTTGTAGTTAATTTATTATTTTTTTGTTCAAAGAAGACTCCACTGAACAAGCGAGTATCCCCTCTGAATATTAGATTTAGGAAGTCTTTAAGTTGGTAGTATATTTTTCACATTATTGTTTTGTTAAAAATATGAAAAAAGTTATTATGTTTGATAAATAGATGTATTCGCTTTAGGATATATTTTTTGATTGAAATCTACACAATAAAATAAGTAGAAGTTTCAAACTTACAACGAAACGCAAAAATACTTGTTTTCAACCATTGATATATTTCCAAACCTTGCAAATAATAAATATTAAGACGGTCTATCTTTAGCATTTTACTTTTAACAATATAAAATAAAAATAATACTTTTCTTTATCTTTCTTTTATTTACTTTCAACATATTAAATAATCACAATAAGTATAGAACTATTACTATCACCAACTTTTAATGTCTGGGTAACATTTTATAAGAAATAAGTCGAGAACTATTACTATCATATGGTTTATGACATCTTTTTGGGACACGAGTACCAATTTTGTAAGAAATAAGTCGAGTATTGTTACATAAATCATAAACAACATAAACAAAATGACATTACTTTGGACGATGTTGTTTCAGAGATCATAAATTTTTATTACATTGATGTTAATTCCAGAATCCTACTAAGAAATTTTAATCTACAGAATAGTTTATGTAATATGACAAATTTGATATGCAAAGTAGGTATCTTATTTGGGTTAATTGTTTGAAAAAGAATCAAACTTGTCATCAAAAAATATTATATGCATCCAATTTTTGAAACATCTTTTGAATATATCAAACTTTTTATATGCTCTATTGTATGTATAATGTGACCTAAAACTTGTTTATTGATGACGTGGATCCAGTTTTGATCTATGTGGAATATATAATTATTTCCTTTCTTTTAATTAGTATATATAATAATTATTGTAATGTAATTGGAAGAATTTTTCAAGAATTCACCGCTGGAAACCACGATGGACAAACCCAAGGTCAAATAGGTTAAATAGTACCAATTGTAATTGAAGCGACCAGGGACATCAATCATCCATTCTGGTAGCATAAGTTGAGTGGCGAACCAACGACGAGCTTCGGGGCCTTTGAGTTTAGCGGCTTGGCGGATATCGATGTCGGAGGTAGGTTCGGGATAAGGGTCGGAGAGGAGTGAGGAAGCGAGACGGCGGGCTTGGAGCTGAGCTTCGGTTCGGGATTGTTGGTCGTTTGAATGGACGGCGTATATCATGAGGAACATTGATAGCGGTTCACCGGAGCGATTAAGGGAGCGGTTTAAAAATACAATTTTCTCGTATAATTCGTATCAAGGGAATTAAGTCATAAATTCCTACGTATTTGTGATATGTGTTAACATTTTTTGGGTTCAATTTTTGAGTTTTGCTTCCGTAAACAAGTGACTGAAAAAGGATTCTATTTTGCTTAAAGAAAGGAGGATCCCAACTTCTCTTAAACCGGATTTTAGAAATATTATGATCCATGCTTCTTGATGTGTTTTTTTGACTGGTTTTAATCAAATTGGATGGTGTTTGATTCTCTTAAAAGATTATAAATATGGTTATTGATGGAGGAAAGTGTGATAGAAAAAGGGGGTTGTTCTTGATTTATCTTGCAGAGAGACATTTTTTTCTTTTAAAAAAATTATAATCATGCTTTTAATGTCTTTCGAAAAGTTAAAAGTCAACCTAATTTGAGTTTTTGGCCAACGCTGACTTGGCATCCTATTTGTTATGCTATGTCAATAAAAATAAATTATAAAAAAATAAATTACTGGTTACCTAAAATATAAGGTAAAGTGATACATATAATAGTTGTTTATAAAAATTTGATATATGTATTAGAGAATTTAAATTTTGGATGTATACGATATTTTTTTTTTGACAAGTTCGATGCATTTTCAAACCAATTAACCCTATCTTATTTTCACTATCCGAAACCGTTATTTTTACTACATGTAATAGCGGCCGATTACCCGGACTGCGGTTATCCAAAACTAGGTGCTTACTCTTAGTTCAGAAGACGGTTACAAAAAATTATACGTTTTAATGGTTGAATTTGAATTTTGAATCGATAAGTCATATATATACCACTAAACTAATATATCAAATTGCCCTGTTCATAAGCTATCTAAGTTGTGGCTTGAAAATGGCTTCACCAATCAAATGTAAACAACAAACATTATTTAAACCAATATGGTTTCAACAGCTTCTAATACAAAAAACAATACCCACTTTTATACTTTCAATTAATTATTAAACTATGGTTGAGGCTTTCCCCACCTCCTCCTCCGCCATCCCTATGGTTCTCCGACCGTAATCACATGCCACTGTCTCCCCTTTCAATCGAGCCTCATGCGCCATCTCTTCTCCTTTCACAACTTCGTCAAACAAATTGCGATTTCATTATTTATATATTTGTAACGTGGGGACTTATTTCAAGTTTTAATTTGGAGTGGAGACACGTTGATGTGTGATATATGAGGTTGACAAACGGAGGTTGCTTATAGAGGAGAGTAGCCGATGGTTTGGGCAAAGATAGAGAAACGAGTATACGGTGACGCTTAACCCGGATAGTGATGCATGCTATTCGGTGATGGTAGTACTATTGGAAGAACTGACTCATTCAATCTTGTTAGCCATAAATAAGTGAAGTTTAGATTGTTTTTGATTTTCTAGTTGTTAGTTTTTCCCTATTTTCTTGGTATAATAAGTCCTTATACGTTGAGGCTTAGTAGGTTGTTTGTTACTATTATTTGCCTATTTAATAGGTTGTAATTCCCATTCAATAACACACGATTCATATGCACAATCATCTCTTCATATTAAACATTTTCATATTTAGTCTTGCTTTCTTCACATCTAAATATGTGTTCTGTTCTTATCTACTCCAACAAAGTGGTATTAGAGACCGGTTGGCTCATAACGGAACACAAGTGTTTGTCTCTTTATTTTATTTCCATGCAATGGCAACAAGTTCAAGTTCTATTAATGTGTCTCAGCCACACATTCCGATTTCCGATTTTCAAAGGAGACTCTTACGATTTCTGGAGCATCAAGATGAAGACCTTGTTCCGATCTCAAGAGTTGTGGGAACTTGTGGATATTGGTATTGTAGAAAGCAGTGACGATGAAAATTGTCAAAAGGAAACTCAAAAACGTGATGCAAAGGCCTTATTCTTTATTCAACAGGTTGTTGACGAATCAATATTTTCAAGGATCTCTGCGGCTTCAACGGAAAAAGAAGCTTGGACGATCCTTAAGACCGAATATCAAGGATCGTCAAAAGTCATTACGGTTAAGTTGCAGTCTCTTCGTAGAGATTTCGAGACCTCGAATATGAAAGGAGGCGACTCAGTGCAAGAGTACCTGGCTAAAGTCTCATCCATTGTAAGTCAAATGAGGTCATATGGAGAGAAAATTGAAGATGATATTATTGTAGCTAAAGTACTTCGAAGTCTGTTACCGAAATTTGACCATGTTGTAGCTGCAATTGAAGAGTCGAAGGACTTATCGGTTTTCTCTTTTGATGAACTCATGGGCTCCTTGCAAGCTCATGAAGCACGTATAAATCGAAACAATGGAAAAGAAGAGGAGAAAGTTTTTCAAATTAAAGAAGAGCCTGATCAACGTCTTAGAGGACGCGGCAGAGGAGGCTTTCGAGGTCGTGGCAGAGGCCGAGGAAGAAATAGCAATTACGGCTCCCTACATTGTACATACTGCAATAAGAACAATCACTCTGAAAAGTTTTGGTGGTCCAAGCCGAATGAAGCTAACTAGCCGAAAATGATGAAGAGTCAGAGGAGATAGAAGATTATTTGTTTATGGTAGAAACAAAACCAAGCAAATGTACAAATGACGTTTGGTATGTGGATAGTGGATGTTCCCATCATATCACCAGAGACAAGTTCAAGTTCAAAGAACTTGATGAAACGGTCAGATCATATGTTAGACTCAGTAGTGACAACAATCAGTTACAGATTGAAGGAAGCGGGACAACAATTGTTTCGGCAGGTAACAAGCCAAAACTCATTAAAAATGTTCATTATGCACCTTTGCTCAGTCATAATCTGCTAAGTGTTGGCCAGTTACTCGAATGTGGTTACTCCGTGAAATTTGATGACTTTAAGTGTGTGATAAAAAACAAGGCAACCAAGGAAATTCTCGCTCAAGCTGACATGACATCAAATAGAATGTTTCCTCTTGACTTTTCTATGCAGGTCGCGTTTGTGAGCAAATCAATGGAAGAAAGTGAATTATGGCATCTAAGATATGGTCATCTCAACACAAAAAGGCTGCAACTTCTGAAATCAAAAGAAATGGTGATTAATCTGCCACCTATCGCCCCACTCAAACTCGTATGTGAAGGTTGTGTCCTAGGAAAACAAGCTAAAAAACCTTTCCCTGTAGGGAAAGCTAAACGTGCAACGGATGTGTTGGAAATAGTTCACGCTGATCTTTGTGGACCGATGAGAACCGAGTCTCTAGCGGGCAATATATATAATTCCTACTATTTACAGATGATTATAGTAGAATGAGTTGGGTATATTTTCTTGATGCTAAGTCCGATACGATTTAATAATTTCAAGAAATTTAAAGCCATGGTTGAAAAGCAAAGTGGAAAGTTTCTTAAAGTGTTGAGAACAGATCGAGGAGGTGAATTCACATCCAAAGACTTTGCTGCGTTTTGTGATGAGCAAGGCATCAAGAGAGAGCTAACAGCCCCATACACTCCCGAGCAGAATGGAGTAGCCGAGCGAAAAAAACCGCACAGTAGTTGAAATGGCCCGTTCGATGTTGAAATCAAAAGACTTACCAGACGAGTATTGGGCAGAAGGAGTGGCAACAACAGTACATATTCTCAACATCTCACCCACTAAAGTCGTATGGGATCAAACACCGTATGAATCCTGGTTTGGAAACAAACCATCGGTAAGCCATTTAAGAATTTTTGGTTGCATTTGCTTTGCTTTACGTACAACTGAAAAACACAAACTAGAAGATAAATAAATTTTTTTTATTTTCACTGGATATTGCACTCAGTCGAAGGCATATAGACTCTATGATCCCACGAAAGATGTTTTTGTAGTAAGTAGGAATGTTGTCTTTGATGAATTTGCAAAGTGGGATTGGGAAGAAAAGACCAGTGATCAAAAGGCAGCCTTTGACGAAGTTGAAGAAAACACTACAAGAGATATTAATAAGACTAACGATTCTCAGAAGTCTACTCCAGATAAAACGAGATCCAGCCCGTCACCATCATTGCCTCCTCCTAGTGAAACTACTCCGATGGAGTCAGTTCAACCACGAAGAAGTGAACGTGGCAGAATTCCACGACGTCGGTTTTCCTTTGATGAAAACTCAGACCTGGGCGAAAAATCAGAAACATCGTTGTTTGCTTTCTTTGCTAGTGATCCGGTCTTAGTTCAGGAGGCAATGAAACGAAAGGAATGGATAATGGCCATGAAAGAGGAGCTCAAATCCATTATGAAGAATAACATGTGGGAAGAAACTGATCTTCCACAGGGGAAGACGGCCATTACCTTAAAATGGTTATTCAAAACAAAATTTCTACCTGATGGAAGTGTCCAGAAGTATAAGGCAAGGCTCGTTGTAAGAGGGCTCAAGCAACAACCCGGAATCGACTACGAGGAAACTTTTTCCCCAGTTGCTCGATTTGAAACAGTAAGGATTATTTTGGAGCTAGCAGCCCTGCAAGAGTGGAAAGTTTTTCAATTCGATGTTAAATCAGCTTTCCTCACCGGAGATTTACTTGAATGTGTGTATGTCTGTCAACCTCCGGGGTTAGGGGATGAAAGGAATCCGAGAAAGGTGCTCAACCTTAGAAAAGCCTTGTATGGATTAAAACAAGCTCCTCGCGCTTGGTACATCAAAATTGATGGTTTCTTTCACCAACAAGGATTCGAGAGAAGCAAACACGTACCTACACTCTACGTAAAGAAACAAAGTACTTCTGATTTCATGATAGTGAGCTTGTATGTTGATGACATTATTTATACTTATCATCACAACTTATATATGATTTTAAGCAATCCATGATGCAAACCTTTGATATGGCTGATTTGGGTGAATTAAGTTATTTTCTCGGGCTGCAAATTGTACAAGGAAATGATGGTATATATATATGTCACATGAAAAATATGTGATCGATACATTAGTGAATTTTGGAATGGTTGGGTGTAAGTATGCCTCAACACCTATGAATACCGGTGAAAAACTTCAATTAGAAGATGGTTCAGGGGCAACAGATGGAAATATGTTTAGAAGTTTAATTGGTCGATTAATATATTTGACCCATTCTCTTCCAGACATAAGCTTCTCTGTTGGAGTTCTATCACGATTTATGCACAATCCATCTAAACATCACTTTGGAGCAGCAAAGCGTGTTTTACGTTACTTGGCGGGCACAAAAGAACTTGGAATATGGTTTCGCAAGACAAACGAGTTCAAGCTCATAGGACTTACCGACAATGACTGGGGTGGTTCAATTGAAGATAGAAAAAGCACTTTCGGAAGTTGTTTTATTCTCGGTTCAGCAGCTATTTCTTGGAGCTCAAAGAAACAAGCCACGGTTGCGTTATCTACCATAGAGGCAGAATATGTTGCAGCAACAGCTGCAGCTTGTCAAATTGTTTGGCTTAGAAGAATACTTCGTGATTTAGGACAGAATCAAGTTGAAGCTACAAAAGTGTATTGTGACAACAAATCGGCAGTGTTGCTCGGAAAAAATCCAGTATTTCACAACCGTACAAAGCACATAGAGATCAAGCATCACTATATTCGAGAACTAATATCGAAAGAAGAAGTGAAACTGGTGAGGTGTGGAACTAATGAACATGTAGCTGATTTGATGACGAAAAGTGTATCTCAAGACAAACATGAATTTTTTTTGTAAGGAGTTAGGAATGTCCAAGTTCGAATGAAGAGGGAATATTGGAAGAACTGACTCATTCAATCTTGTTAGCCATAAATAAGTGAAGAGATCCTCTTCAGATTGTTCTTGATTTTCTAGTTGTTAGTTTTTCCGTATTTTCTTGGTATAATAAGTCCTTATACGTTGAGGCTTAGTAGGTTGTTTGTTACTATTATTTGCCTATTTAATAGGTTGTAATTCCCATTCAATAACACACGATTCATATACAGAATCATCTCTTCATATTAAACATTTTCATATTTAGTCTTGCTTTCTTCACATCTAAATTTGTGTTCTGTTCTTATCTACTCCAACAAGAACTACCGTCATCTGAGTCGGTGGTTGCGGTGTGTATGTGTGTGAGTGAGAGAGAGAGAGAGAGAGAGAGAATAGTAAGAGATAGAGGGATGATGAGAAATGTATCCAACCAGGCGGATATCAAAAAATTATTAAATTTGGTGAAGTTTCTACACATCATAAATATATTATTTTACTAGTTTATTTCCCGTGTAATACACGGGGTTTGTATAATTAAATTATATTAAAATGACATTCATAATAAAATTAGTAAATATCTATACCTAAACATTTGAGATCATCAACTAATAAACTTGTGTAATTGGACAACCTAGAAAATTGTCATATCACCTTTATGATGTAAGCGAGAACTCTCATTTATTAGTATAAAAGATTATTTGTTTTCTGATTTAGTTAATAAAATTGATATCACCAAAATACAAAAGACTTTTTGTGAAATACACTCTTCAAACATTAATAAACTCCAACCCAACGACGAGTTTTAATATAGAGAATAATATGTCATATGAATTTTTATGCTTATTTCATTCTGGTGGTTGCCACCAAGTCTCTTGCTCCTATTTTTTTCTTCAACTAATAGATAAGTGATTTCTCCAAAATAATATTTGTAAAACATCCTTAACGATTAACTCAATATTCTCTAATTTTAGCTTATATAGGGGTAAATATAAATTTAAGAAATCATAACCAACTAAAACTAAGACTTCAATCCTTTAAAACAAATGAAAAAAAAAAAGAAATATTTCGAAAACCCACCGCAACTCGCGAGGTTAACCTCCTTGTTATATCTCATAATGATATGTCTTGAAATTTGAAAATAATTTCTTTTAATAACAATTACACATAAAGAAAAAGAATTTGCTAAACATAGTATTTGAATGCTATGTTTGAAATGTCTAGATACATATGATTATATTGTATCTATACTATATTATAAAGTATTTTTTCATATTTTTACTTACAAGTTGAAAATTTAAGTAAAATTAAATTATTAATATACCTTTATTCAAGATCTATACTCTATTATAAAGCATTACATGTTTTTATTTAAAATTTAAAAATTTAAATATAGTCAAATTATTAATATACTCTTATTCAATAAATATAAAATTTAAAATAAAAGACTTTAGGGTGTGTTTGGTTTAAAAATAAATTTGAAATAAATATTAGAACTGGTATAGGTTTGAAAAAAATGAAAAGGATAAAAAATATATTTATGTGAAAGTTATTTATTTTATATATTTTGAATGTAATTAAAGTTATTATTTTAATTAAAGAAAAGAGAGAGATAGAGAGTGTGAATAAAAGGGTCCATAAGAGCATCCGGAGTGGGTTCGTTGTGGAGCTCACAACGAGCGTTGTCCTCGTTATCACTCCGAGGAGCCTCGTTGTGGGGTCGTTGTGAGACGACCGTTGTCTCCACAACGGCTCGTTGCGAGGTTTGATTTTTTTTTTATTTTTTTTTAATTCAAACGGTAATATTACCGTTTATTTAATTTAATTTATTTTTTTATTTTATTTTTTTTTTACCAAATTTCACCTATAAATACAACCCCATTTTAACCAAAAAAATCACACCTTCTTTCAATAATCTTATTCTTAATCCAATTCAATCTCATACCAATCCCAAAACAAACACAAAATGTCTTCTTCTTCCTCAAACGCTCTCCAAACAAACACAAACACTCCCTCGACGCCACAAACACCATCCGGTTTCGCTAACTATTTCGGCACAACAAACGCCCTTTTTTCACCCCAAATACCAAACTTTAACCAACAACAATCCCAACAAATTCTAAACACTTATTTAACGCAACAACCTCAACAACAACAAATGTTCACTCCCGAACAATACGCAATGCATCAACATCTTATGATGCAATATACCCAACAATCCCAAACTTTTCTTCCCCCTCAAACCCAATTTCCAACCCAACAAACACAAACTTTTGTTCTAGAAACTCAAGAAATTGAAGCGGAAACCGACGATGTGGTCGAAGAAACCCCACGACCGTCCACGTCTAATCCGAAAAAGAAAAAGACGTGCCAAAAGGTGCAATGGACGGAAAAAGAGGAGGTCCTTTTGGCACAGATGTGGTGCCACATCTCGGAAGATGTCGACAAAGGAAACGCCCAACCCGAAGCGACATTTTGGAGACGGATCGTTGCGGGTTACAACAAAGAAGCGAAGACGCAAGGATTGGTGGAGAGAGGCAAGGAGTCCATCAACTCCAAGTTTACGGCGATGAGTGCCTTGGTCAAGGTTTTTATCGGCCACCATGCGGAGGCGGTAAGAAATCGGGAAAACAGGACCGACGACGCGACGCTTATCCAAGCGGCTCGACAAATGTACTATGAGGCCGAGCATTCGCAGTTTAAGCATGCGGCGGGGTGGGAAATCTGGAAGGATCACGACAGATGGCGTACATTTGTCAAGTTAGACCCTCCAGTCGATACCGTCAACCTAGACGACGTTGACGTAGGGGACGATATATTTGCGGATGATGTAGAACAACGACCTCCAGGGAAAAAAAGAGGTAGTAAAAGAAAGGAATCATTCGACGCCTCCGATAAGGCGCAAACATCTTCGTCGTCGACGCTTTGCGGGCTCATCGCGACACACTTGAAAAAGATTACGAAGACAAAAAAGCAAACCGCGGAAAAAAAGGCGCAAACCCTCCAGGCTCAAGAACAAGCGGCTATCCGACAAGAACAAGCGGCTATCCGACAAGAAGAAGCGACTTACTCTAGTGCAAGAAGAGACGATATGATGTTTCTTCAACAAAGCACGAAGGGGATGCTGCCGGCACAAGCGGCTTGGGTCGAAGCGGAGAAAATAAAAATCCTAGAAAAATACGGGATGAATTAGTTTAGTTTTTATTTGTATTTTTTTAATTATTTGTTTTTGTTTTAATTATTTTTATAATTTTTATTTTTTTTATTTATCTTATTTAATGTTTTAATTATTAAGTTTTAATGTTTTATATTTTTTTTAATTATTTATTTATCTTTTATTTAATGTTTTAAGAAAAAAATAATAATAATAAAATAATCCCACAACCTCCACAACCCTCATTATCATACCACCCAACAATCTCACAATCCTCATTCTCACTGCCACGTCAGCAAATTTTTCCCCACAACCTCCACAACCCAAATTGTTGAGCATTATCACTCCGGGTGCTCTAACCATCATGGGACATGGGTGATGGGTTTTTGTTCGTTAACTTTAATACCAATAAACAAGCTTAAATAACTAAACAAACAATGTGAAAAACTATTATTTCAATTCCACAAATCCAAAATCCATAAAACAAACATGCCTTTATTTCTCTTGTTATACTCCTTGCCAAAAATTAACTAATGAGATTAATTGTGATTTTTTATTATTAAAACGTAAATCTTTAATATATAATAAAAGAGTAGCCTTAAATGTCATATGGCAAAATAAGGTTCCTTAGATTGATTAACATATTTGATCTCAGCCGTTAGATAAAATTGATGATGTCATCAAAGAATTATTTTCATTTTACACCTTTTTACAATACATAATTACATTATCTCTTTAATTTTATCTCCACCAAAATAAAAAACGTAATTTTAATTTACTTATAAAATCGCTCAATTTTAACTATTATTTACCTTATTGTTATTCTAAAATCTCCTAATAAAAAAGATTATAGCATGTGTATAAACGTAAAGGTGTATATGTTATAAACGTAAAGATATATATGTTATTATAACTATAAACAACATTTGTATAAACATAAAGGTATATATGTTATTTTACATGTAACATTGTTTTCTCATAATAATTTAAAATCTACATAAACATATAGTTTACGATCAAGTTTTTATTTTGTTCGCGCTATCGCGGGACAATAATCTAGTTACTTTACATAAATGTAAGTTTATTTCAATTACTTAGATAAAATTAAATTTACAGATATTTTAAAGTATAGAATAAAAACTTAATAAGCTACAACAACAATATGCGAAAATTTTAATAATTTTAATAGAAATGTGATTTTTAGCAAATGAAGCTCTTCTAATATCATATATTTTTTTTATTGGAAATAAGAAATATAAAAAATCATATTAAAAATTTCTTATTCTACATTGATTGAAGCAAAAGGAACAAGGATTAAAAGTAGTAATTCTTTGTCATACATAAATCTTAATATGTATGTTCTTATATATATTCTAGGTTATAACGTGATTTAAAGATATAAATACTAATTTGTGACTTAGTTTTAATTTTCATTTGAGTATTTTAATTGTTCAAGTATTTACGTTGGTTTACTGATATATATGTGTTCGATTTTTAGTAAGATTGTTTTGTTGCAATTAGTACTAGTGAGATCTATTTTCTAAAAGATTGGCTTATTTGTCAAATAAGCAGTAGATGGGAGATGGGTCGAGAGGGTTTAGCGTTATAAATGAAACGAACGTTCAACAAATAATTCATTAACCGTTCGACGGAATATATGTTCATGTCCGTCCGTTCGACGGGAAGTTCGTTTATGTTCGTTTATATCGTTTATTTATTAAACGAATGAACGCAACACAATTGTTTTTGTTTGTTTAAGTAAATGAACAAACACGAACAAAGGATCCCTTGTTTTTACATCCGTTTAAGTCCGTTCGTTCATATTTTTTGGTGTTTATTAAATATATGTTCGTTAATTATTCATTTATATCCGTTTACCACTTAAATAAACGAACACGAACATAAACGAACACGAACAAACTTATTTTATGAATTAAATAAGTTATCTTTTTTATTTAAAGATTCATTTATCTAATAACCGACCGATGTCACATAAGCATATTCCAAGTTAGAAGTAAAATATTACATTGAATAGATGTTTTAGAAAAATCTATACATGAAAAAGAACATTTTTATTTGGATACATATAATATATTTTCGAGATAGGTTCAATGCAGTTTCAAACTATTTGGCATTTTAAGAAGGATACGATTGTAAGTCAAGTTTGTTTTTATGGTTATGAGAACAACAAGAACACGAAAAAATAAAATTATGTCTTACACGGTGTTCTAGAGTATGAACATTAAAAGATATATAAAATTGAGAACTTTTTATATAATAAAAATGACATTTTTTTTTTTTTTACAGAAAACACTTAGTCTAATGACTCGTTGAAGATTGTATATTTCCAAATCTTTTATAAAAAACATTTACGACGAAAGCTACTAACATTCAAAATTTGTTTCTGGTGTTTAGAAGGAAAACAAAAACTCATATTAGTTAATATAGATTAATAAATTAGCAGCTGTGGTAGCATCACGCGGATACCATACTAGTGTTAATAATATCAATCTTTTAATTTAAATAACCATCCATTCATTTATGAATAATCACTTCCTCTTAGACTATGGGGTGTGGGGCGTTAAACACCTCCACAACGCCGCCACATAAGCTTGACAACGCCCCACAACGCCCAAGACCACACCGTGGGGGGCGTTGTCCTCCAAAAAATTGCTCTGGCGTTGTAGCTACAACGGCGTGAAGGAGGGAGCAACGGCCAGAAGTTTGTGTGAAAAGTAATAAACTGATAGTAACAAAAGTATCAAAACATAAACACCAAGAACTTCTTATTAAGATCAACACCAAACTAATTCGTGAGACAAACAAGACTAACAAACAATCAATCAATTGATTGTAAAGAGACTATACTTCTTAAGGTTTCAATGAGAAACCCTAAGTATTCTTTTAGAGAGAGAAATAGACAGCCGCATAGAGAAAAGAAAACAATGCAGTGAATTAAACCTAATGAGCTGTACATGATGTTTATATACTGCCATAATACAATAAAGACCTCATACTTCTCATACTTTGATATATTAAACCTCCAACTTCAATATCTTGACTTTATTAATATAAACAGCACCTAACTTCAAGCTCATGACACTTTAAGTCCCTCAACATATTTCTGCATAAAACAAAGCAAGTTAGAACGTGTTTAATCGTAATATGTTTTTTAATAAATTGTAGTGTGTGTTTGTTTTTTTTTAAATAAAAATACAAGTTTTTAAATTTCATTTATATAAAAAAAATTATAAATATACAACTTTTTAAAATTACACTCTCTTTCCTCTATCACTCCACATCATCACACAACCACACCACCCATTTTTATCACTCCACATCATCACACTCTCTTTCCTACAAATCACACTCTCTTTCCTACAAATCACCTCTATCACTCCACATCATCACCCCCCATCACCCACCACACCCCATAGTCTTATGATTACTTTATAAATAATTAATATCTCGTATAATTTAACCATACGTGTCTAAATTTCTAATAATTCGAGGCTTTACTTAGCAAACTGTAGAAGAAAAAAGAAAATATTGAGTGATAGAAATGTGAAGTCGAATTGCACACATATATCCCTTCCCAATATCATTATTGTTCGAGCAACGATTGTCAAACACAAGGATTAGGGTTTAGGTGATGTCAACCTTAGATCTCCTGTGATGATCACAGTGCAAACCCAACAAGTTCTTGACGAACCTAGGGTGATCAAGGTTGAGGATGAAGGCAAGAGTGTATGAACTCTGTGTTTAAGCTTCAGTAAGTGTGAGTTGAGATGAGGTAAGATGAGGTCGACAATGATTTGGACCATGTATTTATATGGCCAGTCTCAAGTATATGGAACGTTGGTCCATTAATGATGATCATGAATACTTGAGCTGCCTTAATCATCAATCCCTAGTATATGTAACGCCATAATAGAGCAGTCATGAAGCGCCATTATGACGGGACGTCGGCCAATAAGACAGGCGCTGACAACTTGAGAGACGCTGACAGACAACTTGACAAGCGCTGACAATCTTGACAGGCGCTGGCAATCTTGACAGGCGCTGACAACTTGACAGACGTTGACAACTTAGACAGACGTTGACAACTTGACAGGCGCTAACAGCTTTACAGGCGCTGACAGCTTGACATGCGCTGACAGCTTGACAGCCTCTGACAGCTTGACAGCCGCTGACAGCTTGACAGCCGCTGACAGCTTGACAGCCGCTGACAGCTTGACAGGCGCTGACAACTTGGACAGGCGCTGACAACTTGGACAGGCGCTGACAGCTTGACAGGCGCTGACAGCTTGACAGGCGCTGACAATCTTGACAGGCGCTGACAATCTTGACAGGCACTGACAGCTTGACATCCACTAACAGCTTGACAACCGCTGACAGCTTGACAACCGCTGACAGCTTGACAGTTGACAACTTGACAGACGCTGACAACTTGGACATATACATAGGTAGTGCTACTAACCACTTCAATTATACTTGTCTACCCCCAACCTACCTCCCTGTATTTTCAATCTAATCACCATAATTGCATACATGAGAACAAAAAAAAAGATGTTATCAAGAAGAAACCACACCAAAAAGGACAAAGAATCAACTTAATCTAGATTCTTCATAAGCTTGTTCATTAAAGGTGTAGATTGTTATTTTTTGATTAGGTTTGAAATTACCCATTGTCACATTTTACTTTTGGCAATGAGTTTTTAGAGTAATTGATTGTAACTTTTCTTTGTAATACCCTGATACGTGAAATGTGTTGTGTCACTTTTCGGAGATGTTTGCAATGGTAAGAACAAAAGCATGGGATTACCTCAAGATGGAGACCAAATTTGCTGAAAACATGAACAACTTGCAGTTTGGCAAGCGCCTCCATTTTTTCTACTATGGTGCTATTACCACTGGCGTGTCAGGTGTTGCATTTGTTTTTAGACCAATTTGATTTCATATACATTTTGTGGTTTTGCAGGATCCCACTGTTGTTCCAGAGGACAAGATGCAGGCTTTTACTGATCTAACTCGGTCCCCTCACATTCACATTTACGAGTCCCTACTTGAACCCATATTCGGAGTTATTTCAGTGGGATATTCCGAAGACAGTTGTGGTTCGCCACAATAGTGTTCCAGAGACGCAGCAATCAAGTAATAATTATTTGAAAGATCAAGAGGTTCCCCTTTACCACTTGAGTTGGAGAGGGGATTACAAGAAGCATTTCGTGACTAGGTAAGTCATGATCTGGTCAATCTCAGGGATGTTTCGGACGCTGAATCTTATCTCGCTACATCCACCTGGGAATCATCTATTTTTCTGAAGCAACAAGACATGGAAAAGAGGTCTGCCATGATTATCAATATGCGAATTGACGAGGAAAAGAAGAGAAAGATGATGGCGGCAAGCAGGAACTATTGGTATGTGATGTGTGTGATCTGTTTGGACTGATTGTCAACAAATTATTCATGCTCTTAATTTTAGTTTTTAATAATAGTGGGTAGCTTTTATTTCTTAGCTTACTTTGACTTCTGAAAGTCGACTGCTTGTTTTCTCTTTATGAGTTTGTTCTAATCGCTCTTGTCTCATATCAAGTTCATTGATTTGTAATTCAGCACTGAGTAACTGGTTTTCATTCGGTTATGCGACTAATCTGATTTCAGACTTGATTTCTTGCTTGTACATTTGGTTTAAATTTAATTTTTGTAAGTTTTCATACTGTTTGCGGATCCAGTTATCTCTTAGCGTAATATTGAGTGTCGATAGGCTTTGGATCTGTTAGCTACATGAGACACACAGAGCCCAACTTTTCAACACTGGTTTTGCAACTGCTGCTTACTGCATGGACTCTGATCTGTGATGTCTTGTTTTGCCCACACAAACATCACGCACCTGCAGCTCCAGCACCGCACAGGTTCTCACACAAACACAACTCAAATGTTTGACTAAAGTTGTGGGCAACTCAGAATTACAGTCCAAAGGTTTCTTATGAAGCTACAACAACAAAAACCGTGGTCAATATCTTCTGAATTATCATCACAAATTGAACAAAGGACAGTGCGAAGATCAATGCCTTTATCATCGAGTTTGCATTTTGTAGGTAACCTGTCCCTCGTTAACCTCTGGTACATTAACCTTACGTAGGACGAGCTTATTCCACGTTGTTTTCGGAGTTTGAGAGTGAAGGAATGTTGAGTCGATTTTGTTGCTCAAAGATTCCACTGTAAATATCAGATAGGTCCAAACTCCATTGCCATTCATCATCACCCGCAGACTGAAGGATGTCTTCCACAAATTGGTCCAAACTCCATTGCCATTCATAAGAGATTTTTATTCTTCCTCTTCATGACCCCCACAAATTGGTCTTCTCCAACGCCACAAATGATCCCCTGGTTGCGATATACGATCACAAACCAAGATATATGATATTTTTTTTCGAAACAACAAATGATATTAGGAACCATCACCAAATAAAATTCCGCGACATATTTTGGTGACTTTAGTGGTGGTTCATAATATAATTTGCTATTTCTAAAAATAAATAAATATCTATATGAGTTTTACATATTAAGTTTTTTTAATCATGTATCGTACGAGTATAATCTAGTCGAATCATATGATAAAAGTGTGCTAAATTGTATTATGAATCTTTGTTACACAAACATAGGTCTACAATTTTTAGAATTTGGATCATTGGTGCTTCTTTTCTTCGCTGTTTTCGGTGTTTATTGTGTCTGATATTTGGTCATCGAAGGGAAGGATATAGTTAGTTGTAATCTTTCTTAAACATAATCAAGTTCTTATGATTACGTCGATCATATTGATTATCAGTCAAAAGTTTTTGCTAAATTACTTATTTTTTCAAACAAAGAGTATATTGGTTTTAAGTTCTTGAACTCTAATAATGCCCGCCCGTAAGAGAGGCTATCAAACCGTCAAATCCAATATAGTATTTCTATCGACTTTATTTTTCTACGTATTATGGTGGCTGAACGAAGAACGTAAAGAGTAATAAAAGATTATGTATAAATTCCTAGCTATATTTACGTTTAAATTGAGAATTAATAAGTATTCAAAGCGAAAACCAAACTCTTAAAAATAAATAATTTATGCTCGAGATTGATAGATCTCCAATCTTTGTTTGGCTTCCAAAACAAGTGCTTCAGGTGAAGGATCTTCAACCATTAAATGACCTTGTTTCAACGCCCATTGAAGCACGATATTGACGTCTTCTTGAGCTAATGTTTCGCTATCCGGTACATGTAACGCGATATAGCTAAGGAGGATCAATGCGGGTAACTGAACCGCTACTTCCCCAAAATAAGTTAGTTGAATCAAGTGTTTAGGTGCTCCAGCCTCTAATATCGCCTTGCAATGGCCAACGTGCAAATAGTTTTCCGTGCACGCAAACTTAATCAATGCAATGGCCGCCTCTGCTGATACTTCTGTCTCCCTCTCGTCTAGTAGCCTCACCAAGGGAGGGATGAACCTTGTTTCAGTGGCCCGAAATGTCCGGGCCAAGTTTCCAATTGATTGGATGCTTGGAATAAGGAGATCGGACTCTCCTTTGTTAATTATTTTAAGCAACTTGTCTACAACCTCACGAGCGGTTGGGGATGTTGGCTTAAAGGCCGAACGTCTCAATTCAGAGTGACGTTCAGCTTCTGCAGTTATTTCCATTAGGGCCATTGCTGAATTGTATTTTACCTCATCTTCACCCTTTTCCAATAGTACCGCTAAGCACAAAAGTGCCCGTGATTCGGTTATAGTTTTACAAATCGAGAAATTCCTATAACAAAGGTGCCATAAGGCTCGAGCCGCCATCGCCTTCATTTCACTTTTTGTTGCCGGATCCTCGAATTCCCTCCCTTTTATGCTTGCCCCGGGCAATGCCACACGTCTTCTACTCCTTTCTCTTTGTTGTTGTGGATGGTTAGTTTTCATACTGCCCGGAGATTTAATTGACACGACATGTTGAATATCACCTCCCTCTAGACCACCGGGACGAGCAACATGGCACCGATCATCATCTTCATTCCAAGGTTTAGGATTATCCGATTTGGCCAGCACAAGGGCATGAATTGACTCCATTTTGTTTTTGCTAACGATAGAGTACTTGCTATGTTCTTCAATCGTCTCGTATGCTAAATGACTCACAAGCAAACGAATCGTGTTGTTTTGCAAGAAATGGTCTTGACATTTCGGGTAACTCGCTGCTAACTCGGACACGGCCCACGCCACCACAATCTGAACCTTCATATGCCCTTCTTTCAATATTTTTGCAAACACCGAACAAACACCCGCGTTAATTATTTGTTCGACGTTTTCATTGTTTTCTTTATTATCTTTATCCCGAGCAAGCAAACCTATTGCTCGAATGGCGCTCTCTTGGCCTTCCATTCTCCCTTCTTTCGCTAGTTTCAATAACGGAGGCACTCCACCCTCTTCAATAATTAATCGACCATATCTATCATTATCCCTTGCCAACGACACAAGTGAACCCGCGGCATCAGCTCGATCCTCAAGCGTACCACAACAAAGTATCGCGATTTGCTCCCATATCAAACACAAAATGGGCTCATTAGCAGCAATAGGCGGTAACCCAACGTACTCATCATCACCTTCATTCGCAGGAGTCGAAACACGAAGCAGCCACGACACGTCCCCAATAGAATTCTCAATCTGATTAGATTGTTTCTTTACCGCTCCTTTTTGAATAAACGTATAAAGCCGGCTTAAACCATTAGCCCGACATTTTATCACAAGTTGTAACGTCTTGTCTAAAACCTGTTCGGTGTCATCAATGATTCGTCTCGTGGGTCGTTCATAAAGGTCATTGCTTGCACGCGCCGCCTGTCGTAGAAGACTCCCAAGCTTTTCTGTCTTGCTTTTAATATCGGCACAATCTTGCTTATACGAGCATGCAAATTCTGTCTCTTTTATAATCTGGTCCGCTAATTGAATCGGTCTTGCTATGATTTGTTTCACAATGTCCGCCATTGCCAACGGCGGACCGCCTACGTCGTGTTCGACAGAAAAATGAACAAGATTTATGTTTCTTGAAAATAATGAAATGGGTATATCATAAAATGTTGTTTATAACATTTATATTGAGTCTTTCTTTTTTCTTCAAGAAATGAGCATGCAAGAAGGTGGCGATCGACGGCGGCCCGCGGCGGTGATGATAGAAGAGAGGGAGAGGAGATGCTGCAGAGGGTTAAATGCTTATTTCTTGTTTTAGAAAATAAATTTTATTAATTTCAATTAAGTGTATTAAATATTTTGTAATGAACCAAAAAAAAGACAGTTACAAACCACTTGTTTTTAGGGGTTGGAATTTCGTTGGTAAATAAAGAGACAAATTAAATTTGTTTTTAAAACATGGCGTGGTAGTTTACATTCTTATGAGTTTGTGACTAATTGTATGGGACTTTGGGTCATAACCCATCAAAACATAACAGACACCAACATTGTTATAATTGATACCCCAAAGCCTTATTTGTTGTTTGTTAATCGACGTTGGTTGGTTGTCACCGATGACACCGACTACGTCGCTTGCCTGTCGGGTTTGCCGATGATGGAGCGACGAAATGTGGGTCCAATTTTTATTCCTTATATGCGTATTCTTATTTTAAATGATATTTATTATATTAACCGAAGTCACTATTGCCAGCGATCAGTCAATTTTAAATGTCTGCTGCCGTGAAACTCACTCGTCAGTTTTACGGCGTTATTGGGAGAAATCTAAGGAAAACCTTAATTTTTTTCTTATATAAAACGAAAATCCAAACTGAAATTCTGGTTTTTCAGTTTTGAAAATTAAACCCAAACCGTTCATAACTTATTACCGTTTTAGGGTTTTTGAAAAGGTATGGGTTTCGATTATTTTGATTATTTAGGTTTTTTCCATTAATGTTTGGGTTATTTTTTTTATTGCTTTCGTTTTATCTAATAGACCATTGAAGAAATTATGACATAAAGCAATTTTCGGTGAATACTACTATTTTAACCAATAGCTAATAATTTAAAACTTGAGATTTGAATATTTTATTGTAATTAAGTTGTCTTATTTATATCGAAATACGAAGTATATTTATATATTTAAATAGATATAATTAAGAAACATAAAAATTATATTTGAAATAACGATTTTGCATGATATTTTTTTGGCTAGGTTTTCGGTTACACAAGGAACCGAAACAAAACTTCCGGCTTTCAAAATAAAAAACCGTGTGGTCAGTTTTTGAAGTAACTTGGTTTTTTTTTTTTTTAATATTTCAGTTATGGTTCGTTTTCAATTTTCTTACTTACCCCAATCTTTAGTACTATATAAAGAGTCTCACCCACCATCTTAATATCTTAAATTTTAAGTAATTGAAATTACCTTACTACCCTTAATCTATATTTATTATTATTTAAGTCAAACAACACTCTCTTTCCTAATTAATTTAAAAAATATTTAACATCTAACAAATTAACTTATAATTCCTATGTAATTAAAAAAAATTAAAATACTTTCTATTTAATTTAAAAACTTTCAAAATTATAGATTTTATTTTATAACACCATAAACTTAAAATAATTAAAATATTATGCATTTTTTTCTACTAAAATACGTATACTAAATCTACACTTTAATATAATCTATTTCTACTATATTATAAACCATTTCCCATATAGTCTTAATTCTCTAGAACCTTAGTAATTGAAATTACTTAACTACCGTTTTTATATCTCTCACCACATATCATTATTCAAAATAACTTATAATTAAATAATGTTGGTTAATAAAGTTTTAGCCTTGTAGAGTAAATGAACGGAAAGATACTTTAAACATGTAGACTTAGAAGTGTTTATTTACCATAATAACAATAACCAATTTCGTTTATATTGATTAAAGAAACCATGCAAAAATTGATGGAGAATAGGAAGTCGAAAGAGTTCATCTTAAAAATGATTCCTAAGTTTGTTTTGTAATTTGTTTGATGGACAATGGGAAGTCGGGTCAACACATACACATTTATGTCACACATGTTGGTCATAATTGAACTTGATGAGGTTTCATATGCTAAAAATGTTTATTTGTTTATGTTTAAGTGTAGGGCTGAAAAGAATAATTGAACTATCTGAGATCAGTTCTTAAGAAAGGTTGGGTATCATCTCAAGAAGAAACCATCATTATGGATATACATGCTCAAATAGGTATTAACTCATTTTCTTTAAAAAAATATGAGACCATTTTATACTATCTTTATCTTTTAAAAGCTCTTACTTATAGGTAGGTTTATTTGTCATTACAATGTTATGTTTTAGATGGTCAACAATTGCAAGAAGCTTACCAAGAAGAACCGATAACGATATATAAAACTATTAGAGAACTCAATTCAAGAAGAAAAAAAGTGTAAAGTGAGTTTGAACCAATCAAGAAATAGAAAAAACGTCTATTGATGGACAAATGCTTTAACAAGTATAAGGACAACAAGAATTGCAACAAACTACTATCTTTTAAAAGTTCGTATCTTCACGTTTTACATTATGATTGGAGTTTAAATACATTTTATGTTTTTATCGTTTTGCGTATTTAATTTCCGTAGTTAAATATTCGTAATATAATTATATCAAATATAGTTTATTATCCCCGCTACACCGTGCGGGTACTATACTATAATATGTAAAAGAACTTTCGTGAGTTAATAAACTAATGATTTAATGTTGTTGATTGTTGAACACATTAGAGCCGTCTATCAAGTACTTTCTAATTTTAGAATCCTTCAGTCTTAAAAGCAATCAATGATCGCGAGACCAAGGTGAAAACGACTGTATATGAGGTCTTCGATGGTAGTAATTATGGGAACTATATCTTATTTTTTAGGTTATTGAAATCTAGGGGTTGGGTTTTGACTTTTTGTTGGGTATTGAAAGTTATGGATAAAACTATAAAATCTTCAAAGTGTGTTTTTGCTCTTAGTTTCAAGTCGTGTGAACAATGTTCATCACTCGAACTAACACTTAGAAAATCTTTCAGTGAAGACTTTAACTCGGGAGAACAAGCTTACTCACCAGAGTTAAATCAAGTTCACCCGAGTTATATTAATTGAAGATTTAGCTGATCAAGTCAACATTGAAGATTACAACTGTTGTGATGAAGACTCTACTTCCGAGTTAAAGTAAACAACTTTAGAGTTAAAATTAAAATGAAGACTTAAATATTTTATTTGTATAGAGCATGTATTGAGATGTCTATAAATAGAGTGATGCGTTTGTTTAGCTATTTATCTTTGAACCCGGACTAATTTGAGTGTGGTAGAGCTTCAACATTTAGTAAATGAGAAACATTACACTCATCTCGTTTAGGTTTCGATTTATATAGTCGACCCATGAAGGGATTAAGAGATAAAGTAATTATCGGTGTATACAACTATTTTTAAGCAAAGATTGACCATTCAAAAGTTGTTTTGTTATTTTAATTAAGTTAAATTGGTAAAGGATGTTTAGTTCTAGAAATTTTGGTTACAAGATTATGTAATATCATATTTGTTCAATAGTGTAAAGGAATCTCAAGATTTCAATACGAGTTATTTTTTGTCCGTGCTTCGCGTCGGGTTAAATTTTGGTTTTAATCAATCTTAATTTCTTTTAATTTGGTTTTATGTGAGAATACCGTATTAGTGAACTATAATTAAAAGAATTGAAAAAACAAAACCGAACGCCTCAAAAACTTAAGATCTATGTTTGAACTTATGAAAAATCGGAATTTTTGGTTTCGTTTGGTTTTCATATGTAAAACAAATAAAAAAAAGAAACATATTAAATATAATTCATATAATTTTTTGATGTAAGTGTTACAAAGTAAACGTAATTAGAGGATCTCTCGTGCTTCGCACGAGTTCGATTACAGTTCATATAAACAAAAAAGCCCTTTCATCAACGTGTTTCCCATAACCTCCGTCGCATGCAAGATGAAGCCATGGTTCGTGCCCGGGTATGCGCTGATGGTGTTTTTTTGGCCTTCGTTTGGGCTTATTATTGTTGGGCTTCGACGTCTTTTTTATTTCTTACTTCTCGTAACTTTTTTTTTACTTTAAGTAATACTTTTCCGACCTTCCATCCCATCAGCTCCGGATCAAGTCATTGATCGAAGCGAGAAGAGGAGAGGATGTCGTTTATCTTACTCCGGATAAAACGACTCGACTTTTTGTTTTTTTACTTTTTTATCGAAATATAAATGTAGCTATTTGCTAAAACGATCCCGTTATTTATTATTAATCTGAGTAGATGTTGTATTAGTTGAATACAAAAAAAATTCTGAGGGGTAGAAAGCGTAAAAGTATTATTTAAAGCTGAGGGGGGGAAAACGCAAAAGCATATAAAGTGCACACAGGAAAAGCTAAAAGTTGTTTAAAGTTTAGGGTGAAAAAGCGTTAAATTTTTTAAAGTTGAGGGTGAAGAAGCGTTAAAGTTTTTATAGTTGAGGGGGGAAAACGTTAAAGTTTTTAAAGTTCAGGGGGCGAAACCGCTAAAGTCTTAAAGTCGATGGACTAAATTTAAAAATACCAAAACATTAAAAAATTGTTTAATGACACACTTCCATATGAGTTTTTGTAATTTAAATAGGGGATTAAAAAGTGAAAAGAAATAAAGATAATAGCTTAATAAATAACATTTTGTATATAATTTACAATTAGTATTAGAATTTAATTAAATAAGAGAGATTTAAAAGTAAAAAATGGGGGAGGGAGGCGGGAAGGGGGTATGATGGTTATTAAATGGGAGTTTACCACTTCGGACTTCATGTGTGACAAAATTTAGTTTTTAAATTTCATATTATAACTAATAAAAATACTATTTATTAGCAAATTTCTTTGTTATTTGATCGTAAGGGATAATTAAATTGCCTTAAATATATTATTCTATAAAACAAATTTAATTTATTTTAATATTATTATCAAATTTGTTTGTTATTTGATATTACGAAATAATTATGTTGCTTATCTATATAACTCTACAAAACAAATTTGATGTATTATAATATTAAAATATTTTTAAAATTAAGTTTTTAATACTTACTAGTATTGGTAATTTGTAACATTCAAATAAATGGTCAAATTCAATAATAATGGTTATTCAATTTCATAATTGTTCAATAAATTATATGTCATTTTTCAAATTAATAAAAGAACTAATAATAATTAGTGAACAAAATGATAAACTGATATAATGAAAAACAAATCAACTAGAAGCTTTCTCAAATTACTTACAATATACAATACTCAAACAATAGACCAAACTTGTATGATCAACGAAATAGACTATCAACGATTAGTTGTTATTCTACAAAGATTTTTTTCTATCATTTGATGTAAACTTTTTCTTAAAAGCAAAGTTTCATTATACTCATCCACCAATGTGGGATAAAAGTAAAAACTAATGTTAGATTAAATTAAATGTTAAATCTCATATATATTTTCCATTAATAGTATATAACTTGTTTAGATGAACACTAATTGACCAACTAATAACTTTTATGTAAAAAAATATATTTATGTATTTATATTTAGGTATTTATATATACATATATATATATATATACATATATATATACATATATATATATATATATATATATATATATATATATATAATACGGACTATATATTTAAATAGTTCTCATTTACTGTTTGAAGAAAGATTGACGAGCTCAAGAGTTTGGGTGTGATGGCTAACCAATACGGTCTCCTGCGAGTGCAGTGCAAACTACCAAACTTTTGACGAGCCTTAGGTGACGTATTGATTAGGGTGTGTGACGTAAGAGAGTGAGAAAACTCTAGTACGTGTGTATGATGTAGGAATTGGAATCTGCCAAATCTGATAAAATGTCAGATATTTATAGACGAAAGATTTAGGTTTCCTTTTATGGGTCGTGGCCGTAATTGTGCGTTTATGAGCCCTGGGCTAAGACTAGAAAAGTAAAAATGATGACCGTGTGAATTGAGGTGAGCTCTCGAGTCATGTATGTTTGAGTGTGAGACTCAAATACGGATTATCCGACGAGCTCAAAAAACAGTTGTGCAACTAAAATGCTTGCACCCGGGCTAAAGAGTTGACGAGCCTCGGGGCCGAAGTATTTGTGCCCGTGACCAAAGAGTTAGTGTGCATCAGGGCTGAAACACTCGTGCATGGGGCATTTTGCTCGTAGATGGCAAGCCCGGGTCACTTTTGCATGCCACCTGGTCAACACACTCGTGACTGGGGTTTGAATGTGACGTGCTCCCGGGTCACTTTTGCTCGTGAGCGGGACAAGACACGAGCTAGGGAAACGGGACATGTATACTCAAGCACGGGGTCGAGTTTTGCGAGTAGCGAGATCAAGTGTCCGCGATGGGGCCATTTGGCTTGTGCACTGGGAGACCGGACCACTTTTACTCGTGCATGGGGCCAAGTGTTTGGCGAGCTACTAGCGGGGCTGTTTTTCTCGTGCACGGGGCGACCGGGACACATTTACTCGTGCACAGGGCCAAGGGTTGGCGAGCCGCGAACGGAGCTATTTTCCTCGTGCACGGGGTGCGGGCGAGCAGTGAGCTCCGAGCCGGGCCTCTTTTACTCCTGCACGGGCCCCTGAGTCGGGTCACTTTTACTCGTGCACTGGGCGAGCAACGATCTCCGAGCCGGGCCACTTTCACTTGTACACGGGGCCTTGATCCGGGTCACATTTACTTGCGCACGGGGCGAGCAACGAGCTCCTAGCCGGGCCACTTTTACTCATGCACGGGGCCCTGAGTTGGGTTACTTTTACTCGTGTAAGGGGTCGAGAAAAGATCTGAGCTGGGTCAATTTTACTCGTGCACGGGGCTCTGAGTCGGGTCACTTTTACTCGTGCACGGGGTCGAGCCAAGATCTGAGCCGGGTCACTTTTACTCGTATATGGGGCGGTTTTATCGAGCCAAGTCACGAGCTTCCTAGCCGGTCTACAAGCTATGTTGAATGCCCAGCTTCCAAGCAATTTTCTTGTGTTAACCAAACATATTTGATGTGGTCCAAGCCATGTGCATCCCACCTTAATAACCATCACAAGATGAGGCGCAGTGCCATTTACTTGCCTAGTGATGAGGCGCGACCAGACTAAAGTGATTAGCTCAACCTCTTTCTTCCCATACTAACCTAATAAGTCCCCTAGTTTAATTTATAAGAGTTTTCTTGAAAGTCTTATATATTAAACTTTATCAATTTGCTCTGGGATACGATTTAGTGTTTTTGTATCCGTTACTATGTGCTATCAATTTTTTCGTCCTCTCAAATTCATTAAGACAAGTCATTTGAGTTGGGAGATTAGATCCTGATGAGGAGAGGAGAGTAGAGGAGGTGAGTGTTAATAACTTAGATTTTATTTTTTTATTTTTTTTTATATAGATTTGCCATGCAAATGCCTTAGAAATTTTTGCTATGCAAATAACTTAGAATTTTTTAGTCATGGCAAATACCTTAGCTTTTTTTAACAGTGACAAGTGCCTTAGTATATTTTACCCATGGTAAATATTTATGAATGAAAAACGCCTTAGCGTTTCTTAAGCTATGGAAAATGTCTTAGCGTTTTTTGTCTTGCTAATGACTTGGGAAAATTTTTTATAGTTGTTCATGCTAGTGACATGAACATGTCTAAAGTGTGTTGACACTATGTTTGAAGCTCGTGGCATGGCTGGGCATTTGTGGCCTATACTTTAATTTTTTATGATGGTCTATTACACTGTGCTAGTGGCACTTCTTGTTGGTTAACCGTTAATTTATTTTTTACTTGCGATATTTTCGCTCCCCAATATGGAGTGCTTATCTATCCTACGATAGGTAAGAAAGACGGAAAATTGTGTTCAACCAAGCGTTGTATGCCCTATTTGGCTTGTTACACTTAGAAAAAAAAATTGAAGTTCAAATATTTTAAGTAGGTATGAGTAGCTTGTTACCAAGTTGGTATTGAGTGGGGGAAGCATGATAGGAAAAAAGATGATTTTTATTAGCAACATAGATGAATATATAGATGTGTTGCATCACACATTTGTTTTATCATGAACATGATATATTTGAGTACATGGTATTCCATGATTTTGTTAGGATTTCTAGACTTGCGGAGGTTTGATTTTCCTGAAGAGAGTTTGCAGGACTTGGGGGATAGAGTACGTGTCCATCTGGTGGTCCAGGGTACTCCATATGTGCTCCTTTTTTCCATGCAAAGCTCTTCTTGAGTGGGGGATCCATCACTTGCTTTACTCCAATGACAAGGTGTTCAAAGTGTTCATCTTCCCACGCTCGCTTGATTTCAGCCTGGAGCTCTCTATATGCATTTGTGGTCATGCCCATGAGCTTCATGGAATTCAAAATATTTGTTCATGTTTTTCTTCCGCTCCATGCCTTGTCTCTTTTACCACTTGTTACGCTTCTTGCCAAAGCGATTGTATCTTTTGAACGCTAGAAGTCATAGCAACAGTCCGTTGTTTCCTTGAACGTGACTGGAATTCTTGCTGCTAGTCGCTCTTGGAATTGTCCTGGGAGCAGTGAGAGTGTGAAGCCGGAGATTTTCCGACTCTCAAGTAAATCACGTATCTTCTAGCATTCATGCGTGTAGCGGAGGATGAATTCTCGCAGCCCCTCCCCTTCTTGCTGGCTTATCAGATGTGCCTCAAGGTGGGTTCTCCTTATCTTCTTTTGTTCCCGAAAATATGTGGCAGATACGGGGTCAACCCACTTTTCTGTCATGATAGCTTGCTCGAACAGAGCCAGGTGATCCTCTGGATCTCTTATGCCATCATATGTGCCGACGATTGAGGAAACTCTCTGTCGGTCTGGGATGGGATACTTCGCTACCCAGTCACAAAACTTAGAGTTCACCACTAAGGTAGGCATGGTGGCTGTTCGGGATGGTCCTCCTCCCTCTCCCATGAACTCTTTCAGTAAGTTAAGTAGTTCTTGTGACTGCTCGATAGGGGTAGTGGAGGAGTGGGCTCTAGTGTCTTTTGCTTCCTCAACTCGTCGACCAACTGTTCCGGCAAGACACTTGCATCGATCTCAAGGGTTGGTGATGTAGGCTTGGGCTCTAGTGTTTTCTTCTTTCGCAACTCGTCGACCAACTGTCCCAGCAAGACACTTGCATCGATCTCAGGAGTTGGTGGTGTAGGCTTGGGATTCATGTCTCCGTGAGTCGAGCTAAGAGGTCGTTTTATGTAGGTAGAGTTGGTGGAGGTGGTCGTTGCTGGGATATAGATGCCTTTAGGAGCTCTAAAGCTTCTTCTACCGATGCCTGATCCTTCGAGGGGGTCTGAGTGGGTGTGCGAGGTGGCTGCTGAGTTAGAGTGGAGCCCTCGATACTAACAAGTGGTGGAGTGTTCTGAGGTGGAGTACTGGTTCTGAGAGAGGGTTGTGTGGTACTCGGAGGCTTTCTTATCTTGAAGCCTTGAGGTCCTTTCTGAAAACTTTGATAATGTGATTGGCCGCCTGCCTCTCCAGGGTTTAGCACTTCCACTTCAGCTGTGTCGGTAGACCCGAAAGGATAGAGTCTAGTTCGAACACCAGATAAGTTTTCCTCGCTGATCCTTCGAGGATTTCCAGACACTATGTTTGATGCTCGTGGATAAGCACTCCCTATTGTGTCTATGACACTGTGCCAGTTTCACTTCTTATTGGTTAACCGTTAATTTATTTTTTACTCGCGAGATTGTCTCTCCCCAATAGGGAGTGCTTATCTATCCTACGGTAGGTAAGAAATACGAAAAATTGTGTTCATCCCCACCTTGTATGCCTTATGTGGCTTGTTACACTTAGAAAATATTTTAAGTAGTTATGAGTAGCTTGTTACCAAGTTGGTATTGAGTGGGGGAAGAATGATAGGAAAAAAGATGATTTTTATTAGCAACATAGATGAATACATAGATGTGTTGCATCACGCATTTGACATAATATATTTGAGTACATGGTATTCCATGATTTTGTTAGAATTTCTAGACTAGTGGAGGTTATATTTTCCTGAAGAGCGTTTGCAGGACTAGAGGGCTAGAGTACGTGTCCGTTTGGTGGTCATGGTTCCTCCATGTGTGCTCCATTTTTCCATGCAAAGGTCTTCTTGAGTGGGGGCTCCATCACTTGCTTTAATCCAATGACAAGGTGTTCCAAGTGTCCCTCTTCCAACGCCCACTTGATTTCAGCCAGGAGATCTCTACATGCATTTGTGTCATTCCCATGAGCTTCATGGAATTCACAATATTTGATCATGTTTTTCTTCCCTGACATGTAGGTCATTGGACAGGGAAACTTGAACGTTTCTCTTACTTGCTCCGTGTTCAAATTTTCCATGGGAGATTTGTTGAGGCTAGAGGCTATTGAGGCTTTGACATAAGGAGCAAACCTTTGCTTTTTTCTGTTATCTCATTGGTCCTCTTTGTAGTTGTCATGGCGGTTACCCTCTGCACTAAGTGAGTCTTGCCTACTTGATCCTCACACACTCATTCCGCTCCATTCTTTGTCTCTTTAACCACTTGTTACGCTTCTTGTGAAGGCGATTTTCTCTTTTGACCGCAAGTAATCATAGCAACAGACCTTTGTTTCCTTGAACGTGACCGGAATTCCTGCTGCTAGTCGCTCTTAGAGTTAGCCTGGGAGGAGTGAGAGTGTGAATCCGGATATTTTCTGACTCTCAGGTATATCTGGTATCTTCTAGCATTCTTGCGTGTAGCAGAGGATGAATTCTCGCAGCCCCTCCCCTTCTCGCTGGCGTATGAGATGTTCCTCAAGTTGGTTTCTCCTTTGCTTCTTTTGTTGGAAGAATTTGGAGGTGAACTTAGCTTTAAGGTCATGAAAGTCGTAGATGCCCTTCTCCGGAAGCCTCGTGAACCAAAATCTAGCAAAGCCTTGGAACGTTCCCAGAAATATGTGACAAGCTACGGGGTCAACCCACCATTCTGTCATGATAGCCTTCTCGAACAGAGCCAGGTGATCCTCTGGATCTCTTGTGCCATCATATGTGCCGACGATTGAGGGAATTCTCTGTCCGTCTGGGATGGGATAGTTCGCTACCCAGTCACAAAACTTAGAGTTAACCACTAAGGCAGGCTTTGGGGTGGTCCTCCTTCCTCTCCCAATGAACTCTTTCAGCAAATTAAGTAGTTCTTGAGCACTGCTCGGTGGGGGTGGGGGGAGGAGTCGGCTGTGGTGTTTTCTGGTTCCGCAACTCGTCGACCAACTGTCCGAGCAAGACACTTGCATCAATCTCAGGATTTTGTGGTGTAGGCTTGGGCTTCAATGTCTCCATGAGTCGATCTAAGAGGTCATTTTGTGTAGGTGGAGTTGGTGTAGGTGGTCATTGGTCGGATAGAGCTGCCTTTAGGAGCTCTAAAGCTTCTTCTACCGATGGCTTCTCCTTAGAGGGCGTCTGAGTGGGTGTGGTAGGCGGCTGATGAGTTAGAGTGGATCCCTCCGGACTAACAAGTGGTGGAGTGTTCTGAGGTGGACTAGTGGTTCTGAGAGAGGGTTGTGTGGTACTCGGAGGCCTTCCCATTTGGAAGCCTTGAGGTCCTGTATGAAAACGTTGATAACGTGATTGGCCGCCTGCCTCTTCAGCGTTAAGCACTTCCACTTCAGCTGTGTCGGTAGACCCGAAAGGATAAAGTCTAGTCCGAACACTAGATAAGTTTTCCTCGCTGATCCTTCGAGCATTTCCATCCACCCGTGCCTGTGCCTTGGGAGTTTGGGGGAGTGGTGTTGATGTCCACCGAGGGAGGGGGATCCTCTATGCTCGATGAGGGATTCATTAATGGGCCTGAATCCATGGAGAGTGAAGGGTTGAGAAAAGAGTTAGTGAAAACCATTGTTCTAAAACAGTCCCACGGATGGCGCCAATGTTTGAGAAACGATTGACGAGCTCAAGGGTTTGGGTGTGATGGCTTACCAATACGGTCTCCTGCGAGTACAGTACAAACCTACCAAGATCTTGACGAACCTAAGGTGACGTATTGATTAAGATGTGTGACGTAAGAGAGTGGGAAACTCTAGTACGTGTGTAAGATGTAGGAATTGGAATCTTCGAATCTGAAAAAATGTCAGGTATTTATAGACGAGAGATTTAGGTTTCATTTTATGGGCCGTGGGCCGTAATTGTGCGTCGATGAGCCATGGGCTAAGACCAGAAAAAGAAAATTGATGACCGTGTGAATTAAGGTGAGCTCTCAAGTCATGTATTTTTGAGTGTGAGAATCAAAGACGGATGAGCCGACGACCTCAGAAAACTGGTGTGAAGTTAAAATGCTTGCACGGGATAAAGAGTTGACGAGCATTGGGGTCGAAGTATCCGTGCACGGAACCAAGGAGTTGGTGTGGATCGGGGCCGAAATACTCGTGCATGGGGCATTTTGCTCGTGCATGGCAAGCCAATGCCACTTTTGCACGCCACCTGGTCAAGACACTTGGTCGAGTAGCGAGTGGCCATGCACGGGGCATGTTTACTCATGCATGGGGCTTCCAACTACGGGTCATGTTTGCTCGTGTCCGGGGCTTGAATGTGACGGGCTCCCGACTCACTTTTGCTCGTGACCAGGGCCAAGACACGAGCTAGGGAAACGGGACATGTATACTCGAGCACGGGGTCGAGTTTTGCGAGTAGCGAGCTCAAGTGTCCGAGATGGGGCCATTTTTCTCGTGCATGGGGCGACCGAGCCACTTTTACTCGTGCACGAGGCCAATTGTTTGGCGAGCTGCGAGCGGGGCTATTTTCCTCTTGCACGGGGCGGCATGACACTTTTCCTCGTGCACGGGGCCTTAGTGTTGGCTAGCTGCGAGCTCCGAGCTGGGGCTGTTTTACCCGTGCACGGGTCCCTTAGCTGGGTCAGATTTACTCGTGCACGGGGAGAGCAGCGAGCTCCGAGCCGAGCCACTTTTACTCGTGCACTGGCCCCTCGGGCACGGGGCGACCAGCGAGCTCCTAGCCGGGCTACTTTTACTCGTGCACGGGGCCCTGAGTTGGGTCACATTTACTTGTGCACGGGGCGATCAGCGAGCTCCGAGCCGAGCCACTTTTACTCGTGCACGGGGCCCTGATCCGAGCCTCTTTTACTCCTGCACGGGGTCGAGCAAAGATTTGAGCAGATTTACTTTTACTCGTGCACGGGGCGAGCACCGAGCTCCGAGCCGGGCCACTTTTATTCGTGCACGGGGCCCTGAGTCGGGTCGGTTTTACTCGTGCACGGGGTCGAGCCAAGATCCGAGTCGGCTCACTTTTACTCGTGCATGGGTTGGTTTTATCGAGCCAAGTCACGAGTTGCCTAGCCGGTCTCCGAGCCATGTTGGGTTACGGCTTCCGATCCATGTTCTTGTGTGAGCCAAACATATTTGATGTGGTCCAATCGTGTGTGGTCCAAGCCATGTGGGTCCCACTTTAACAACCATCACAAGATGAGGCGCGGTGCCATTCACTTGTCTAGTGATGAGGCGCGACTAGACCAAAGTGATTAGATCAACCTTTTCACTCCCATACTAACCTAATCATTTACTTAACTAAAAATATAAATAGTTTCTTACTTATCGATAAACAATATAATAGGGTATTAAATAAATGTAAATATATCTTTTGAAATGACATTACGATCTAAAAGTTTATTGAATAAAAATGATATAATAAGATGAAAAATACTAACGCATACAAATAAAAAGATCTATATAAATAACAATATTTAAAAAAAAAATGAAATTAGATAGTTCACGTACGAGTTTTAATAAAAAAACAAAAACATGACTCGAGTATTGCGCGGGTACTCTCCTATCTCTAGTTTGACTCGAGTACACACATTGATGTGCTTGTGTTAGTACATTTTACTTTGTTTGGTGTATGTAGGCCATAATTGTATGAGGATTGACTTGGCTTTAGCCGTTACGTTTTATTTTAAGTCGTTTACTTCAAAGTTATTTGATGTATTACGTAGAAAGCATATTAGTCTGAAATATATTAACATGGTCATGTTGAAACATGTTAGCGGTGTATATCCGCAGCGAAGCGTGGACCTTACAACCCTTGTTACGGAAAAATGAGAAACTTCGAAACCACTTTGCAATCTAATTTTGTAGAATATAAAATTGTTGTCGCCGCTGCATCGCGCGGGTTCTATACTAGTACTCTATAAATCAAATTATAATTTTCTTCTTTTAGGATATTCTTTATTATAAGTTTATAAAACTTTCTTTTTAAAAACATTCGTGGCCATTAGTTTTTACGACTCTTTCAACAAAGACATGTTATCAAAGACACATGTTATTTATTCATAGTTTTGTTTCAACGAGACATTACATGGATACAAGTCTACCTATTACTACCAAGTAACACTACTTCGAACAACCTAAACTCAAAAAAATAGTTTGTATATAATTTCAAATGAAAACAAATTATCCACCGTATAACGCGGATATACTCCTAATTTATATTGAAATACAACACATATTTATAAATTTAACTACATATTATTAGGAAACCTAATGATACTATATTTAATATAACACTTTTGCATGATATACTGTTCGGTTAGGTGTTCGGTTTGGGTATACATAAGAAACCGAAATAAAACTTTTGATTTTAAAATTTTCAAAACCGTATATTTGGTTTGTGAATTTTTTTACTTATGATTTGGTTTTCAATTTTCTTACTTACCCCTATAATCTGTAGAGGAACTTTCATATAGCTTATAATCTAATGATTTAATGTTGTTGATTGTTGAGCATATTAGAGTCGTTTATCAAGTACTTTCTATTTTTACAATATTTTAGTGTTTTAAGCAATAAAGGATCACCACCCCAAGGTGAAAACGATTGTATACAAGGTCGTTGATGGAAGTAATTTTGGGAACGATATACTTATTTGCACCCTTCCAACACTTAACGGATCAATTATCCTCCCTTTTTCTTTGTTTAATTTTGTATCCCCATCTAGTAGAGATGCTTAACTGTTGGACCCATATTATTTGTGACCCTCATTGATCATTTATCCTTACTGATATGATGACTGACACTAACTGAAATCTGTGTCTAGTAAATATTCGATGGACGTATTTACCTTACCGACACTATAGATTTCCCATTAGGTAATCGGAACTAAAGAGAGCTTATAATAAACACTTATTAAACACCAGGGACTAAATGATAAATACTCCTAACTTGAGTATCTATAAAAGGGTCGTTATAAACCCTTATTAGGGTTGGTCTCTTTCTTAATCATCACCATATTCTCCCTAAGTGTTTCTCTCCAAAATCCATCCTAATACGATTATCTCATTTTGGGAATCATCAATGGCCAACATGTTTAACAACATCACAGGATCGTCAGGAGGTATGTAAATAATATGAATCAATCTTACTGGTTGCCGGCTCAGCCCCTTGACCCCGTAAGGGGCGCTGCCCCTTAACCCCGCAAGGGAGCGCAGCCCCCTTGACCCCTGCCTTATTTGTCGTGGTCACCTTATTTAGTCACCTTATTTATATGTGACCTTATTATACTTATGCACTAATATTCATGTTTTCATCTTTTGTTGCCCAAAGGTCAAAGGTGATTCCTATGATTGCATTTTTCCTTTAGCATAATAAACACGTAGGATATTAATTCTGCCCAAAGGTGATTTAATATACTTGTGTGCTTGAAAGGATTCTTATTATGCCTTAAAACACGATGTTCTATTTTGTTGCCCAAAGGTCAAAAGACAAACATAGTGTTGCATAAACCTTATGCTCATAATTTTACTTAGATATTAGTTATTTCTGCCCAAAGGTGATGTAACATCTAAGTAGAGCCTTACTTTAGCTTATTATTTTGGTGTTTTTAATAGGCTTACCTATCACTAGCTTCATTACTTATATGGTCTTAGTCTCAGGAACATTACTTTTAGGTCTACTTATTTTAGACATTACTCTAGTTCTATTACTTTAAGGGACATTACTTAGTCTGCCTTATATAGCTAACTCTGTCACTCTAAAATCTTCTATAATTCGTATCATAATCTTAAATCCTCCTTATTCTCCACTACAGTACCAAACTTCGGCATTGAGGCACTTACTGGTGCTAATTTCACTTCTTGGAAGGAGCAACTTAACTTAACTCTGGGAATGCTCGGCATGGACTATGCTATTCGCCATGATGAACCCGCCGCTATTACTGCTGAATCTACTGCGACTCAGAAAGCGGACTTTGATAAGTGGGAAATGGCGAATCGGCTGTCCCTAATGATGGTCAAGAACTCAATTCATCCCAGCATTCGAGGAGCTATCCCTGATAACGACAAAGTGAAAACTTACCTCAAATCTGTTGAGGATCACTTTAAGGGATCGTCTAAGGCAACTGCGAGTAGTTTAATGCTACAGATGCTAACCCTTAAGTATGAAGGTTCTAATGGTGTCCGTGAACACATAATGAAGATGGTTGATATGTCTCATAAGCTTAAGAATTTGGAAATGGAAGTCTCAGATGGCTTTCTTGTGCATTTCATAATGACTTCCTTGCCTGCTCGGTTCGACACTTTCAAAGTGAATTATAACGCTATGAAAGATAAATGGTCGATAAGTGAACTGATTGCTATGTGCGTTCAAGAGGAAGATCGTCTTAAGCACATTCAACCTGAAGCTGCTGTTCACCTTACTACCACTTCAAACTTCAAGAAGAGGAAAGGTAACTACAGTAACAAGACTGAAAACAAAGTCCAAAATCATGGTGCTGCTACCTCTGGCCCTAAATCCTCGACAAGCAATACTAACTGCCCATTCTGTCGCTCCAAAGGGCACAGACAGAAAGATTGCTCTAAATTCAAGGAATGGCTAGCTAAGAAAGGTAACATTCTTTACGTAATATTTGATTCCTTTACTACTGATGTTCCATTTAATACATGGTGGGGTGACTCTGGTTCTATGGTCCATGTGACCAATTCCTTACAGGGATTCCTTACAATCCAGAAGCTACAAAAGGACCAAAGAAAGCTTAGAGTTGGAAATGGTGATCTCTTAGATGTCGAAGCCATGGGGACCTTAAATTTACATATGAATACCGGAAAGTGTATTAGATTAATAGATACCTTATATGTACCGAGAATTACTCGGAACCTTGTATCTATATCTAGACTTGATCTTGAAGGTTATGTAATTACTCATGGTTGTGGCAGGATCACTTTTACTCTTAATAATGAATTATTTGGTTGTGGTTTTTTGGATGGATTACTCTATAAATTAGAACTAGATCATAATTTCTCACAGTCTTTGTTGTCTCTTAATATTGATGACATTACTAAAACAAAGATAAAATCACCTAAACAAGCAGAGAATTCCTCCACATTGTGGCATAAACGTCTCGGCCACATCTCACGAGATCGAATGACACGACTCGTAAAAGAAGGAATATTACCCTCTCTTGATTTTAGTGATTTTGAAACATGTATTCAATGTCTCAAAGGCAAAATGGCTAAAGGGAATAAGAAAGGAGCCACCAGATGTTCCAACTTGTTGGAAATAATTCATACTGATATTAGTGGCCCCTATCCCGCATCAATAACAGGACATACATCATTTATTACATTCATTGACGATTATTCGCGTTATATGCACCTTTATCTGATTAAAGAAAAATCTGAATCCTTACAAACTTTTGTCGATTATAAAACTTTGGTTGAAAACCAACTTGATCATAAGATAAAAGTTGTCCGATCAGATAGGGGAGGTGAGTATTACGGTAAACATACTGATATTGGTCAAGCTCCTGGTCCTTTCTATAATTTTTGCAAGGAACAGGGCATAATTAACCAATACACCATGCCAGGTTCTCCTCAACAGAATGGTGTTGCTGAAAGGAGAAACCGAACTTTAATGGACATGGTGAGAAGTATGCTCGCCAACACTAACTTACCCAAATTTCTTTGGACTGAGGCCTTAAAAACAACTGTTCATATACTCAATAGGGTTCCATCAAAATCTGTCCCTAAAACTCCTTATGAGATCTGGACAGGTAGGAAACCGAGTCTAAAATATATGAAAGTATGGGGCTGTCCTGCCGAAGCAAAAGTCTATAACCCTAACTTAAAGAAACTGGATTCTAAAACCCTTACATGTTTCTTTATTGGTTATCCCGAGAACTCAAAAGGTTATCGGTTTTACTGTCCTTCTCACTCTACCCGCATCATAGATACGCAACATGCCACTTTCCTCGAAAATTCAGAGATCAGTGGGAGCACGACAAATCCTGATTTAGATTTGAAAGAAGTACAAGAAGCGGGGGGAAACCACTCGTCGGTTATTATGATTCCTCCGATAACTCCTCTTGTACCCAACGCTGCTCCCGATATACCTGGATCTCCTAATGAACCGGTTGAACCTCCTATGCCTCCTAATCTAAACGCCGAAGAACCGCTTGTTCCTGAAGAACCCGTAAATTAGCTCAGGAGATCATCAAGGGCTCGCAGAAACACTAATTTTGATGATTTCGAAACTTATCTGGCTGAAGTCGAAAACATTGGGAAACTTACTGATCCAACCTCTTACCGAGAAGCTATGAATAGTGATCAGGCCGCTAAATGGATTGAAGCCATGATTGAAGAGCTCAAATCCATGGAGCGTAATGGCGTTTGGGTATTGGTTCCACTCACTAAAGGATCCAAAGTAATTGGATGTAAATGGGTGTTCAAAACCAAATTAGACCCGAATGGAAACGTCGAACGCTATAAGGCCAGACTGGTTGCAAAAGGCTTTACTCAAAAGGAAGGAATTGATTATCAAGAGACCTTTTCTCCTGTCTCTCGTAAAGATTACCTAAGGATCGTCATGGCACTCGTAGCTCATTATGATTTAGAGTTACATCAGATGGATGTCAAGACCGCTTTCCTAAATGGTGACTTGCAAGAAGACGTATACATGCGGCAACCTGAAGGATTTATTCCAGAAGGTAAAGAGCACATGGTCTGCAAGTTAAATAAATCGATATATGGGTTGAAACAAGCATCACGACAATGGTACCTTAAATTTGATGAAGTCGTAAAATCTGATGGCTTCCTAAAGAATCAAGTGGATCAATGCACCTATCTCAAGATCAGTGGGAGTAACTTTATTATCCTTGTTTTGTGATATTCTACTTGCAAGTAACAACTTGGATTTGCTACATGAGTCGAAGCGAATGCTTTCGCATAATTTCGACATGAAAGATCTCGGTGATGCCTCTTATGTTTTAGGTATCGAAATAAATCGAGACAGACGTAATGGTGTTCTAGGTCTTTCCCAAAGGGCTTATATTGACCGTATTCTAGAACGCTATAACATGCAGCACTGCACACCCACTGTGGCTCCGGTAGTTAAAGGGGACGTATTTGGACCTCATCAAACTCCGAGCACTGAAACTGAGAAGGCTGAAATGAGGATGATACCTTACTCATCTGTAGTTGGGAGCATTATGTACGCTCAGGTCTGTACTCGACCGGATATCGCTTACATCGCTGGTATGCTGGGGCGTTACTTATCTAACCCGGATTAGCACACTGGAAAGCGGCTAAAAAGGTTCTGCGATATCTGAAAGGGACCAAAGACTACAAATTAACTTATAGAAGAAGTGACAACTTGGAAGTAGTAGGTTATTCTGATTCTGACTTTGCTAAATGCAAAGAAGACCATAAATCTACTTCTGGGTATATTTTCATGTTAGCTGGCGGACCAATCTCTTGGCGGAGTCATAAACAAAAACTGACCACAACGTCTACTATGATGGCTGAATATGTTGCCGTTTATAATGCAACCTGTCATGGGATGTTGTTAAGGAACCTGATCAGTGGACTCAAACTCGTCAACTCAATTTCTAGACC
Organism: Senecio squalidus; assembly: GCA_910822075.1. Taxonomy (NCBI): domain Eukaryota; kingdom Viridiplantae; phylum Streptophyta; class Magnoliopsida; order Asterales; family Asteraceae; genus Senecio; species Senecio squalidus. The sequence continues at coordinate 42,665,311 of CAJVGC010000432.1, forward strand.
ATTGAAGCTTTACTGTGATAACTCAGCTGCTGTAACTTTCTCGAACAGTAACAGTTCGACTGGCGCTGGGCTGTATCTCGACACAAAGTATCTGTTTGTACGCGAACGGGTTGAGGAAAATGTTCTTTGTGTTGAGTACATAAGTACACATGACATGCTAGCGGATCCGATGACCAAGGTCTTCCTCCTAATATATTCGTAGGACACGTGTCGAATATGGGGCTTACAAAAGACTTAATTTAATAGCATTGTTGTACTTATTGGTCATTATTATTTATTAATGAAAATTTTCCTCCTTATTCAGATTTTGTTTGTCTATTATTTACACCTTATGCGCATAACTGTGTTGGACATTATTATAACACAATTTGTCTTAGTTGGTCTATCATTGCTTATTCAGTTTTGAATTTGAGTCATAGTTTGACTAGTGGGGGTCCTGAGTAGATGTTCTTCTCTACGACTGTACTTATCAACTATGATTTCGGTTTTAAACAAAATGAGTATTATCTCGTACGGACTTATCAATACTCATAGATAAATGATATACTCGGTCAAGTGGGAGAATGTTGGACCCATATTATTTGTGACCCTCATTGATCATTTATCCTTACTGATATGATGACTGACACTAACTGAAATATGTGTCTAGTAAATATTCGATGGACGTATTTACCTTACCGACACTATAGATTTCCCATTAGGTAATCGAAACTAAAGAGAGCTTATAATAAACACTTATTAAACACCAGGGACTAAATGATAAATACTCCTAACTTGAGTATCTATAAAAGGGTCGTTATAAACCCTTATTAGGGTTGGTCTCTTTCTTAATCATCACCATATTCTCCCTAAGTGTTTCTCTCCAAAATCCATCCTAATACGATTATCTCATTTTGGGAATCATCAATGGCCAACATGTTTAACAACATCACAGGATCGTCAGGAGGTATGTAAATAACATGAATCAATCTTATTTAATCCAACATTAACACCTAAGGGTAGTCGAACCTTCGGTGTGTCTCGGTCTCGGTATGTGTAAGAAATTATGGCTTATTACAAAACGAGAAATAACAGTTCAGTATTTATGCTAGTGCAAGAGATGCGGAAGAGATGATTAAGGGTACACATGCATATGTTGTAGAAAACTTGATGGTTTGTGCTAGGTCAGATTTTGCTCCCCTTCACCTATATATAAGGGACGATGGAAGATTAAAAATTGTACCGATAATCTTTTCCATTAATCGAATAACAAAATTCGAACATACCTTTCTTCTTCTTCTTCTTCTTTTTCTTCTTCTTCTTCATCTTCTTCTTCTTGGTTTAAATCCACAATAATCACAACAAGTTTTCGTAACTTTTCTTTAGGTTATTAGGTGTGTTGATCAAATCTACAACACCTTTAATTAACGAACTTATTTTAATATCATTATAAACAATGTTTCCAGTTTTCTTGTTTCAAAATTAAAAACAAATTCAAATAAATGACTTCCGACCGGTTTTACAAGTCAAAACCGTAAACCTCCCCTACCCAAAACCGGGAGGTACCTCCCTAAACTAGCACCGCCATAAACCGAAAACCTCGTTCGGAAATCACCACGAGAAAATCGGAAACCACCTCCCTAAACTCTCATGCTTCCTTTCTTATCATTTTCATTGTACGACATGTTCTTACATTATCCACTTTGGTTGTGATTGTTTAATATTAGGATTACAAATAAGCCTTTAAAGATTTGTGCAATCGTGGCTATGATATACATAATAAGTATGGTATGTCCCCACGATAATAGCTTAGTGGTCTAGGACATAAAGCATAAAGGCGGAAGTTAAGGGTTCATTTCTTGCCTCATTTCCTTTGACTGCTTTATTACATGATTTACCTCCCTTATATTAACCGTAAGACCGGTTGGTGGGATACCTTTTTTTATCCAAAATGAAGAAAAAAAAGTATGGTATTTTCTCTATATTGACGAAAGAAACAATATTCTATTGTTGACATGGTTTTAACGTTCGTTGAAAATTCATCAAAAAACTTTAGTACAATAATGATGAAGAAGGAACACACCAAATGGTTTTGATTTAATTTTTTGAAAGATATTCAAATACACACCAAGATTAGGAGTTTTAGAAGTTTTTGAAAGAAAAAAAGATAGAAATTTTTAAAAAGAAAAAAGAAATAATGGAACCGATAAATAGTGACCGAAAAAACTCACTTACTCGAATAAGTGGTTAGAGAAGATGATTAATATGTAACTGTATATGTTTTAAAACTTGTACTAGAAAATATATTGAGGTATTTATACTATCGAAAAAATGTCATTAACATGGATTTATTAGTTCTTCAATTATTTCTCTAAATTTATATACATCAACATCTTGTATTTTCATATAGTTATTTATAAATTATATTTTATAGTTACAATTAGGATGATAAAGTGTATCTTCTAAAATGAGTAAAAAACATATAAAATCAAAAGAAATAGGCTTTGATACACAGTGTCAACATGAACATATGAAACGTAGAATATTATAACTTTTGATACACAAGTGTAAACATGAACATATGAAATATATGATTTGACCATTTCAATATAGTAAGAAACTTAAGCTTTCCCTTCAATCTTTGCCTTAGTAAGACAAATACAATATCGAACAAAATCCTCATCAATAAAATCGGTTGACAATACCTGCAATCGATCCACAATGTTTCTCGAAAAACATTGTGATATGAACAACTTTGAATACCTTTGAATTCGATCAGAAATCGGTTTTACGTGCGCAAGTGGGTTATCGACCTGTGGACCTTGTGGTGTCAATGTATTCTCGACCCGATAAAAATATTTCCGGGAATTAGCCGGTTGTTGTTCACTTAGGTGCTTTAGGTTACTCTCAAATTTTGTAGCTGGCAAATCGGAATCGATCCAGTTATCCTTTAAATAGCCGGAACTCCATAACAGACCACCCGCTCTTGGGGGGTCTGTGTTTCGAGGCTTCCAAACGCATATTATTCGTTTGGGTAAAATCTCAGCTACTGTTTTATGAAATACTTGGTCATCTTGATGGATCATGTATTCCCCAAGTTGTTCCTCCAAGTACTTGATAAACTCTGGTGGATCGGTGTGGCCAAATTCCGTTCGTATCTCCAAAATGATGATTTCGGATTCAGTTTCCGAAATAAACCTTTTGACATCGTTAACTACTACGTCAATATTGTATGTGGTTAGAATCCCATGACAAACATCTCGGTTCTCATTGACTCGAATATCGAGAAGACGAGTCCCAAGTACGAGTTGTTCGTAAATGGACAAATATTGACATTGGGCTAATGGTCGACTAATCATTTCAATTCCAATTTCGTTGGTGGCAGAATCATGAGTTCCTGGCCAAACAATCTGGTTCATGTGAACTTTCTCCGGGTTGAGCCCTGAAATCCAGTTTTTCAGGTCGGAAGGACAATAGTCGTCTCCAGGAAAGTTGTCTCCCGAGCTCTCGTAGAGATCTCTCACATTTTTTTCCTCCTTAGCGACCACCTCGAGGCGTTCCACCTGGCCAGACACAAACTCCGTCCCAGGTGCAACTACCTTCTCCGCTACAAACTTCGTAGCAGATGCTACTACATTCCCCCCCTCGTGTAGCACTGAGTTGGCTAACTTCGACAGAGAGAACGGACTTCCCATTTTCTTCTTTTTCAAGTTAAAGATAATAAGTTAGTATTTGTGGTTCTCAACAAAGGGTTTATAAAGATAAAAAGAAGAAAAAGAAACACCACCTACTTCATTAGATTGTGATAGAATAATACTGGTTGCGATCATATCAGCACTAGCTACACGATTTAATCATCATATAATATGTTCTACACCAGGATATATCTTCACAAAGTGATCAACCTGAATACACGTAAACCATACACATATAAACTTACATAAAAAAAAATAGAGGTGAAAATCTCGACCCATTTACTTATGAAATGGTCGACTTCACATTGGCTAGAAGAAATTACCTGGTTTGCTTCAAGAACAGCCTCAAATTCTTTGATAAGTTCTGGTGGAGATAGTTTGTCGAGCTCGGCACCTAGTATCGCTATAGGGATCTTAACACCTATATATCAATTAGACAAAATATAGAAATAAATAGAAAAGTACAAAAAAACTTTTGGAACATATATACAGCTAACATTAACAGAATTTACTCATAAATGAAACATGATAATTGTTGTTAAGCAACGAAAGATACTGTTGATATCATCTACAGTAACATACAAAGGATGCAAGAAGGCAGCGACTTGTATATCATCCGCCTTTCCTAACTCTACAACGACCTTAGCTATAGAAAAAAAATAACAACTCCTGAATCAGCCTACTAAAATCAAAGTAAACTTATTCGGAAACTAGTCTTACCACCCCAACAAAAACCTGCTGCCCCGACTTTAGATATGCCCATTTCTTTAAGAGCCTTAATAAGTGGTTTCGCAAGTTCAACTCCTTGCTCCTACGGAATGTATCACAAAAAACAGAAATGTATAAATGGTATTTAGATTTTTTTATAACAATAGCCAAGCTGAAGGTTAATCTAGATATCCGTTCTTTATTGAAAATTTAGCGAATTCATATCGAAGTTAAGACCATTTGACCTTATAAGTCACATTGGTGGACTAATAAAACTCAAATGACTTTATTAAAAAAGATGTGACCTAAGCGGCTGAGCAGGTGTCGATTTCAATTTGGAGCAGGAGCGGGCGGCGTCTATTTCAATTTTGAAGAAGAAAAAAAAATTAAGTAACATGGGTAATGGGTAATTTTATTAAAAATAAAAAGTGGGGTTAACAAGGTTTGAACCCGGGTTGGTAAAAACTAAAACTCTAAGCTTAGGCTTGGAAACCACTCCACCAACATTGATGTTTGGTTAGAATTTGTAAGACAAACATTTTATATAGGTCCTTTCTGATTTTTTAGGCATGTCCTACCGGAAATTACTACATCGTTTCTAAATGATTTTCGAAATTTAGGTAGGTCCGAGGACCTACCTAAGACCATAACAAACTCGCCCCTGATCATATTATAATAAATATTAGTATTAGTAAAGCGTACAATGATTGGAAATATTGTTGGTGTTCACATTTAATCATTGGTATTTAGTGGAGAAACCGGTGACTTTTGATTCGAGTCAACTGCAATTTGTTAATATATTTACCAAAGAATTACCCTCATAACTATTTTTCAAGTTTAGGTCCGTTAGTTGCATTTAGAAACGTTCCGCTTGAATTATGGTGAGTGTACGTGTTAGATTATAGACCTAACTAGTTTAGTTTCATATATTTTGGTAAATAGATAAATCGAGTTGGGTTATAATAAAAATTGACTTTAGGATTAAAAAAAATATAGAGAGTGGTATGGTTCATTAGATTATGAAGGAATTAGACGTATTTTTGCGCGTTGCGCGGTGACAATTTCTAAAGAGATTTGTTACGAACAATGATCAGAATATGGAATTTTGTGTCTTTAACTTCCAACAATAACAAATTTATTTACTCAAACACCTTCTCCGTCACAGAATTGAAAATGGTAAATATTGTATCGCTTGCCTCATCAACAACATGCACATGGACCCTATACCTGCAACAACGAAAACAAACATTACAAAAAGCATGAATTGGGTAGGTTAATACCATAGTCACTACATAAAACAACTCAAAACAATAACCTTATCATAGGATACTTCAAGTTTACGAACCGATGTTGCAATGTTGAAACGGATGCGGTATTGATTCGGGACAACTTTATATCCCATTTGACCTTCAATCACTCTGAACCTCGAGATTTGATATACCTGGCCCTCTTCGAGAAGAACCTTAAACTTTCGTATATGATTTCTAGTGATGAAACCTTGTATCGAACCGCCCTTTTTGGTTAAAAAAAAACATGTAAGAAACTAATTTAACCCCCCACATTTTCCACATTTTCGTGGCGTACCCTTTTTCCGGCTTTTAAAATTTTCAAACAAATTAGAAATTAAACAAATTAGAAATTACCTCATCATCAGTCATAACCATCTCCAACCCAAGCAAGACATCACCGAGTTTCGTATTTACTGCCTCCCACATTCTACAAACCCTTAAATGAACAACCCAATCTTCTCTAGTTGGGTCAAGGGCGCCAATCTTGGAGTGAGACATGTTTTTCGAAAGAGACATAATTGTACGTAGTTATGGGGTTTGTTGATGCAAAAGTAACTAACTTATATAGAAAAACACAAAACCACCAACCTTTGGAGTACCTAAAAACGTTTGTTAATCACATTATGGTAATTAAAACACAATAATTAGTATGCCATTAATACCACCAACTTTTGGAGTACCTAAAAACGTCTGTGTTATTAACTTAGGGTAACTGAACAGTTTAAATATCATTATATCTCACATTATGGTAATTAAAACACAGGACAACCAAAGAGTCAGAAGTTTCAAATGTGTTATTAACTTAGGGTAAATGAACAGTTTACATATCATTATACCTCACATTATGGTAATTAAAACACAAAGAAACCAAAGAGTCAGGAGTTTCGTGTTATTAACTTAGGGTAACTGAACAGTTTAAATATCATTATATCTCACATTATGGTAATTAAAACACAGGGCAACCAAAGAGTCAGAAGTTTCAAATGTGTTATTAACTTAGGGTAACTGAACAGTTTAAATATCATTATACCTCTCATTATGGTAATTAAAACACATGACAACCAAAGAGTTAGGAGTTTCAAATGCATACCATTCCACTATTTGGAATATCTTACACGTAATTAAAACGACAACTCTAGATTATAGTAAATATAGATATAGATATAGATATTTGATGAGTGACTTAGAATTAAAAAGGTGGTAATTTTGAAATAACTTGAAACTTTAGGGGGTTTTGTAAAAGATTAAAAAGACATAGATATTGTGACATTCTGTCAAGTGTCAACCTACGTCTAACACCTAGACACCTTAAATTCTTGTGCATCACCCTTTAATCAAGACAACCATTCACGACTACAACCTGCCCAAGAAAAACAACAACAAAGTTCACAATTCCACCCTAACTCGGGCGGGTCTCGACGGAGAAAACAACCAAATCTTGTGTTGTCAAGTTCTCATTGGACACTTGGGGTGGTGGTCTTTGGCGGAGTTATGCACGTGGTGATACTCCTTTTTACTTCCCAAGGCACCTCACAAACACACACCACAGTCACCTCAACCCTTCATACACTCCTCATTTCACTCCTCCCACTCTCTCATTTGAAAACACACACAAACACCTATACTCACATTTACACCACCATTTCCAGTGTTTTCCCAAGCCAAAACATCAAAAACATCACCAGTATTCATCCCATCCATCAAGTTCATCCATCATCTTCATCCATTACTTTCACCTCCACCACCTTGCTAGGCGAAAACGTCCTCATCTTCATCATCCAATGGTTTCAAGCACATCTCTACATGTAAGATTCGCCACTATACTCTATTTATCATGATTCATGGTTTGCATGTTGGTGTTACCATCTAAAAATCAAGATCCAAGAATTTCACACCAAAAAGCGAACTCAGGCGGGTCCCTTGCCAAAGGGAAACCCACCCGGGCAGGTTCTGGTTAGGTGGTGACTTTTGTCACCGCTTTGTCCCGTTTTCTTGTTCATCAAACTTAAATCTCACCAATTTCCTTGTTGCATGTTCAATACAGTGAGTTGAAGACCTTGGAATCACCATTTTGCCATCCCGGGTGCTTGTTCATTTGAAGAATCATTGGTAACCCTCTCGAAAACTCTTTAATCTTCGTGATCTATCCATGCAAGTAATTTTCCATTAAATATCCGAGATGTTGTACTTTGGTTCCATTTCAGTGACTTAAGCTCGCTAGGTTGCACGAAACGATAATTTTCGTCCCTCTGTGTTGAACCCGGTCGGGCTTGGTTCCCATACAAAAGGGACGGGGCGGGTCATTTGACCCGGGCGGGTTGCTTTGAAAAAGCAAACCGGACCCGGACAGGTTCTTTTGGCAGATTGCCATTTTCTTCGTTTTTCATTTTATTCGTACTCGTACCAACTTGTAACGCTTGAATATTGTTTGCTTAGGGTATCTCTGATTTGTCATCACCTTCGCGACTCCTCATTTCGGTTAAGGTATAACCTTTGTAACCCTCGTTATAGCGTTAATCGTTATAGTCGTTATTGGATTCGTTATCTCCACACGAATGTACCGATCCCCATAGCTTGACAAACTGAGTTTTTGGTGCATATAAACTGATTTTGTTGAGGTTGTTATCTTAGTTGAAAATGGTTTTACTCATAGGTTGTTAACCTTCAAAATCATCCCGTTTATCGTATTTTCAACCCGGTTATTTCGATTCATCGGTACATTGTGTTGGACATAGCCATTGATAGGATACCCTTATTGGACAGATTATTGACCCTAGTATCGGTTGATTTTGTTAGGGTATCGCTAGTTCTAGGCCACTCACTCCGTTTTATAAGCATGTTTAGCCGATTCTCCTAACGTGAGTTACTAAAAATGATTTATGTAAAATTGGTCAAAAAAAAGAAAAAAAAAAAGAAAGGAAAAAAGAAATAATCTTTTGAGATAAAAATTTTAACGAAAACTTATATTTTCTGATTTATATTTGTTTTTAAAAAAAGATTACAACTTAAACTTTTATGAATAAAGTTTAATTAGATTTTTTATGATAAGAATCTTACTTTTCAAAACCAATTTAGATACGTTTTAGGAAAATTTTAATTCGTTTGAGTTAGACACGGTCTAGGAACCCAAGCCGAATAATTGTTCAGATTTGTCCGAGAATCCGAAAAACCAAAGAACTGCTAGAGAAAGTTGGTTTAATTCGCTCCGCAAACAGGAGATAACAATTTATATAGTTTGCCCGGGAATCAGGATACCAAAGGACTGCTAGAGATAGTTGGTTAGATTCTCCTCGCAAACAGGAGATCAAAGTTTGATCAGATTTGCCCGGGAATTAGAAAATCAAAGAACTGTCGGAGACAGTTGGTATAATTCGCCCCGCAAGCAGGAGAACAATTAATTTAGTTTTGCCCGGAATCAAGATACCAAAGGACTGCTAGAGACAGTTGGTTAGATTCGCTCCGCAGAGAAGAAAGAAAAGGTTTTTCCGTTTTAAGCAGAATGTTCTTAGGAAACCGAAAAGACCAAGAGGATATAATATTAAAAGAAAGAAGAAGCAATCCAGTATCCGATTCTAAATTCTACAACAAATACCAAAGGTGTAAAAGATGACAGTGAAGAAGCCCAAGAGTATCGAAGATTATTATTATTTCAAATGATAATGAAGATGGAAGGACGACAAAAAGGAATTGATGGATACGTCATCATTTTGCTTAAAGAAACGAAGAACAAAGAATAACTGAGTTTTTCATTATAATGACAGAAACAGGTTATTAGTTAGAAATTATTGATAGCCTATGTGTTAAAAGTGTAAATATATATTAGTGAAAAAATGTGATAGTGAAACACAATATCTACCTACCACCGTATAACCGCCACCACCGAACCATTGTGATGGTTGGAAGGCAGCGGTTTGTAGTATATAAATAGGATATAAATGTAAACAATAACTAGTGTGTAATATCTCAGATTCTATTGAATTTTAGTTTGATGAAGATTCATATCTTCATATTATTAATTGATATCAAACAGTGATCACAACCTATAAAGTTGTAGCCGGAGCTAAAGGTTAGTTGTTGTAGAGTTTCTTACTACTCTGTTACTAGTCCTGGGCGTTCCACCAGTATAGACAACAACTAAGCTCTCATTTTCTGTTACTAAATTCTTTTCTCTCGTATGACATAAGAATTTGATTGGCAAAATCATAATCATGGGGGAGGTATGTTCGGCTTACAATTAGTTACATTTAATTAAATCTAAACAAATTTAATCCATAAATATTAATTGGGCCACCCAGTAATATATAATGGACATCATTTTTTTAATTTTTTTTAGTTATCTTCAACTTGCCATGTAACAAATCAAAATAATAGTGAAGATTTTAATCTCCATTTAGTTAATTTTAATATTTTTATTATGTTTAGCAATTACCTCCGATAAAGAGGTTGAAAAAAGAAACAAAGATAAATTTGACACTATTTTTTACACGAAAAAGTTTGATCATCAAATGTAATTTGAGCTTATTACATTTGTTTTTTTCTTAGCTTGTTAGTGTTTCATAAACGATGTTGGCCCACCCACAACCGAAATCTTTCCTGACTTAGAGCATCCGGTGTGGTAAGGATTCTGGCTCGTTGTGGCTTTCAGAACGAGGCTAGGGTCTCGTTATCATACCGCCCCCACTCGTTGTGGGGGCTCGTTCTCGTCCTTGTTTACGCAGTAACAAGCCGTTGTGCTATTTTTTTTTTATTTTTTTTTTCAAACGGTCGGTTTTTAAAAAAAAATATATATATTTTTAAACTCAACGGCTAGATTTCTAATCGTTGGTTTTTAAAGTTTTTTTTTTTTTTTTTTTAAACCACAATTTCACCTATAAATAAATCCACAACTTGACCAAAAAATCACACTATTTCTCAATCTCATTCTATCTCAATCTTTTTCTAAAAACTATATACAACAAAAAATAAGTTCAAATTCGTCAATCGATCACGATGTTACGGATTCGTCATCGTCCGACTCCGAAGTGCTCGAAGTTCTAGTCAAGGCGACACAAGCTATGGAACAAATGGAGAGGGAAGAAAATGAGGCGGAAAGTTCACGCCGGACTGAGAAAAAGAAAGGCGTTATATAAACCGCGATCTGACCGAAGCAAACAAAAACGTGTTACGACATTACTTCTCCGGCGAAAGCATATACCCAGATGAATATTTTCGTAGACGATTTCGTATGAGAAGATCTTTTTATTTTATGTATTTGTATTTTTTTTAATTATTGTATGTTTTTGTATTTTTATTTTAATTATTGTAGTTTTGTTTTTTATTTTAATAAAATCTTATATTTATCTTATTTAAATGTTTAAAAAAAAAAAACATTGGCTCCCACAATCACCTACAATATTCATTATTATACCATACAAAATGATTATTCTCACTGCCACGTCAGCAAAAGTAATTCCAAAATCACCAGAATCGTGATTATCATACCTGGTGCTCTTAGTCACTAAGAACATCTCAATTTTCGCAATCCTTGTGCTTCTAAGCGCCGTTTCTATTGGTAACATTCTTACCTTAGTTACATTAAAAAACATCTTATGTAATTTTACATTAATCATTTTTAAAAGTTTGATTAGATAATAACGTATTTGATCAAAAATCTTGTATTGTTTTAGTTACAGGGGTCGGTGTGTGCACAAGAGATTTTAAAATAATAAATACGTGTGATCAAACATGTAAATCCAAAGTTCGGAAAATTTACTACTGGAATGTGCATCGATCCACAGAGAATGCACATACCCTTGAACTCGAAAACTACAAAGTTTCACCTCGATCTGTTAAAGACTCGTAGTTGATAATAAGCATCGTATCAAAGAAAATTTACGAACATTTAAGACTACTAATAACGAAATTAACATTCTAATTTTATAAACTCTGAAACTTTTTACACACCAAAAATCAAACAATAAATACAAATCACAAAACATCAACAATTTATTTTCAGATAATACAAGCATGTTCAAGAAAACACACATAAAGAATTTAAGCTTTTCCTTCAATCCTTGCCCAGGTAAGACCAACACAAGCATCAACAAAATCCCCATCAATAAAATCAGTCGAAAATACTTGCAACCGATCCGCAATATTCCTCGAAAAGCATTGAGTTACAAACAACCTCCCACACCCGTGGATCCGGTTTGTGACCGGTTTCACACACAAAACGGGGTTATCCGCTTGTGGTGTCACCGTATTCTCCACCCTATAGAAATATTTCCGTGTACTCACGGGTTGTTGCTGACCCAGAAACTTGAGATTACTTTCAAATTTCGTCATTGGCAAATCGGTATCGATCCAGTTATCTTTTAAATAACCCGAACTCCAAAACGGGCTACCTGCTTTTGGTTGGGCAGATTTTTGTGGCTTCCAAACGCATATAATTCGCTTAGGTAAAATCTCGGCCACTGTTTTGTGGAATACTTGGTCATCCTGATGGACCAAGTATTCCCCTAGTTGTTCCTCCAAGTATTTCTCAAATTCGGGTGGGTCGTTGTGTCCGAATTCAGTTCGGATTTCTAGAATTATTATTTCGGATTCAGTTTCCGAAATAAACTTTTTGACGTCTTTAATAACGACGTCAATACTATATGTGGAAAGAATCCCATGACATACTTTTTTGTTCTCGTTTACACGAATATCGAGTAAACGTGTTCCAAGTACAAGTTGTTTGTAAATGGACAATGATTGACATTGAGCGAATGGTCGAGAAACCATTCTGATCCCGATTTTATGGGTTCCCGAATCATGGGTTCCTGGCCAAACAATTTTGTTAAGGTGAACTTTTTCTGGGCCGAGCTCGGACATCCAGTTTTTTCGGTCGGTCGGTTTGTGATCGCACCCCGGAAAGGTGCATCCGCAGCTTTCTTCGAGCTCTCTTAACGCTTTCTTCTCGTCGGAGATCAGTTTCCGGCGTTTCATCTGTTTGGACCATTGTGTTCCCATTTTCTTTGTGTGTTTTTTCTGTTTGAAAATAAGTAAGGATTTTGATTGGTTTTGTGGATTTTAAATATATTTCTATGATGTCTTGTTCATTGTTATATTGATTGATTAAGTGAAAATGTTAGTTAAACTTGTATCTTGTGTGTACCATAACAACACAACATTTCGAATAATAATATTATAAAGATTATAGTGACTCGTAAAATGTAAATGATAAAACTTATTTTTTAGATTCGGTTATGTTCGTTCTAAATCATATTTCAATACGAGTTAGTGAGTAATAATGATTTTTATATATTATCTTTTAAATACTCGGGATAAATATTTTTCGTTAATAGTTTTGTATAAAACAGAACTATTAACGAAAAAATGGATGAATAGGGATTTAATTAGTGAAAGAAAAGTTTGAAATATGTGTGAGTTGTGGGTGGGGTGGGTGTTGAAATTCAATTATTGGTGGGGAGGATATAAATGATGTGTTAACAAATGTATGGCTGCCAAAATATATTGGTCGGAGTCAATTGGATTTTTTATTTTTTATTTTCTTCGTATCTTTTGATTAAATATATATAATTAAGCTTTTAAAAAGTATGAATAAATGAAAATGATTAGGCATGTTAATCATTTTTTTTTCTTTTCTTATAATTGATCAAGGTTAGAAATTTACGGTATGTAAAAAGTTAAAATATTGTGGTTCGTCTTTGTAGTTAACGAGTGATATCATGATTCCGCCGACTATAATTTTGTCATAGGAATGTATTGGGACAAATGAACAAAGTCTTAATTATTGTTGTTGTCAAAATGTAGCACTTTGTCCGGTTTGTTGGAACAATTGCATTGTATATATATACAATTCAAATGAAACATAAGTTGTGTCAACAGATAGTGATTTAAGAGATTGTTAACATGCATAACTATATTTTAGTCCAAGTTTAGTCAAAGACTTCTAATCTAACGGAAAATATGAATTATTGGTCGTATCTTTTATAAGAAAGATAATTAAACAAAGAAAATATATACTGTAGAATGATATAAAAGCCCGACCCGTTCATTTGGCGGGTCTACAAGATGGTTGAGATGTCATTGTTCGTACAGCAAAGAACAGGGAATTGTTGGTCCCATGTAACTAATCAACAACATAATGAATGTTTGCCACGTTAGCATGGACATTTATATATATATATATATATATATATATATATATAGAATTAAGATATAATAAAAAGAGATTTAAAATAAAAAGAATAGGCAGGGTTGTGGGGCTGACACGTGTCCCAAAATTTAAAACCCCAAAAAAACCCCGTGAAGGGCAAAATGGTCATTTAACACCATAAATCTAAAAATCAACCTAACCCTATCATTTCTCTCTTTCAAAAACACAGCCACCCTTCTTCCTTAATTTCCTTAAATCTAAAACTCTAACCCTAACAAATCTCTCTCTCTCTCTCTCTCTCTCTCTCTCTCTCTCAAGAATCCCTCCGGCAAACCACAACCACCACCACCTGCGACGATGGCTTCCGGTGACAGGCGGCGTACCTGCGACGACGGCTTCCGGTGACAGGCACGAGCAGATCCGTTGACGAGCACGAGCAGATCCGTTTACAGATTCTGTTTCCGGCGACGAGCACGAGCAGACCACTGGTTTACAGATTCTGTTTCCAGCGACGAACACGAGCAGATCCGTTGACGGTGTTTTACAGATTCTGTTTCCGGCGACGATGATGAACACAAGCTCTGGTTTCGGGGTCGTGAGATGATGAACAAACTGTGAGTGCTTATGCTAATATTACTTTTTTAAAATGATTCAAATGTGAACAAATTATGTGTTTTTGGTGGTGAAGGTTAGGAGTAAAAGTATTGGAAAATCAAGGTGCCATTTTGTCACTTGTTGGCAGAGGAGTTGAGATTGTTTGAAAATTAGGATTCTACTGGACTAGATTGGTCTATGATTTTGGCCGGAATATTGGGGAAAATGATCGGTTTTGAAATTTAGTATAAATAAAGTTTTATAATAGTTGTAAGTTTGGGATGAACATGTAAGTTGTGCATAACAAGTTGTACATTTTTTTTATGCACATGTTTTTTTTCCGTTGGATTTTCCGGTGCACATGTGTTTGTTTCGGTGGATTGATATTTATGCACATTAAATTTTTATGTATATGTTTTGTTTTGGTGGATTGATTTTTATGCACATTGATTTCTTTATGCACATGTTTATTTTTATGCACATGTTTTGTTTGTTTTGGTTGATTGATTGTTTTGTTTTGGTGGATTAATTTTCCGGTGGATATGTTTTGTATAAAAAAATTACGTAAAATCAATACACACATTATTTTGTTAAAATCGATGCACAAGAAAAATCGATGCACACGTATTGATAAAAGATATTCACAAAGATTCAGAAAATAAGTAATCTGGTAAAATGAAAAAAAAAAAAAAAAAAAAAAAAAAAAGATTTCCGCAAATTACCAAAAGGGTATGAAAGTTCGAAATAATTACAAAAATGCCACCGCTTTGACTTTTTCAAACCCCCTTTTTGTTGACTAAATAAGTGGCTCACATTCCTCCCTATCCTTTTTATTTTAAAAACTTTTTACAATAACCCACCCCTATATATATATATATATATATATATATATATATATATATATATATATATATATATATATACTAGTCTAGTACCCGCGCGATGCAGCGGCGGCGACGAAGTTGATTTCGTAAAATGGTTTTGCGGCTATAGTTTTTAGTAGTTTCTAATCCGTCTCGTGATCCATATGTTAAGTATAACACTTTCTAGTTTATTATCTTTTGAATCACAATATTTTTCGTTATCTTTTTTCTCCGAAAATATAAAAACATTTCATCAGTCGATTACAAGTTTAAGTAAACACTCATTGTTTGATAAAAACATAAATATTACAACATTAAAGCAATATAAACATGATCAAAAAAAAAAACATGATCGAAACATAATTATTCTTTCCACCATTTTTGTCAATTCGTTTTGAATTGTCGAAAGTACATCTAATCTACTTTCGAGAAAGAAGATTTGTTGATCAGTCAACGGCTAAAGTCAAATTACTTAAAAGTTAGAAGTCAACAAAATGCCATATGCATTATAATGTAGTAGAGATATGTGTGAACACCGGAGAAACATTAAGATTTTCCTAGCCCGTGTACATTAAATGTGCGAAAATTGCATATCAGTAGTAATGGCGAATGGTACGTGACCCACTCCTACAACGTACACGTTTATATGCGTATCATGGAACTAAGTTGAATCATGGAGCTAAGTTGTTCATTTGACCAAAATGTACAACAGTCAAGACTGTTTAGCTTAAATTGAAGAATCTGACCCATTCCTAGATGTACAATAGTACATTCAAACCTTTTTTCGCTTTATAGAATTAACAATTATAAAATAAATAAAACATTATCTGTGTAAGCCAAAATACTCAAATACCCTCTAGGTAATGATGAACATAGAGCATAAAGAACCGAAACCTAAAGATCTACACACCTGTAATTAGAAGGATCATGACGTGTGCTAGAAACTGAGGCATGCCCAAGAATAAGGGCAAACACAGACCAATTATCATTATACGCTTTTATAAAAGATAAACCAAAACAATGAACCAGAGTAAAGAAACCCCGCACATGTTACTTAGGAACCAAAATGTTCAGCCAAGAAAAAAATGCGTAATATACACTATCTGGCTATGAAAACTACTAATAGTATCTAGTCACGAGTTCAAATCTTTTCCCTCAAAATCATCGTTAATCTGAGTTCCAGATTTCTGAAAGGAACTCGGCTGCTGGGTCAAACCCGTAGCGGTGAATAGAATACACATCTCCATATTTACATGTCGTTTCTACGAGGTGCAAAGCTATCTTGAGTAAACAAATTTGTGTTGTAATTTTGACTACCAAATGCCATCTTCCTAAACAGCCTAATCTCCACAGATTGTTGTGCATAATTATATATTTGACTTCTCCAACTCTCATCCCACTGCTTAGATCTTTGTTCTCTATATTCTCGAAAGCTCGCACAATCTGGTGGGATTTTAAAATTAAATATTAATATTAACAAATGGTCTAATTTGACTTTGAGGTCAAACCGACTACTTTACAACTTCTAAATGGGCTAGAGAATTTTATGGCTTTAAGGGGAGATACCTGTCCCATGTGTGGTCTTTTTGTAGCCGAGTGTCGTACGCATGCAGCTGCAATCATCCGAAACATTTCAGTTGCAACAAAGTTCATACCAAGCCTTTGATCAACCAACACTTCAAATTCCTCTGTTTCAAGTGCATGACTACGGAGTGGTCGGGCCTGAAATATAAAATATTTAAAATGTAAAGTTACTGAAAACTGAAAATAAAAAAGGAAGCACGTTATCAGATAGAAAGAGGTATTAAGTGTGCAAGTAACTTAACCACTCAAGAAGACTCTCGTCCCCCAACGGTTGAGAGGCATCCACAGGTTTACGTCCAGTGATTAGTTCCAAGAGAACCACCCTAAAAGAATACACATCAAAATTCTGAGTGAGCTTGCCACTTGAAGCATATTCAGGTGCCATGTACCTGAAACAAAACCAATTGAACGTTCAATGAGAAAAAAACGAAGGGCACAATTGCAACAAATTTTGATTCACAATTTACCCCTACGCACATTAGTGATCATTTCAAAGCACTAATTGCATTGATATTTTACAAGATTTCTATATTTGACTTCCGTGCATGGTTAAAAAAATATATGTGGAGTAAGACTAAAACATACCCGAAAGTTCCCATAACGCGTGTTGTTACATGAGTGTTCATATCTGCAGCCAATTTGGCAAGCCCAAAATCAGAAACCTGTAATGCAAAAAATTTAACAAACATTTAAGCTCAAACCCAAATTATTGAACACATAAAGTACAGAAAAGCGTATAATGATCATTGGTCCCACTTTACGGTGCTAATTAGTCCATTAAACTCCGCTCATACCACAATGAAAAAATTAAAGAAAAAGTAGCAAAAAAACAAAATGCGTCAAAAGTTTCCCAAAAACCGCCTAAGAAAACTAAATTATGAAAGATTGAAATTTAATATATTGACAACAATAATAAAATGGATTACCGGCCAGCAGAGCAAATCCCAAGAGCAAGAAGTTCTTCTAAAGTGGTTGGCGGCACCGATGTCAAAAGTGATGCTAATAAACTGGCATTTCCTATTCCACCGAGAGTCGTCAAGAACTATATAACAAATAAAATGGACTAATTAGCACCATAGCATTTGAAGAAAAAAACAGATTTCCAAATTAAAGTTCCCAAGAACCGTACCATTTGCAAAATTATAGTAAATCAGGCTTACCACTTCACGGATTTCTTGCTCAAATATCTTGGAAGCAGCAGCAACACTGAAGTCTTTTAATACTTCAATACTAATTCATTTTTTTTTCTCAGCCAGTTTGCGAGTTTCGGAAGAAAATCGATTGTTTGCATCCACAAGCGAAATCCGTTTTTTCACAAAAGTTTCTTTATAAAATTTTACTTCACGAGCAGTATTTGATTGAAGCCACTCAACATATTCTCCAAGTAATCTCTGCACATTAAGAAAAAATATTGATGAATTTTGGAAATTAAGAAACCAGAATAAAATAAAGTTTATAAACCAATATAAAATTACTCATTAAACTATATTTCAAAACTGATTATGTACGGGTAATTGTCACATATTTACCCCCTTAATTTAACACAATTTAAGATACTTTTGGTTTCATATTCATTTCCATTTCTATTTTCTCGTCTATCTAATAATATTCAAAATAATCAGAATCTGCCAAACACTCAAACATTGATTATTACAACTTCAAAGAGCAAAACAACACATCCAAACAATATTTTCTTAAATGTGATGTAGCTGATTCTGATTATTCAGTATCACATAATTACTTTCAAAACACATCAAAATACTAAGATGATTTATTTACTTACTTGAGAATCTGTGGCCCAAGAACATCATTTCTAACACTTGCAGCAGCAGCAGGCATCGGGGATTTATTACCTCCTTTAAAAACATACGACACGACAATATCAAGATTTGATAATCGTAGAGCTGACACAATAAGATTCACAATACGGGCTTGTGTTTTATCAATCTGCGTTACAAATACCAAAACAAAATTAATAAAAATTAATTTATTAAATCTATAAACTCTCTTTTAAGAATATAAATTTTTTAACCCATATATTGTACCAGTGACAAAGATTGCTTATTAAACCGCCATCAAAACCACAAAAAGCCACCATATCCACCAAAACCGCCATCTTGAGGCGCCATCAAAACCGCCATCTTGAGCAGCCATCAAAACCGCCACCAAAACCGCCATCGGAACCGCCTGAAAAGAGTAGAAAACACCGCCATCAAAACCGCCATACAATAAACATTATCAATCGACAGATTTCCGGAACAAAAAGCAAAAACATTATCAAAAAGCAAAAAGCACCGAGATCCACTTACCTAGATGTTTTCCGTTTTCCGTCAAAAGGGGGACGGCCGCGGCGAAAGAAGAGAGAAAGGGGAACGGCGGCAGCGACTCATGGTTTGTGGTGTGTATGTGTTTAGTTGTGGTGTGTATGTGGATCTCCGGCGGCTGCTCAAGAAGAGAGAGAATTGAGAGAAAGAGGGAACGGTTGTGTAGTAGAGATGTGTTTAGTTTGTTGTGGTTAGTTTTTAGGGTTTTGTGTTATGTGTGTTGTATCTTGTGCATAATAGGTTGTATCTCTTAAAAAAAAACTCTTAAAGTCAAACTTCTTAAAATTTAAAGTCAACAAAATGTCAAATGCTTTATATAGTAGTAGAGATATATAGGGACTGATTCATGCGAGAACTCTTATTTCTGCGAGAACTGCCAGAACTTTTAAAAAAAGTGTCAATTAACATGTAATTATGTCGATTGACATGTAAAAACTATTGAATGTTAAAAATCTAGTAAAAATATAAATGAAAAATTAAAAAAATTGTATAAAATCACGCGTATTTAGAATTGTTCACATGTGAACATTTTTTTTTTCAAAAATGAGTTCATATATGAACGACAATTTTTTACGCCATTTTATATGATTTTTTTTTAGTTTTTTACGTTTATATTTACTTGATTATTAATCTCCAAAAGAGTTTGCATGTGAATGAACAAAGTGAAACGTGATTTAACACTTTTTGTGAGAGTTCTCGCAGTTCTCGCAAAAACATGAGTTCTCGCATGAACCATTCACTATATATATATATATATATATATATATATATATATATATATATATATATATATATATATATATAGTGAATGATTCATGCGAGAACTCAAAATTCTGCGAGAACTGCGAAAACTAAATAATAGCCTTTAATTAAAGTAATCAAGGGTTGATATGGATTGTTGCATGATGGTAATTAAATTGAACTTCACCTTTATTAATTTAAAAGAATAATGGGTAAAAGGTGAATTTTGTCGAAAAAAAAGCAGTTCGTATCTTTTAATTTAATTCAAAACCACCACTTTTTTCTATTAACCGTTACCCCACTCCCTTTTGTATCTTTTTCTTTTATTCTTCTTTTTATTTGTTTTTTCTTTTTACTAAACATGCGGTCAACATATAAAGATTTTATTCTTTTATATTTATTTTGGCAAAAGAAAAATAAACTATGGGTTATGTAATCCTCTATAAAATCAGCACATGTACATAATATGATGCGTTGTTTTGAAGATCGATTTTATTATTTAGTCCTCATAGATTTTAAATATATTGGCATATAAATATTCTCTAACGAAAAAAAAACATGATTTTGTTCACCTTTGAACATGCCCAGTTCATTTATGAACATCATATATTAGCAGGGGAATTTGATCTCGTTATGATATGAACAATAGTCGTTCATTTATGAACATATGTATGAATGCCTTTGTTCTTGTTTAAAGAAATCATTTACTAATAAATACATTATTTTCATAATTAAAAACGATTTAATTAGTTATTATTGGTTTTTTAATTCTGAATCGAAATGGTAAGAGAATTTAGAAAATAGGAGAGAGAAATGAATAAATAATTAAACAATTAAATGAAAAACAACAACACATTTACTAATATACCCTTATTAATCTTTAAAAAATGTTTTAAAGTAATAAAATGTTAGACCAATCACAAGTGGTTCTCGCAGTTCTCGCAGAATTTTGAGTTCTCGCATTAATCATTCTCTCTATATATATATATATATATATATATATATATATATATATATATATATATATATATATATATATATATAATAAAAAAATATTTTTTTAATAAAAAAAAAAAATTTAATAAAAAAAAAAAAAATTCGGGGAAAAAAAAATATTTTCGGGGGAAAAAAAAAAGTTTGAAATTTTTTCCGATAACGTAATCATTTTCGTGCACAAGTTTTGAATTTATGTACACGAAAAAATGATCGACCAACTAAAAAAGTGATTTTTGATACATTATTTTATAAAAAAATGACAATTTTAGTGCATTATTTTATAAAAAAATGACAATTTTTTGTTGTATGTGTTCGTTTAAAAAAGATTTTTCGTACATTACTTTTTGAAAAAATGAATTCTTATGCATTAGTTTTGTCAATTTTTTCGTGCGTAAGTTTTTCCTAGCCAATTTTTTTTTTTTCACCAGAATTTTTTTTTTACTCCGAAATTTATTTTTTTTATTAAAAAAATATTTTTTTTATTATTAAAAATATTTTTTTTTTAATAAAAATATTATTTTTTATTAAAAAAAAGAATTTTCAAATTGCCACATGTTATCACCACAATCCTTCCTATTCTTTTTATTTTAAAAACTTTTTACAATAACCCACCCCTATATATATATATATATATATGAAAAATAATATATGTAATTGGTAAAAGAAAAAGATATTCGGTTAAAAGGCCAATAACATTGTTGTCATAGACAGATTGGTAACGGTAAGCAAAAGTATTTTCTAGACGTAGCACGTTAAGTGATAATGACTATTAACAAGACAGTTGTTCGATAGAAATGTCCAATATTTTCTTTTTATATTCATGTGTGTGGTCGTGTTATTTTATACATAGTTTATAATTCTTTGTCTTTATCTTGGTTAAATGAAGCTAAATCTAATAAATTATTTCAGCAGATTTACTTATTGTTTTCTAGAGAAAGCAAGAAAAGTTAAATGAAAACCTCATAATAAATTACATTCCAAAGATTATAACAACACCTCGTTACACATCCTAATAAATTAATTTTAACTAGGTTATTGTTCCATGTTTATACACAAATATTTTGAATAATATTTGTTAAATATAATATTTGTAATTATAAATTTTGAGATATATCCGTCATTTCGAGGTACAATCGTTATCGTTATTTATTCTTTTTATTTGCAAATTGTTTTGACCCTTGTTATTTCGTTTTGTGTTTACTCGCGCTTTATTTTATGAGTCGGGTTTTATGTTGTTTTGTTGTTTCGTCTCTCGTGACGTAAGCGTTATATTTACCAAAGTGCCGAATAGTTAGTATTCTCGTGTTTTTAAGTTATGGTGTTTATGCCGTAATCGCCGGTTAAAATTAATATTTCAAAAACCTATTACAAAGTTAGTCCTCTAACTAAATCTGTTACAAAGTTAGTCTTTTAACGGGAACTAACGGAATCTGTTACAAAATCAGTCCTTTTAACGGAGTGTAACGGAAGTAGCAAATCAGAGGGGGTGCGGCGCACCACATACGTAGTGCGGTGCATCGACCTGTAGACAACCATACCAAATCTGATTTTTTTTCACCAACTCGATACTCCACACCTCCAATCCCCTAAATCACAGGATTTTGGCCTAGAAAGTCACTGGTTTTGGCATAGGGGGGCCCCCCTTTTTTATCCCCAAACCTTCTATCTTATATATCTCTCACTCATTTCTATTTCATTTCTAACTCTCAAACTCAAATCTTTCTCTCTCAATTTCTCTCAAGATTTCCAGAAGTTGTGAAGAGAATAAACACACATTTGAAGGGAGTTTCAAGATCAAAGTCGTCTCCTATCGTTTCCCTTTGGTTTCCATAACGTTTGGTAAGTTTTCCTTTGAGGTTTCTCCATTTTTCTTTCATTTTCTCCCACTTTTGGTTGAGATTCTAACACAAACTTTGTTCACTTGTCTTGCAAGCTCTTTGTTACCATTTTCATCTTTTACTCTTGAAGATTCGGCTAGTTTACTCGAAGAACTTTCATTTTGAGTTTTGGTAAGTAAATTCTCCACAATCTCTCTATCTTTCTTTTCCTTTGAACCCTAAGCTAATGGTGATATATATTGTGTTTTGGAGTCGGATATCTCATCACCACCACCACTGAAGCTTACTTTACGGGTTCGTGTTCGTGACCTTCTCGAGATTGTAGATTATTGTGGGTGACTACGGTACTCTCGGTGTTTTCCCTACTTTCTCTTTTTCTTTGTCTTGCGGTTTTAGCCTTAAAATGGTTAGGTTAACATATTAGACCAACATATGGACAACTCTTGAAATTGGACTAAATCTTAGTTAAAATGTGTTAAAATGTATATTTAACCGAAAGTAACTTATTATCAATATTAGTATGTAAAACTACACACATAAATATATGTAAGACGTGGTAAATGATATTTGGACATAATATGACTTTTGGACAGTTTACAAATCTCCTTAAAACATCTCATAAATCAGATTTCAACAAAACGTTGAAAACCATAAATCTGAAAACTCAGCCAGTGAGCCGTAGTAGGTCTCTAGTGCGACGCACCGGGCAATTCCTCGAAATTTTAGTTTCTGCATTTAAGGCACTACGACACATTGACTCTTTGGTGCGCCGCAGTAAAGCCCCATATCATGTTTTATGACTTTAAACAAATAAAAACTTATGTATACTTAAACTAATATACATAAAAGTAACAAATATTGCTAAATTAGCGCCTTTGAACTCAAAGACGTCAACGCCATCATAAATGTTATAAAACTTGTTTAAAAACGAACGTTTTACTTACTTTTCGACAAATACACTTTTTTTTTTTACGTAAAACTTTTATAAAGTCGTTTTAAAACTATTTCTACTCTAATATTTTGAAATAAAAGGTTTTAGACTCTTAGAATGTCAAAGTTTGACTTTTATGTTGACTTTGACTTTCCTTCAAATTTTGACTAAGTCAACATCTTTGACTTTGACCAAGTCAACCTCTTTGACGTTGACCTTGGTCGATCTCAATTAAACTTTGGTAACCGTATTCCTTTCAACTGATATTTCCTGTTAGTCATTTTCGGCTCGGAATATCATTCCTTTCTAATTGTCATTTATGACGTGAATTATCAATATCTATCCTATAGTCCTTTTTGACTCGGAACATCGCCTTTTTATCCGTCACTTTGACTCAACTTGATAACCGTTGAAATATCTTAATAAACTTTATATTATAACTTTAATCGACAAGGCTAAACCGTACTAGACTTATAAAGATACTTAGACTATGTTTATCCTTTTTATAGGGCACTTAGACGGTGGAGTGTTAGCTCCGTGTTGATTACCCGATATTTGTTGAGCTTATCTTGTGAGTTATTTCGTAGCCCTATTTACCTTTACTATTTTTGGGTTGGAAAGTGTATTTTAAATTGTTTGCATGATTGCTAAACGTTACTGTATATCTTGTTTACGGATCATGATTTCCTTAGATTAGATGTTCATTAGGCCTCGTTGGGCACCCCTTATACATTTTTTAAGCTTTATTGCCCACGCTTTTCATATATATAGATCTATATGAGTTGGACCAAACCATCATTGCTCGATAGGATGTCCCTATGAGTGGATGTTATGGCCGATTGATTATTTGTTGCCTTTGGTTGGACATGCCTTAGGATTGGGGTTATTGTTGTGTGGTCAGGTTCAGTGTATGACTAGGCTAGGCAATGTACGTCGCACTTAGGTTGTAAAGCAAGATTGGTCATTTGAAACTTATTATGATTATAACACTTTTATATGGGTCAACTTTTATTTAATATTGCGAATAATTGACTAACATGTGTTGATGTCGTTTTTAACGCTTTTTAGGAGTTTGAGGATTATTTTACTTGATCATGCCATGCTTTACGGATCGTTTATTTTGTCTTTTGGAATTTATCTTGTTTCGATGTAATTCCTTTATGATCCGTGTATTGCGATTTGATTTGTATTGTATTTGACTTTGTATTGTATTTGTACACACTTTGGCATGATTAATGTTATCCGATGTTTTTGTTTATGGTTGTATGTTATATCCTTGACTCTTGATATCATTAACTGGAACACCTCGTGTATGTTATATCCTTGACTCTTGACCCTCTTTACCCTTTATTTTGTCATGTAAACTATGTTGGACACACATGATTTTAAATCTTGTATTCACCGGTGGTGAATATTAACTTGTCATACTACATATCACATTCTAAATACACAAATTTAGAATATATATATATATATATAATAGCTACACCTTGGTGTAGCCAACTAGCTGCACCCTTACGTTAAAGTTGATTAGATTTTCATTGAAAATATTTAATTTTGATTCTTAGCAAGCATTCGATTTTTTCTCCATTACACCAAGGGGCTATTATGGTTTATTTAAATGTGTTGTAGAACAATTTTAACCATTTTCATATGCAACATAATTAAAAAAAACTTATTCACGAAAGTGCAAGGGGCTTCACTCTAATTGTAAGAATAGGTTTAGATTATATTATTAAGAGAAAGAAATAAATTGTTATAACATGAACATAAGTTTACAAAAAATCAATTAACAAAAACTGACATAATAAAGTGTATGGTGTAGCTAGTTGGCTATACACTTGGTGTAGCTAATATTTACCCATATATATATATATATATATATATATATATATATATATATATATATATATATATATATATATATATATTATTTTTCGATAGGATTATCCGCGTATTTCACAGATACCTAAGTTAGTTAATTAATATTTAAGCAACTAATCAACAAATATGTTTTTTAGAGTCTAGATAGATAAAATCATTTACTAAAATGATATTAACCATAAGAATAAAATAACATAAGAATAAAATAAGTAGATAAACGGTATTTGAAATTCTATTCCATCTAACCGCAAAGTCCAAGTGACCAAAGATAGCAAGTTCTTGCAAGAAAGAATAGTTAAACCTAATAACATTATCGATTAATGTCAAAAGCAAATTATGTTAACACTTGTGAGATTCAATTTCGAGACACGTTGTATGAGATTTTAAAGAAGGGAACGGTGTCGTTAGAGTTTGGTCATATTCATGTACGTCTATTATAGACGTTGTACATACAAACGCAAATATACAAGACAAAGTAGTTGTCATTCTACAATCCTAACACTATATCCGTCCATTCAAGTAAGAATTTCATGAAAAAGGATTATGTTAAAAAAATGTCGACTGCTCCGACAAATGGTAAAAGGTCTAAACGGACCATGTTGAAACGGAACGCTATGTTTATAATTAATATTCGATAAATTTTATGCAATTTAATTGTCTGGATATTCTTTGCTTTCTAAATAAGCTTGATAATTGTATATAGTCTTTTGATTTACTAAATTGATACGAGTAGATGAACTTATAAGCCCGCAACAAATTGTGGTAACCTACTACCCTCGATTCTATTAAATGCCCGCAGGTCAAAGCATTAACTATTACTCTTAACATATATGATACGACTTTTTAATAAGAAGCCCAAATTTTATATAGGAAACACCGGTTTTATGTAAAATGAGATACTTTGTGTGATTACCATTAACCTATTAGACCACTCCCATCCGTAACACCAATAACACCATTTTTCGTTGCCACGTCACCATAACACCAACTTAACATAACACCACTAAACACCCACATCCATAACACAAAAAACTGGGACCCACCATCTTTTCTTTTTTCATTTTCTTTCTTTTTCTCATATTATTTTTAAAACATTATTAATAAAAATAAACTTAGATTAATATTAAAAAAAAAAACAATACATAGAAATAAATAAATAAAAAAAACATTACATAAAAAAAAATACGTAAAAATAAATAAAAAAAACCAACATAAAAAACTAATCCTCGTCTTCGTCTTCGTCGCCTTCTTCGATATCCAATTCGGCGCGATATTTGTCCTTCTGCTTTTCGATACGAGCCCGATCCCGTGGCGGCAAATTATCGGTTGGCATAAGTAGAAACTCCATTTTCCGATGACGCATTCTGAGTTTGATCTCCGCTGTTTTTGCGAGCTTAAGCTCGCGAATTTCGGTGACAAGGTCTTCGTTAAAGTCCTCTCGTTTTGAAGTAACATCGGAGGAGGAGGAGGAACGTGCGCTCTTAGATGGTCGTGGCCTTCCTAAAGGTCGTGGAATTTTATCATGGCCAAAGAAGTCCGGTTTTGCATCGTCGTCGAGGTTGATCGGGTCAATGGGTTCAGGATTAGCAAACCTTGGCGCGGTATGCAAAACTTCAAAAGCAGAGTGATGACGAAATGGGCGTAGATTTTCGGCTTCGAACATGCGTAACGCATTTGTGTAGACGGCTTTATCATCCTCGCCGCTCGTTCGATCTCGGTGGGCACGGTCATGACATGCTGCGAACAATTTTACACTTCTGCTCATAGCCCTCCATTTTGAACTTAGCGAATTTTTTGTAAAAGGTTCCTTCTCGGCTTTGTTGAAAATAGCCATCACACTAAACCAAAAAGTTAGACCATCTTGGTCGTTTCCTTTTTTACGATCCTCCGAAACATGAATCTAATTCTCCGCTAAGCGCCGCTCTTGGACTTGTGACCACTGAACCGACCTAGACGTCGGAGTGGGGTTAGGTTCATCCGAGGGTTCAGCTACTTTCTTACCCTTGTCTTTTCTCTTACGAGGACGACTAGGTTCGGCTACTTGTGGTTGTTGTGGTTGAGAGAATGCTTGTTGTTGGGGTTGATGGAATGATTGGGGTTGAGGTTGATTGAATGATTGGGGTTGATGGTATGATTGGGGTTGAGAGAACGATTGTTGTTGTTGTCGGAATTGTTGGAATTGTTGGAATTGTTGCCACTCGTTCATGGCTAATTGATGGGGTTGAGGTGGTGTGTTGGTGTTTCCGGCGAGTAGTGAGGTAAAACCACCGGGTTGATTTTGGTAATTTGAGAAACCCGGTGAGTTAGGCGAATTGGGATCGGATGAAAAGTCGTTGTAGTGAGACATTTCTTTGGGGGTTTTGTGGATAGAATGTAAATTGTAGAGAGAAAGAAATGGTTTGGTGTGGGTAAAATGGTGTTATTGGTTGGGTATTTATAGGGAAAAAAAAAAAAAAAAAAAAAAAATTAAATTTTTTAAAATTTAGCCGTTATCCCCAACGGTCACTTTTTTTTTTTTTTTTTTATTAATCGATTTTTATTAATTAAAAAAAAAAAAAAAAAAAAAAAAACACAAACGCGCTTTGCCTCCGAAACACCACCGCCGGAACGGCGTCCCCCCAGCCGGAAACGGCGTTGTTGGGGGGGGGGGGGGGAAACGGCGTGAAGATGCTCGGATGGGAGTGGTCTTATAGTCATATGTGCTTAGTGCATAATAAATATATGCATTTTGTGGCCAGAGTGGACAAAATGATAGAATGGCCAAACCCTAAACTATTATTGGTACCATATATATGTGACATGAATGATAACTAACATAGTCCATTACCGCAATGTACATAATTTCTCTATGGCATTAAGGGCCAAACAAGAACCTGTTAAGTCATAAAACTTTATATTGTCTAAAGGGCTAAACTAGAAACTGTTTTCTTTCAACTATATATCACCAGACGAATAAGAAAAATTAGCAGAAACCGTCATTGTTAAAATTATTCACTGTGCATCGCTCGGACACTATATTAGTATATAAAGATAAAGACTTGCTGGGTTTAAAAAATAAGTATACCGATAAGTAGTTATGGGCCGGGGGCCAAGGTTTTGAGTTTTTTCCATTTCTTGGGCCTAATTAGTGCTTAACCCTAAAGCCATCCTTCTATAAGTAGCAAACCAGTGAAGCAATCAAATATTCACAACCCCCATTTCTTTGTATTTGTAGTCTTTCTATTTTACATTTTTTCTTGACTAATTTATTCATATTTTGATATTATTTATGTTTTAGAAAACGGGATAATGACGATTACATGTGATAAGGTCTCGTTCGTCGTAATGGTAATGAAGAATTACCTTGCCGACCATCCTGTTATATCACCACCCATAAACTGAATTCCCTTACATTTTTTTTATATGATTATTTGATTAATAATATTGTTTTTTGTTTTGGCATATGATTATTAAATCTTACACAAAGACAAGCATATGTCTGAATCAACATATGTCGAAAATCTTTATATATATGATGCCTCTTTAATCTTTACAGATTTTTTTATGTTTCTTTGTTACATTACAAATTCACTAAAAAAACTTACATTATTTATTAATTAAAAAAACAAAAATCACCACGATAACGCGCGTCGGACGAAAAACGCGGCTAAAACGCCACCCCCAGCTATAACGATGTGGGGTGGGGGGGCAAAACGGCAGCTAAAACGCCTCCATTGGAAGCGCTCTAATTTAGGAAAATGTAACTACCCACTTTGAAAAAAATATATTTTTAATCATTCACATATTAGAATTTGTAATCTTAAAAGATTAATCTGTTAATGTAAAACAAAATAAATAATTGTTAGACATTGTAGATGAAAAGATTTATTTGAATACAAAAGGTTAACGATGATTAGTTTTTAAAATTTTATGTATTTATTAGATTAATACTTAAACCTTTTTAACAATGTTTTTTTTGGGAAATTATCATTTCCCCATGTTTTTATGTGTATAACTTTCATTTATTTATCTTTCTTATCACATCGCTTTTGTAGCAATCATTCCACTATTAAATTTCGAATTCGAACTTCAAAATTGCCACTGTTACATCGACATTGCCGGATCCGAACACCAACTTTGCCAGTAAACTTTGAAATGAAATTTCTAACTCTGTATCGAAGCCATAAGAACGAGAGATTTGAATTTCGTAACAAATTAAACTTTTTGTTTGCCAAACATCAGTCCACATTTATTAAGAAAATGTACAACCATTAAATACATTATCATTTTCATGGATCAAGAACTCGCCAAGTTGTTCCGCTAAGTATTTCTCGAACTCTGGAGGGTCGTTATGTCCAAACTCAGTCCGTATCTCTGGAGGGTCGCCAAATGCCTAGGATGTTTGACAGATAATTTTTTCTAATTAAATCCGTGTCAAGTCATACAAGGTTACGTGACAAGTGAACACTCGATAAAAGTAAACGCATTACAAGGGTTGAACAATGTATGAAATTTAAAATGCAAAATTTATAAGCTACTTTCTCTCTTTTATCGGGTTGGTTTAAGACGGTACTTAAGATAAACAAGTATATAAAATCCTCAATCTTAAAAAACCGTTGAGGCGTGGTACTACATATCAGACACTTGTCTGTTTGGAACACAGAATGAATATTTTTTTTCTTTTTCCATTGACTCGTTTGGAGTTGGTAATTATGTAATCAGAAGGGATGTCGCCTCGAACCTTTGATTTATAATGCTTCATATTGAAAGAAAGAAAGAAGAAAAGAAAACCGACATGGTTTTGTTTCTGTAAGAAGCCCTTGAACTGACAGACTCGGGTTCTAGATCCTACTGCACCCATTAATTGCTAAGAAACATCCTACCATTAACACTCCAGATTTTGTCTCAAATGTTGTCATACATGATCATCAAACAAAACAATCAAATATCGATAGTTAGGACCGTTTAGCTTAACAACATGTTCAACATATAAGGCTAATAAGGTTTTTTTTTTCTAAAACCAATTAACAATAGAAGGAAGAGATCATTGTCTTATATGGTAGTATTTAGTTCATATACGAGACATGAATTTACAGCCAACAAATAAGAACATATTGCTAGAGTTATTCATTTTCCACTATGACATTGAAATGAGTAGTCTATGTTGCATAATAACCACAATTATATCCTAGCCAAAATATAATTATTTCACATATTCTTGTTTAGGATAAGTGTATATCTATCTGATCACTTGTAAAGAAAAACTTATTACCAATTCATGGACTTTTATATATAAAACAAAAGGTTAACAATGGTTTAATCATCTAACTTTCATTTATGTTTTAACCACTTAATGTTTTTTGAAAATGTTTTTTATCCTTAATCTTTGATTATATGTTATTTTAATCACTTAACTTTTTTTGACATTGTTATTTTCTATTAACTTTTAAACCAACTATCATTTTAATCTTTAAACTTTCGCTAACTAATGTTTTAACCACTATTAAAATGTTTCACCATATACTTTAAGTGATTAAAACAAATAATCTTAGAAAGTCTGGTGCTTAAAATGATAAATGATTTGTAAGTTAAGGGTAATAATCATTGCCAAAAGAGTTAAGTGATTAAAACGATAAACGACTGAAAGTTAAGGATAAAAACATTGTTAAAAAGAGTTAAGTAGTTAAAACAATAAATATATGAAAGTTTGATGATTAAACCAGTATTAACCATAAAACAAATGTCAATGAGAGAACTAACCTAGTATTGTATTAGGCACAAACCTTGTCTAAACAAATATGTTTAAGGGAGTTAGATTGGCGGTAG
Organism: Senecio squalidus; assembly: GCA_910822075.1. Taxonomy (NCBI): domain Eukaryota; kingdom Viridiplantae; phylum Streptophyta; class Magnoliopsida; order Asterales; family Asteraceae; genus Senecio; species Senecio squalidus. The sequence goes on from CAJVGC010000432.1 coordinate 42,696,682, forward strand.
ATTAATTAGTGATATTGTTATTTATGACTAGTTTCACTTGTCGAAGAATGTTTTCTCAGATAACTACCTGAGCATGAGGTTCACTTAACTCAAACAATAATTTTCACGCAGTCAAATCCCCGAAGACCAGATGTCCAACAATCTCAACTCTTTAAAAAACTTGTCTCCATACCAAAACCAACTATGAGTAACGGACAACTATATATGATCAAAGTTCAAATAAGTGCAAAGGCGGGTCTTAGCTTAAAAAACACAAAAGCATATGCTTTCAAGAATTCAAATTTCTCATTCATTTTATCAAACAATAATATCGTACACTAGTACCATATCTAAACTGTGTGATGTCAATAATTCCCCTTCCCATCGTTAAATGAAATAACCTGTCAATAATTCTTCCTTAAACAATGTTTAATTTTTTTTTCCCGCTTTTGAATCCGAAGAACTAGATTTTCAAAGCTTAAGTTCGTTGATCGGGTACTTATGTTGGTATAGGAATGTCAATTGGGCAGGTTTTGACCCATACCCGCCCAGACCCGACTCAATATCATGATCCAACGAATCTAAAAATAGGATCCAACAACCTAAAAAATGATCCAGTACGTCGACCTATTTAAATGGATCTATATATGGGTCGATCCACGACCCGTTCGGGTTGACCCAATTAAATATATAGAATCTACTCTCGAGAAATAATTGTTGCAAACCTACCAAAGATGGTTGTTTTCCAAATAAAAAACTAGAGTAAATTATAACGTTGGTCCCCGTGGTTGTATCGAAATCACTAGTTTGAGGCTTTTTTTTAAATAATTACACAAAACGTCCTCATTGTTGTAATTCTATAACGTCGTCGGTCCATTTTAACATTTTTCAACTAAAAAGACCGAAATACCCTTTTCTAAATAGTTTATTCTCTTTTTCAATTTCTTTTACCAATTTTATATAATAAAAAAAGAAAGAAAAAAAACTAATCTCTCTCTCCAATCATTTCTCTCAATTACTCTTCCTTCCCCGTCACAACTCTCCTCTCCATCTCTATCTCCCTCCACCTCCATTTTTCCCGACTAAACTCATCCACCACCACTACAAACCACCGACTTCTACCATCAACCCCACCATCGCTATATATCTCTTCCTCTCTCTCTCTCTCTCTCTCTCTCTCTCTCTCTCTCTCTCTCCTCCTCCTCCTCCAACCATATATAAACAAAAATAACATTACTTATTTTGGGATTTAATACGCTTGTGTTTGGGTGTTGCGTTTAAAACACCCATGGCTTGAAGCTAAAATATATATATATATCCAAAGTATCATTTTAGAACATTTTGTTGGGATAATTTATTATCCATATTATTGATTTGTTGAGACAAAATATAAACTGATAATTTACATCAAGGAACCATGGAGAAGACAAGAAGAAATAGTAGTTTTGATAACATTCTCAATAACAATTTGCATTGAAGAAACTTATTGCTTTACATGGAGAAAGCATAAGTTTAGGGGGAGATTGTTAGGATTAAATGGTTGAGATTGTTATTCTAGAGTTGCGTTGCATACAACAGTTAGTATTGCGCAGTTCAAAAGAACACGGTTAGTCCTGCACAGTTAATACTGCTTCATTGATACTGCTATGTTACTACTGCTTTGTTACTACTGCTCTGTTACTACTGCTCTGTTACTATTGCTCTGTTAATACTGCTATGTTACTATTGCTCTGTTACTACTGCAAGAGCCAGTTACTACTGCACGATGGTGTTATTACTGCAACTCAGTTACTATTGCTGCAACTCAGTTACTATTTTTGCAACTCAGTTACTACTGCTGCAACTCAGTAATGGAAGACTTGATTTTCAAGATAAAGATCTAAAAGAATTAGTCTCCTAATATAACTAGGTTTCCTTATGTAACTCATATGAGACTCTATATATAAAGAGATCTCTAGACATTGTAAATGTGTGGTTTTCATCATTTTTATTCTTTAGGAAAACACCAAACGATCTCACCACTTGAGATCGTTCCCCTTTGTTCAGCCTCAAGGTCAAGACTGATCCTTGTAAAGAGAGAGAACATGTCTATTCTGATCAAATAGATTGAGGCTGGTGTTGTTAGATGTTTCCTAGAAAAGCTAGGTTTAGTCTCAAGGTCTTTTATAGATCCTTGTATGTAAAGAAACACGTCTGTTAATTTCTTCATTGATTAATAGATTGAGGCTTGATGGTAATCGTTATTGTGTTATTATTCTTATTGTTTATTATATATACAATATTCGATTATCATAAACTTGTGAATATCAAAGTGTTTATCCGCTGCAACTTCTTTGATAAATCTTGATCTACATAAGTGTGGTTGTGTTTAAAACCTAAACGATCCTGACACATTTCTTTCCATTATCCTTTCGCTTTAATGACCCGTTAATTTCTTAATTAACATCAACTGATTTGGGGTTTTCGTATGTGGGGATTTTAGAACATTTTCTTTCCATTATCCAATTGATTTGGGGTTTTCGTATGTGGGTTTTTAAAGAAAATGATTTGGGGTTTTGAAAATCGTATATGTGTTTAGAGTAAATTAGAAATAGGCTTGAGAAATAAAGTTGTAAATGATGGAAAAGATTGTTGTTCTTCAAATCTAGTTTTGTTAGGTGATGGCCATGGAAGTTGTAAGAACAATGGAGGAGAGAGAGGGGAGAGAAAAGACAGAAATTAGTTATTTGTTTTTTTTTTTTTAATATATCAAAATGTTTAAAAAATTGAAAATAAAATAAAATAATTAGGAAAGGGCATTTTGGTATTTTAAGTTGAAAATTGTCAAAAATGGTCCGCCGATATAATAGAATTACAATAATAGGAACGTCTGGTGTAATTATTTTAAAAAAAAGTCTCAAACTAGTAATTTTGATACGACCACAAGGACAAACGATGTAATTTACTCAAAAAGCTATATATTCCGGTGTGATTAAATCAAATAATGGAGAAAATTGGAGTCTGATTATATTATCACATCGATGTGATTTCATTAATCAAAGGAGAAATTTTGAGAATTGATATCATGATATTATATCGTTGATATTTTGCTGCAGATTAATAACCGAAGTTATTTCGATTTGCGTAGAGGCAACTAATGAAATTATAAAACCCAAAAGCAAACGAATTAAAACCAACAAAAATTGCACATATTTGTTTAATACAAACCGTCATCTTTTTAGTTGAAATAGCAACAGCATAATTGGATGTAAAAGGTCGGCACCTATTATCATAATTATTGAATGTTTTCTCTAGAAAAAACAATTTCTTTTCCATGTGTATAGGGGTTCGATCATAAGCTGATGAACAAGGATAAAATTTAAAAACAATATTAATTTTGTTTATAATTAACTAGGTCGACTCGGGTCTAAGACCTATTAAATTTGTTAGAATTGAATCGGATCAAGATCCAATAACTAATGGGTATAACAAATGGATCTTGGGTCAGATCTGGATCAACAAAAGACCCGCCCCATTGACATCCTATGTTGGTTTAAATAATTATTTCAAACATTTAACATGTTTATGTTGAATCTAGACATTTGTTAACGAGTCATATTATACAAGATCGACAAGAGATTGTTTTGATTTAAAAGTGTTCGTATTTGAATAGTTTTGGTAAATATGTGTCCGTAAATACGTGAGCGTACGGGGTTGCATACATTAACATTTAGACACAAATATACGTTTATTATTTACTAATTATTAATTAAATGAGTTACTTATAATAATTAATAAAGACATTACTATAACAAAATATTCTTAAGTTCAATTACAATAAACGAAAATGGCAAAATATATGATTTCTAGCTTTCTTGAGCTTTTCTTGCTTGAATCTTCAATTAGGGCTTGAAAATGGTATGAATTAGTATATGTTTTATAACAATTTATGAAAAAAATGCAAGAAAAAAAAAACTAACTCGTGGACTCGAGTAGGGTGCTTTACTTTTGAAACTATATATGTTATTTGGTTATAACATAGGAACACTTATGGGGTAAGGAACTTTGTTACGCTTCGATGTGGTGAGCTTAGGTGCAACTTTAAGACTTTACTTAAACGGAAATCTTGTGGTCCTCTTTATTACTAGACTAAACCTATGAATCCACCAACTTTATGTTGACTTTAGCATGTATGTCTCAGGTGCTTAGTCGAAAGGGCTTTCGACGGATGGATTTTGGGATATGACAGAGTCGCATATTTCAAACTCACGCTTTTGGGAGATTTCCTTGCATTACTTATTTTCTTTTAAGTTATGTATTGTAAATCTTTGTTTTGTGAACTCTGGTAACACTTTTCCTTAATCATGTAAAACTCTGATTTTCAATATCAATGAATGTATGTTTTTTTAAAAACGACTCATATAGAGGTCGTTCGCCTAAATATCATTGCTATCTGGGATCCATGAAGTCAACACCTCGAGTCTCGGGAACACGAGATTTGGGGGTGTGAAAGATTGGTATCAGAGCTCTGGTTATAGAGAACTAGGTTGCATAAATATTCCTAGGCTATAACTGTGTTATACAACTAATTGCTTCCGCACTACTATACTTTTATACGTTTATTATTTACGACCATTTGGGCCTTCTCACAGCATGTCTACCCCTCCCTACATCATAATGTCCGAATCTGAGGACGAGTACCTCCCTATACCTACTGTCGACCTATCTGGCTTCGACTCCGATATAGATATGGACATTTCCTCATCCATGTTAGGATCACATGTCACTCCACATTTCTCATCTACATCTGACGAAGAGATCGTCACCCATCCCGCATCGACCGTCAATGAGCCGATGGAGACCGACCCCTCCGAGGAGGAGGAGGAGCCTAGCGAGGAGGATCCCAACGATGAGGATCCTAGTGAGGAGGAGATGGAGACCACTACCACTACCACTCCTACCCCTGTTCTCATACAACCCACTGCTTCATTGTCCCCACCCTTCTTCTACAGGAGGCATGGCAACAGACCACTTACCCGTGCCACGACTAGGAAGTCCGTGAGACTACCCCGATAGGAGCTTTGTATCTACAAAATTCAAAACTTTAATCAATAATGCCCCAACTACCTTAGAAGTTAAGTATATAATAGAATTAGCAAACGGGAAATTGGTGACTAGAAATAGTATCATTCGAGGTTGTACCTTAACCTTAGCTGACCACCCATTAAATATCGACCTAATACCTATTCAACTCGGAAGTTTTGACATAGTAATAGGAATGGATTGGCTATCTCTAAATCACGCCGAAATCATATGTAACGAGAAGATTGTCCGTATTCTCCGCACCGACAGGAAAACTCTCTTGATCAAGGGAGATGGGAGCCGATCAAAGTTAAGCATCATATCCAACTTAAAAACGCTGAAGTACTTACAGAAGGGATGTGACGCCTATTTGTCTTACATGATGGAGACGGAGACGAAGGAGAAATAACTAGACGACGTACCGATTGTTCGATAATTTCCCGAAGTCTTCCCAGAAGACTTACCCGTACTTCCACCTCCAAGACAAGTCCAATTTCACATCGACTTAGTGCCAGGAGCCGCACCAGTGGCTCGAGCACCATTTCGACTCGCTCCATCGGAAATGGAAGAACTATCCAACCAACTCCAAGAGTTACTAGATCGAGGATTCATTCGTCCAAGTTCCTCACCTTGGGGAGCACCAGTTCTTTTTGTCAAAAAGAAGGATGGATCCTTCAGGATTTGTATCGACTACAGAGAACTAAACAAGCTAACCGTGAAGAATCGTTATCCAGTTCCAAGGATTGACGATCTTTTCGATCAACTTCAAGGACCAAATATCTACTCTAAAATTGACCTACGATCAGGTTATCATCAACTTAGAGTACGAGAAGAAGATATTCAGAAAACCGCATTTAGAGCTCGCTATGGTCACTACGAATTCCAGGTTATGCCTTTCGGTTTGACCAACGCACCGGCAGTATTCATGGATCTTATGAATCGGGTGGGTAAACCGTACCTGGATAAGTTTGTGATTGTATTCATTGACGACATCTTGATATATTCGAAAAGTAAGAAAGAACATGAAGAGCATTTTAGGTTAATCCTTGAATTACTGAAAAAGGAGGAATTGTACGCAAAATTTTCTAAGTGTGAATTTTGGACCGAGAAGGTTCAATTCCTTGGCCACGTTATCGACAGTCAAGGCATCCACGTAGACCCAGCAAAAATTGAATCCGTTAAGGATTGGGCTATCCCTAGAACCGCAACGGAAATACGCCAATTCTTAGGTCTTGCCGGTTATTACCGACGCTTCATCGAAAATTTCTCCAAAATAGTTAAACCCTTGACGAGGTTGACGCAGAAAACTGAGAAGTTCGTTTGGGGTGAAGAAAAAGAGTCAGCATTCCAACTATTGAAGCAGAAGCTTTGTAGTACACCGCTTCTCTCATTGGCCGAGGGAACAGAAGATTTTGTGGTATATTGCGACACATCACACAAAGGATTAGGTTGTGTGTTAATACAAAGGGAAAGGGTTATCGCCTACGCCTCACGACAGCTCAAAACTCACGAAGAAAACTATACAACACATGACTTAGAGTTAGGAGCTGTAGTGTTCACATTATGCCTGAGGGTTGATATGCTTAAAATAATTGACATTTTCTTAATCATATTTCTCTTTAATACTCTTGTTTTCGCATTTTGTTACGATTTGGGTAGTTCTTTCGTATATATATGCAGATAAGAGTTAAGCTTGGATCATGGAGAAAAAAGGAGGTGGAAACGGTGGAAAACGTGGCTAAAACGAAGAATCTATGTAGAATTAAAGTTGAAGATCATATGTGAAAAGTGTTCTAAGCACCTCCACCGTTTGATCATAACTTCTTCATACGATATCCGATTTAGGTGATTCAAATTGGAGAAAAAAGAAGAAAGAGGGAGCTACAATTTATATATTGGAAGAAAGTTCATCAGATCACTCCAGCCGGCGGCTGAGTTATTTTAGTTGGCGGTTGAATCTCAAAATCTCAAAAATCAGCTGCGGGTCAAACGAAACGTAGTGAGCAAGGAATTTTAGCCGGCGGCTGGAAGGTCGGCCAGACCCCTATTTAAGCAAATCTTTGGGTTACGAATCAAGAATCCTTTTTTCCACTTTTCCACCACCAAAGGTCGACCAGGAGAGCTGCTAGGAGGGTTTTTGAGGCCTCGGATCACGTTGGAAGCCACGATTAACGCAAATTAATCTTGTTTGAAGATTGTTTACGTTGGTTTGTCTTTTTGGCTTAATTCGTACTAAAACATGCCTTTGTTTATGACTTCTTTTGCTGAATTTATTCAATCTATCATGAACTAAATCTAATTAAGTGTTTCCTTGAATTTTTTAGCTTGATGTTATGAATCATTAAGTTTTATGTTGAAGTAATTGGTTTTTCCTTTTTTATTATCGTTTAATCGCAATCCCTGTTTACTTGAATATATTAGGTTAACTACTTAGCGTGATTGATAAATCTATGTCATAACTAGCGTTCATATAGGTTTATTAGTTATTTATGATTGTTTAACTTATTAAATAGTTATAGGTTGAGACTTAATTGAGATAAGCTAAGAGTAATAGTAACCTAATATATCAAACGAACAAGACAATTATATCATATTCGAATAATGACACTTTAGTTAATTCGTATTCGATAGATTAAATTGATAACAATAGTGAATTAAACGCACAATTTAGGGTGGATAAATCTAAGATAACTCTTGATGTACGACAACTGTTCGTACCATCTTTCCTTAATATTGTAGGATTAGACGATGTCACACCCCGCTAAAGCGGAAACACGGGATGTGAAGAGCAAAGAATCATTTCACGGGTTACACTAAAAATAACGGTTCGAGTCATTGAGATTTAAATTAAAAGAGTACAAGTCAAAGATACAACCAAGTTCAATATAAGACCACAGTACATAACCATAAGTATTTTTTTTAAATAAAATTCCCAAAATAAGGTCTTCTTCCCAAGTACACTTCACATGGTGGACTTGACCCGTCCGAGCAATGCACTTCATAACTTACGCTTAATTCCTGAAACATGAGATAAAGTGTCAACTACGAAAACGTAGTGAGTGAGTTACAGTTTATGATTTGAAGAAAAGTTCAATTTAAGAGTTCAAGTCAAGGAATTTCAAGATAATATCAGATACTTAAAATTCGAGAGTAGCTTAATTAAATTTAAGTGCTTAAAATTCAAGAATAACCCAATTTCAAGACGATTTCAAGTACTTTAGAATAAATTTAAGTAAGTTTAAAAAAAATGAGTTCAAGTACGACCAGAGCAAGTCTAAGTCAGATACAAAGTCAAATAGTGTAGCGAGCAAACGGGGTCGTAGTCATTACCTCAGCGGTGGATTAATCCACATGTGCAAGACAGAATGTAAGTATATGCGTAATATAGACCTATGATCCTCGAGTTGTACCAACCGCTAAGCCTAATATACGTAAGATTTAGTCTACGCACTAATCCGATTCTGGTCAAGAACTGTCCACTAGTCAAGTCTGAGTTAGAGTCCGCGAGGACATAGCAATATGTACCTTGGTCGCTACCCATTGGTAAGGAGTGACCACTCCTAAATATCGATATCCATAATTTATGCTAACGGTTATTGTTAATAGTGTGTATAGTTGCCCGAGAAAAATGGTGGGACTTTGATCTAACAGTTTTTAAAAGTCCTTTAGTCTGCACTTACGGCATTATATTCTCACCTAGGGTTTAGCACTTAAATACAACCAAGCTATCAATGTCTATTCAAATATCCAAAGAGGCAAACCTAGGGAGTCTAAAGTAAGCCAATCCGAACAATTGATGTGGTCTACGCATAGTAGTCTAAATAGTCCATAAGTTCAATAAGTTCAAATAGTTCAAAGTCCAAATAGTTCATAAGTTCAATAAGTTCAAATAGTTCAAAAGTCAAAATAGTTTATAAGTTCAATAAGTTCAAATAGTTCAAGAGTCAAAATAGTTTATAAGTTCGATAAGTTCAAATAGTTCAAAAGTCAAAATAGTTTATAAGTTCAATAAGTTCAAATAGCTCAAAAGTTCAAAATAGTTCATCAAGTTCACAAAAGTTTGATCTCATGTTTCCCCCAAAAAGAGTACTTAAAAATGGTAGAAGATAGGAGGGTGTAACTCACGGTTTGCGAAGAAAGTGAACTCGGAATCGATCGGAGAACGGAGTCGGGAATCACGGAGTGCCTAGGAATACCAAGATTGTTCAAAAGTTAATGTCTTATTTGGTCCTTTATATAAGATTTGGTAACTTTTGTTTATGGTTATGTAACGAAGTCAAATTGTCTCAATATTGGTCCGAAGCGGTTAACGTTTATTTTTAGTTTGAAAGTTCAAAGTCAAAGTTATTATTATGATAACCATGTTTTGGTTACTGAAATGATTCGGGTTTTCTAACGAAATTTGGGCAGCGCTTCCGCTCCCAAATTTCATGTCCAAAACCTACAATCATTCCCGCTCACAAAACATACCTATACACAAAATAACTTCACCACGAGTCCAATAAATCCAAAGAGTCCAATGTAAGTCACTATTTTTATTAGTTTTACTCATCTCAGTCTTATAACAATATTAGCAAAAGTCAAGAACATGTATACGAGTTTTAAACGAGTAAAACGATGATTTTCGGGGGAACAGCAGCTCGGTGCTGCGCACCTGAGCCTAGGTGCTGCGCACCTAGCTGCTGTTTCCATCCCGTTTGGTGTTTTTCTTGCTAAAAACGTTTTGTGACACAAGGATTTCAACATGCAACCGGTGGATAACTTATAAAACATTATTATTATGCTTTCTAAACAACTTTTATCCACAAAAACATAGATCTAAGTATCATTTAGATAAAAATCGTTTTTGTATGAAAAATGACACAAATCTTTATAAAAACTCGTTTTTATTGTTTAGATTTAACATGCAATTAGTAAATATCATTCAAAACCTCATTTTAACAGTTTCTAATGTGCTTTTATTCACAGATTCGTGGATTTAAAGTGTATTTCGATTAAAAACGTTTTTGACCATAAAAGTCAAGGATTTGTATAAAAACACATTTTCAACCGTTAGATCTTTCATGCAATCGATTATTTATGTAAGAATAGTGAAAAGAAAGTAATCTACCGAAGGAAATCGAATGGATGATGCTTTTGGTCGAATTCGTGCTTCAAAAATCTTTACCAACTTGGTCCTTTTTCGAAATAAATGGCACCTCCTTTCTTTTCTGAATGATTTGAACGTTTTTGTATGGTTGAAAGGTTGATTTTATGGTGGAAAGTCTCTGGAATGAAGGTGTTCTTGAAGAAGAATAGAGAGAAATGCAAGTGTGTGTTTTCTTAGTGTGTGTAAAAATGAATTAAGAAAATGGAAATTAAAATGAAATAGGTAGAGTGTTAATTAACCTGCCCTTGGAACCCTGGAAATACAGTAAATGATCGTTTTTCATTGGTCAATTTGGGTGGTGGTGGTGTAAAACGAGAAAAGGACTGAAATTGTAACATTTTTGAAATTCTGGAGGGTGGTGCTGCGCACCACACCAAGAGGTGCGGCGCACCGGGCGATTTTCCGGAATTTTCTGATTTTTCGTTTTTACGTTATTGCTTCGTTGGACCTTTTTGTTAATTGAAGGTTCTTAATTATGATTAGTTATGAACTTAGGAAAGTTCAATATGTGTTTTCTTGGTATTAGGACTTATAAAATTGATTCCGGAAGTTATTCCGACATTAGTTCCGACAGAGTATAGACCCAACAGTTACGAACTAGAACCGAGCGAATACGATAAAAGAGTGACTAATGATTTTGAACCGATATAGCGACTGAACAAGTACTAGAGATTTTTGACGGTTGTCACAGACGACTTTAATAGGGAGTCTAATTAAGAAATCACAATTTAACTAATTCAACATAATCTTATAATTCATAATTCAAGTGAAACATTAAATCCAAGTGAACACTACTTTTATAATATCTGATTACATTTTGAAAACTTTTTCAAACATCTTTTTATTCACAGTCCACTTTAGTTAATTGATTATTATTTTGCTTTAGTTACTTAGTTAATCGAAGGGTTAATGTTGTCAGAACATAACATACTTCCGCCAAATGTTTATTTTGTATAACATACTTTTTTTTTGTTTATTTAGGTACCCCAACTTACTAAACCAGTTAATTAAACACCTAATGACTTATTACCGGTTAAACATGACGTAAAAATGACATCATGCTTCCCACCTAACTTATATTCACTTCTGTGACTCTCATTGATTCAACAAAACAAAAAAAACCCAAATTGAATGATCAACCCTATTTCAAAAAACCCAAATTCAAAGATCAACCCGAATTTATAAGGTTTGGTAAACAATTGATTGATGACCCTGAAAGATCCAAGACTTAATTGGGAGTTACTTTGTGTATCGTTGGTGTTTTACTGTGTGTATTAGTTTGTGTTTTTAGGTTATATTCGACTCGAATTTGATTAATTGTAATTGAGTGTGTGTATCAGTATCTGAATTTTTCTAGTTTACTTGAATTTGATTAACTGTAATTTAGTGTGTGTTATTGTTGATGTATCACTGTGTGTATTGATGGCACCTTCAAGAACAAAACGTGAAAGAGCTGCGAAAACTACGAAAGCATCCAAAGCAATGAAGCAATTTGGGATATCTAAAAGAATCATTAAAGGGTCTCTTTTAGATGCTATTTTAGAAGCCGAAGGACCTAAGGTACTCAATCATCATAAATCTGTTAACATTTTTAAGTAAATGAGTAAATGATATGAACCGACGATTTTTTCATATACGTATGATGGTACAATCAAAAAGGAATCATGATTCGAATAACAAACTGGAGCTCGACGATTCACTTATCTTAGACGGACTAGATCACGGCAACGACTTCGGTCGTCTAATTTCTGTCGATAACTTACAGTTAGGCTCTACAATCTCACTTACCGAAACTGATGTCATGAATATCTGGGAGAAAACGGGTTAAAAATAGTAAACGGGTGGTGGTGACTAGAGTGAAAGTGATACAGAGTAAACTACTGAGAGAAAACGGGTTAAAAATAGTAAACGGGTCAAGTTATTTGGGTGACCTGAAACCAACGGGTAGCCGGTCAAATTGGATCTCAAAATCATTATTAGAATAAGTACGTTATTCATTTTAAAAGTTTCAGAGAGTTGAGGTACCTAAATAAACAAATAAAAAAGTATGTTATATAAAATAAACATTTGGCGAAAGTATGTTATGTTCTGACAACATTAACCCCTTAATCGAAATACGTTCTCGCAGAACTAAAACGCCCCCCTGTTTATTTGCTTTCATTAGTTTAATTAATTTTTTGACATAACGAATTAAAATACACGTTCCCTGAGTCGGACTTACTAGATCTATACTACCATACGATCAGGTACACTGCATGTATTGTGTGATAGTCTACTTTAGTAATATCCTTGTCTTAAATGTAAATAATTTTACGTTAAAAATACATATCAAGTTTTTGGCGCCGCTGCCGGGGAACGGTTGCTATTTTTATTCGTAATTTTGAATTTTTAGTTAATCGATCCTTTCGGAAAGATTTACATCTTCCTGGATGTTACTTTTATTGTTTTGTAATGTGTTAATGGTTTATTAAGCTAATAGAATATTTCTAAGTACGATTTTTCATAAAATTAAACGATCAGATACGTTCAACCTTCGACTGAGTAAAAACAACCGACGACTGAACACTTCAACCGTCAACTGAATCCTTTTAGCCGACGGTTGAAGCCTGCTGTGAATTTTATTTTTCGTTTTATTGTTCTTAATTTGTTCCTTTAGTTTAATATTCAGTTTTCACGTTCTACTAGTATTTTCTTGAGCCTTGTAACTAGAGTTTGTTTACGATAGAGACAACATTGTGATGGATTCGTACATGAAACCCACAAGATATGATGCTATATATGGGAATTACGAAGACGCATATTATGAAGATTATGATGGTTATTCAAACTACCAACCTAATTACAATGCTAATCGAGGACATGATCATAATTATTTTGGGCAATATAAGCAAGAACCACCGGGGTACAATGCAAAGGAAGCACCAATGGCACCTTTTCGACCAAAGAATCAAGATTTTCAAGAATTGATGAAACAAATGATGAATATAAACAACCAAATGATGAATACAAACAACCAATTCATGCAAACGACGATAAAACGAATAGATGATACGGATTCCATCCTTCACAATCAAAGTGCTTCAATCAAGCAACTTGAAGGCACCATGGGACAAATCGCAAAAATTTTTGAAGAAAATTATTTGGAAACGCTACCGAGCTTTCCGGACACTTATCAACACGAATATGTCAAAGCGATTTCAAGTGGTAACAATTCTAACCCGTTATACAAAGTTCCTTATTCTAATGATTTTGATGAACATGATAACAAGTTAGAGGCTTCAAGGGAAGTTACAATTTCGTATAAAAGTAGATATGAGCAGCAATGTAAGGCTTGGAACCGAAGAACGAAGGAGGAAGTGTTTCAAAAACCGAAAGAGGCCAAGTTTGTACCCGAGTACAAACCAAAAATTAAGATTCCGTATCTTGCAACATTGGATGTTTCGTCTGGTAAGATTACTGAACCTATTTCATTAATCAAAACTGAAGATTTTGTTGAATGCAAGCAGGTACACTCACATAATAACACCAAAGTCGAAGTAAAGAAGGAAGATGAGACGGATTCGACAACGCGAACTCAATATGAGTTTGATACAAAGGACAATGGAATTGTTACAATACAGGAGGGTAAGCGGGCAGTACCCGCTACAAATTTGATAGCTACCAAAGTTATCACCTTTTGTAAATCACGAGATTCGGAATATCCAACCGAAATTGAGATATCGAATGACAAGGTAATAATTGAGAAGAAAGCACCGGATAAAGAAGACACGCAACATAAAATGGATGAATTATTTGTAAAAAGTGTGTTGAGGAATCATAAAAGGACATTAGAGGCAGTTGAAGAAGAATTGGATGATGACGATTTGCATGAATTTTTATTGGAATGTTCTGGTGGAATGTTTGATCCGAGTAGAGATATTCGGGAACTAGAGTATTTAATTGAACATCCTGAACTAACATTGCTAATGGATGTACAGAGAAAACATGAAGATGAACTGTTTATCGCACTGTTGAATTCTGGAACAGAGAGTTCCAACCGGCTGTTGGATTCTACTAGCCTACGGTTGAACTTCCAGCCTACGGTTGATTTATCTCAACTGAAGGCTGAGGTGACCTGTTTCACGTTATCAGTTCCCAAAACTTTTCATTCTTCACCGACGATATTGAAGGTTGAGCCATTGTTTAAGCAACCATCTGATATGCACTTGATGGAGTCGTTTATACGTTTGGAGGATCACGATATAAAAGGTAAATCTTCAACTTTTATTGATCCATTTTTGCTAACTATTTGGGATCGGAACAAATTTTTACAAGATACATTACATGAAAATTCCCGAGGAGATCAGAAGTTTGTTAGTTATAGAGCTTTCAAAGAAATTTCGTTGGAAAAAGAAGTAAGGTTGAGTTGTTTAATCATCATTGGACAAGGAAGAGAGGTTGTGCTGCTTAAAAAGACAAAGGAATGGCATAATGCATGGATAAAACGCAATGAATCCTTTGATGTTGGCAATGAAGCATTGAAGTTTGATGATTATTTTGATGGCATAAGTGAAGAGGAGATGTATGAAGAGTTGGAGCTTTCACGGAGGAAAAAGGCGAGGGAACTCTTGATCTTTACATAGCCACACTTAAGTGTGGGGAGAGTCGAGCTTTAAGACTCCTTAATAAAGAAACGCTTTCTCGCGGCAACCTGTGGTTTGTTTTCTTTTCTTTTCTATTTTTAGTTTTATTTTTTGTTTTTATTAGTAGGCATTTGATATGCAAGCCAACGGAGTGGATGAAATATTTTGCACATGGTACGAGTTTTGGTCGACAAGGGGGAGTTTATTTTCTTCTTTTCTATTTTCTTTTCTCACAATTTTTTTAAGTTTTAATACAATAAGGGCATTGTACAATTCAAGTGTGGGGAGGGGGTAGAAAAGAAGTCTACTTGTCTTTAGGTGCAAATTTTTGAAAATTTCATGATTAGTTTAACTATTTACATAACTGAGCGCACCAACCCTGTTACATTTTTGTGAGGATTCGAGCCATTATAGCATACACTTTATATGCTTTTATCTTCATTTTTGTATAAGTGTGCCGGTGACTTGTAGACTTTACAACTTGACACTATATACGCTTCGAGGCTATGAATGAGCATAGGTTTTTAACTTATCAGTAACTAGGAAAGAGGCAAAACAATTAGGATTGTTAAACCGTTGAATTGGCCTTTTCGTTTCTTAATTATATAGAGTCAGTAGCTACACTGGTTACTAGACTCACACTACCCTACAGGCACTTATTTTTAGTGTTTGAGACGTTTAGATACTATTTTTGCACCAAACCTATTCTTTTCATCAACCATTCACATAAATTTCCATAAATTCAGCCTTCATGTTTTAAAAGTCAATTAATCCAAATATTTTTGTTGAAAATTTTCCTCTTTTATGAACTTGGTTAATTATTAAAAGAATCGATGTATATTTTGGCTTGGAGGTTTTAAGTTTTGGGTTCACGAAGAAATTCACATAGTGGATGCAACAATGAAATAAGTTTTCACCAATTTTGATGGACCTTTTAAGCGGTGTCTTTTAAAGTTAAATCTCGTACTAGGTAACCGATATTAGTCGAAGTAATTTAACGACCTTTGCAAGATAGTTTCAAATTAACGTGTAATTTAATGACATTTAAAGCTTGAAGAATGCGTTGGGTAGTCGTTGGAGAACTAAAGCGAAAATTGGTTTGGGGTTTTGATCAGAAGTTGTCACTGAAGAAAATAATCAATCGAGTTTTGAAAGTAAAATAGATTTTTAACCTAAATGTTTGGATTTTTAGACTAATTGTTACTTCATTGAGTTGTTCATCATTATACAACTGTTTTATCACCATATTTCCATTATCCTATAATTTCACTTTCATTCCATATTCCATTTTTACCCATCGCCCATTGTTACAACCATAAGTCCTCTTAACTAGTTACTTAGACTCTATTGGTGGAGAAACGTAACGTTTTCAAGCCTATGATAGAATAATTGTCATGACTGAGCTTTGAGCGATTTAACATATATTGCACTAAGATTAGCTTTTCAAGTGATTGAGTGTTATACTTCCCAAATCATGAGATGTTTAGTTATGCATTTAAATATTGGCTTGGTAATTGTTAAATCCATCTTCGTAAATCAATTTTTTTATAATTTACTTGATTCGTTTAGTATTTTATTTTTATTGAAGATGATTGTTTTATTCTAAATCTCATAGTCCACTTGAGGACAAGTAGGATTCAAGTGTGGGGAATTTGATATGCTTAAAATAATTGACATTTTCTTAATCATATTTCTCTTTCTACTCTTGTTTTTCGCATTTTGTTACGATTTGGGTAGTTTTTTCGTATATATATATATGCAAATAAGAGTTAAGCTTGGATAATGGAGCAAAAAGGAGGTGGAAACGGTAGAAAATGTGGCTAAAACGAAGAATCTACGAAGAATTAAAGTTGAAGATCATACGTGAAAAGTGTTCTAAGCACCTCCACCGTTTTGATCATAACTTCTTCATACGATATCCGATTTAGGTGCTTCAAATTGGAGAAGAAAGAAGAAAGAGAGACCTACAATTTATATTTTGGAAGAAAGTTCATCAGATCACTCCAGCCGGTGGCTGAGTTATTTTAGCTGGCGGTTGAATCTCAAAATCTCAAAAATCAGTTGTGGGTCAAACGAAACGTAGTGCGCAAGGAATTTTGGAAGGTCGGCCAGACCCCTATTTAAGCTAATCTTTGGGTTACGAATCAAGAATCCTTTTTTACACTTTTCCACCACCAAAGGTCGACCAGGAGAGCTGCTAGAAGGGTTTTTGAGGCCTCAGATCACGTTGGAAGCCACGATTAACGCAAATTAATCGTGTTTGAAGATTGTTTACGTTGGTTTGTCTTTTTGGCTTAATTCGTACTAAAACATGCCTTTGTTTATGACTTCTTTTGCTGATTTTATTCAATCTATCATGAACTAAATTTAATTGAGTGTTTGCTTGGATTGTTTAGCTTGATGTTATGAATCATTAAGTTTTATGTTGAAGTAATTGGTTTTTCCTTTATTATTATCGTTTAATCGCAATCCTACTTAGGTAATTCGTAGTCGATAGATTAAATTGATAACAATAGTGAATTAAACGCACAATTTAGGGTGGATAAATCTAAGATAGCTCTTGATGTACGACAACTGTTCGTACCATCTTTCCTTAATATTGAAGGATTAGACGACTCTAATAGGAAGTCTAGTTAATTGAGAAATCACAGTTTAACTAATTCAACATAATCTTATAATTCATAATTCAAGTGAAACATTAAATCCTAGTGAACACTACTTTTACAATATCTGATTACATCTTGAAAACGTTTTCAAACATCTTTTTATTCACAGTCCACTTTAGTTAATTGATTATTATTTTGCTTTAGTTACTTACTTAATCGAAATACGTTCACGCAGAACTAAAACGTCCCCCCTGTTTATTTGCTTTCATTAGTTTAATTAATTATTTGAAATAACGAATTAAAATACACGTTCCCTGAGTTCGATCCGGACTTACTAGATCTACTACCATACGATCAGGTACACTGCTTGTATTTTGTGATAGTCTACTTTAGTAATATCCTTGTCGTACCTATAAATAAATTTACGTTAAAAAATTCACATCAAGGGTAATTGTATCAACAACGATTTTTAGGTATTATTTCGGTGTACCATATTTCGTCTTTAGTCGGTATATATTTTGACCCATTATTTTGTCATGCTTTATTTGAATTTGCGGGATTATATTTTAATTAGAACTAAGTGCCTATTAGTTAATACGCTTTAAGATATAAGTTCGTCGGTGTAGCTTATGATCATCGTAAACATAATTTAAGTTCCCGGAATCCGTTTTAACACCCGATTCTAATTACAAACATTATAATTAACATCTAAAACATTATTTCACTAATTAATCCTAATTATACTCCAATTCCATAATTCGTTCGATTAAAATCTCATTGGCGCGCAACGGTTGAAAAATACCCGAAACGACTCAACGTAACACCGTAATACCCTAATAATCAAAATGACCAAACTACCCTTGACCTTGGGACTCATTTTCCAGCCATGTGGTCCCCACCCACATGCGCAAGAGTCAAATTGTTTGTGTGCAAGATTTCTTGGACTAATTGTTTGGAAATGCATCGAACTTTACATCAAAAACTATTGTATGCATCCATCTTTAAATTGGTCTATTGTATGTATCTAACTTTCAAAAATCTCTATTGTATATATCCAACCAATGAAATCTTAGCAAACCGATGATGTGGCAACTTACGTGGCACATTATATGGATGACACGTATTGTTGAATACATACAATAGCAGATTTTTGAAAGTTGGATACATACAATAGAGATTTTTGAAAGTTAGATACATACAATAGACCAATTTAAAAATGGATGCATACAATAGTTTTTGATGTAAAGTTCGATGCATTTCCAAACAATTAACCCAGATTTCTTTCATAAATTTTCAAGTGAGTTTTTATTTTTCTTGCATTTCTTTCATAAATTGTTATAAAACATATACTAATTCATACCATTTTCAAGCCCTAATTGAAGATTCAAGCAAGGAAAGCTCAAGAAAGCTATGAATGATCATCATTGTCTTCATCTTCTTTTCTTTCCATAAACTCAAGGGTATAAACTCAAAACTTCATAATCTAACTCTAATCTTAAATTTTCAAAATTATAAACACTTTTTACCATCTTCTAAACAACTTTTTATACAAAATACCAAACAATATATAAAAATAATTTTTTTGTTAAAAACATATTTCTAATGATAAAATATGTTGAAATCCTAAAGAAACTTGTATTTTGAAACCCAAAACGTTATCCGGTAAAGTTTTGTTTTTCGGTTAACCGGAGAATCTTTAAAACCAACCTAAACACCTCTGAAATTCATCACATTTTTATCTACAACTTATTTTTGTGAAAAAGTGATGACTGTGAAGTTTCATAAATTTATGATTATTTATGATTATTTATGAATTTATTATGTATTTATTATTGTTTAATACGCTAAAATATGGATTAAATACTTAACCGACTTCATCAATCATGAAAATTTCACAGAAAGTCTATTATATATGTGGAAACTCATATATAAAATTTCGTAAATATTGGACTTAATTTGAAATTTTGGTGAATTTTATACGATTCTAGATTATCGAAAAAGGCTTAAAAATGGTTAAATATATATATTGGATATTAAATTGTTAAACATAATTTTTGGCACACTTTAAAACATGTAAAAATAATAAATTTAATTTTCCATTAATTTATGAGTATTTTTAATATTTTTTATAATTAATTCGGTGAATATACATACTGGACTTTAGTTGACCCGACCTTCGTAAATCATTACCACGTCAAATTTCAATTTAAAAAATTACGACGAGTTTGGGAAATTTTGAGTGTTTTAAGCAGAATTTTATGCTTATCGACAAGGTCGACCAATTCGATCAGTGAGACGACACGATTCGGGACATTGTACCCCTTAACCGGAAGGTCTGTCCTGGATTATAATTAATAGGTGTCGAGAGTCGTGCGGGCGGGTGGTAACTTAAGAAAACGTCAACCCATATCCAATCATCTTCATACGAAATACGTCACGACAAACCTCAACATACGTCTCCAAGATTTATCGGCATACGTCATACGTCTCATTAAACCGCAAATTCACATTTCTTCTTGTTCCGACAATCATTTAACTTCGTCTACGTCCCACTAACTTGCATGTATATTAATTTAATTACGCCTTAACTATACTGATGATCATAGGTTATACTGTATTGGGCTTAATCTTATAAGTATTTATTTCTTAAAAAAACTACTTTTATTAAATTGGGCATTCGGGAGTTTGAGGTTATACCTCCCATACTTAGCCGTTTCCCGGCATATTTACATTGTGAGTATTTCGTAGCCATTTTTACTGTTTTAATATTTGGGCATTAAAAGCATGATTTAGACTATTTTATCTTGTCTCATTGTGGAATAGGATTGCCTTTAGACTGTCACCCTTCTTGTATGGCCTTTGTGGTATGTAAGGCCCCTTTTAGACACCTGTTAACTCATTTTGAGCCCGCGGTTCATATATATAGATCTATATGGGTGTTTGGACTCACCCTCGTTGTTCATAGGTTGTGAGTGTGCAGTACGTGTACCTATGTGTCAATGTTATGACCGACTATTTTATTCCTAGTTCCATTGGTCTTGCAAACCAATGGCGGGGGTTATGTCGCTATTTTGTCAAGGATCATATGTATTTATCTAAGGCAATGTACATGTCGCACTATGTTATAGTTCAAGATACTTAAACTGATTTGAAATATATATTTTTGGGGTCAAAACTTTTTTTTGGAAATTTATTTATAAACTTACGAATTATTCACCGAATTTATGTTGACATATTATTTTTACGCTTTTCATTAGTTTAAGGTTACAACTCGATGATATGCTTTTGTTTACTATTATGTGGATCGTTTACTATTGCTTTTGTGGAACTTGCTGCATAGTTTAGTTCCTAGATGATCTTTGTATTTTGATATGTATCGTTGTATTTTGATCACACTTATTATTGTATTGATGTAAAACTTTGGTATGTCTAATATTAGTTGTTTGTTGTGACCTTGACTCCTGATACTTATGATATTGTTACACCTTGGGTTTCCGCCTAATCGGGGTGTGACAGAGATTGGTATCAGAGCCAGTGGTTCATAGCGAACTAGGTGGCGTTTTATGTGAATCACCTAGACTATGGCTTTAGGTTTTTAAATCAATCTATCTGATTTACCCGAATTTTGGCCTTTAGGTGTTTTTCCTATAATTGCTTTTACTTGCTTTCTCACATGGCCTTTATTCCTGACGTGCACACTTTACTTTTATTTTAGACGATTGCACCGAAGAAAGCCCTTAAGACCCGTAAACCGCCACCGAAACGTAAGAGCACTAGAGGTGGTACGACTGAGAATGATGGGACTAATCATATTGATCAGAGGATCTCCGACCGTCTATATTGCCAGATATATTATCGAAGTTTGGGGAGAGTCTACTTCAGAGTATGCGAGGTTCGACCCCCAACGGAGCGGGTACGAACACTTGATCTGATGGTGCGGGTACTGGTATTGGTGGATCTGGTTCGAGAGGTCCGACTGTGGTTATTGATGATTCTCCTCGAAGTTGCACATACAATAATTTTATGGGTTGTAAGTCGATTGAGTTCTGAGCTATCGAGGATGCGATTACTGCTCTCCACTAGTTAGAGAAGACCGAGTCAGTATTCGAGGTTTCTGGTTGTGCAGATGCGGACCGGGTCAAGTTTTCTACTTATTTGTTCCATGGGTAAGGCTTTGTCATGGTGGAACACGATTGTTCGGACCCGAGGTCGTGATGAGGTCGGTTTTTATGACATGGGATCAGTTGCGGGCACTCATGTTGAATGAGTATGTGTCGGCCCATATGATTCAGCGTTTGGGGAATTAGTTGTGGAATCTCACCATGCAGGGATATGATGTTAGCGGATATACGAACAGGTTCTATGAGCTATCCCAGTTAGTTCCGCATTTAGTCAAGCATGAGGAGAATAGGGTTGCTCGTTACATTCATGGATTGTAGCAGACTATTCGTGACAATGTTATTTCTGCTAGACCAGGTACACTTGAGAGTGCTATGGAGATTGCCAACCCATTGACAGAGAGCATGATTAGAGGAGGTTTACTGCAGAAGAAAGAGGTTCGCAGGGATCAAGGCCATAATCGGGGTAAGAATTCTCGCTTCAGTGATTCTAGGAAGAGGAGTAAGGGTTATGATCAGAATCCCCAGCCTGTTCAGTCTTATGCCGCAGTTTCTGTTGATAGTCAGGGAAAGCGCCCTCGTTGTGACAAGTGCACTGGTTCTCATGCTCCGGGTGCAGCATGTTGGTTCTGTGAAAAATGCAACAGGAAGGGTCATACTTAGCGCTTTTGCGACACTACTTCCAAGGTTGTTTTCAATGTGGTGATCCGGGACTTCTTCGTAACCGATGTCCTAAACTACTTTCTGTTTGCACAAATCTCTCTTATAGGTTCTAGTGTTGATACTGCACGAGGCACATTGGGATCGGCACATTGGGATCCTCAAGTTGTGACCGGGTACATTTCTCATCAATAATCATCCTGCTTTTGTACTATTTGATTCTGGTGCGAATAAGAGCTTTGTATCTGTGATTTTCGGCCTTTATTAGCTAGTGCTTCTAGTCCTTTAGTTCCTGCTTACGAGGTAGAATTAGAAGGTGGTAGTTTGTTACGGGCCAGGGAGATTCTTCTTGATTGTTCTCTTACTTTAGTTGATTCATCCTTTCTATCGATCTTATTCCTATGCGAATTGGAATTTTTGATATCGTCGTGGGCAGGGACTTGGAATCTGCGAGTACATTAGGCGTGATTGTGAAGTGTTCCTTGGTCATCTAGTGAAGAAGGATTTTGCCGTGAGTATCGCCGACTAGCCCCGATTGTTTGCGAGTACGCCGATGTTTTTCCAGATGATTTACCTGGACTTCCTCCTAGTAGACAGGTTGAGTTTCACATAAATCTTATTCCTGGAGCAGCACCAGTTGCTAAGGATCCATACCATTTAGCGTCGTCAGAGATGATTGAGTTGGCTAGTCAGATTCAGGAGTTAGTCGACAAGGGTTTTATTCGTCCGAGGTTTTCCCCGTGGGGTGCTCGCGCTCTTTTCGTGAAGAAGAAAGATGGGTCCATGCGGTTATGTATTGATTATAGAGAGCTGAATAAACTGACAGTGAAGAACCGCTTCCCTCTCCCTCGTATTGACGACTTAATCGACCAGCTTCAAGGTTCTTGTTTCTTCTCGAAGATTGATCTCCGATCTGGGTATCATCAATTGCGTGTTCAGGAGGATGATATTCCGAAGACTGCGTTTCGTACTTGATATACGAGTTTCTTGTTATGCCGTTTGGTCTTACCAACGCGCCTGCAACCTTCATGGATTTGATGAACCGAATTTTCCGTCCTTACCTTGATAAGTTTGTTATTGTAATTATCGAAGACATTCTCATCTATTCTCGTAGTCGTGAGAAACACAAAGAGCATTTACGATTGGTTCTAGATTTACTTCGGAAAGAGAAGCTTTACGCTAAGTTCTCGAAGTGTGAGTTTTTGTTGACAGAGGTTCAGTTTCTTGGCCACGTGATTAGCGCGAAGGTTATTTATGTCGATCCTGCCAAGATTGAGGCCGTTAAGAGTTGGGATTCGCCTAAGACGCCATGACCGATCAGATCATTCTTGGGTTTATGCCCGTATTACCGCAAGTTCACAGAAAATTCCTCGAAGATAGCTTACCCAAAAGAATGAGCAGTTTGTGTGGGGCTCTGAGCAGGAGGATGCATTGTAGTTACTGAAGCAGCGGTTATGTGATGCGGCGATTTTGAGTTTTCCAGTGGGTACATAGAACTTCGTAGTTTATTGTGATGCGTCCCATAAGGTCCTTGGTAGTGTATTGATGCATAACGGGAAGGTTATTGCTTACGTCTCTCGTCAGTGGAGTGGAAGGTCCATGAGCAGAATTATACTACGCATGATTTAGAGCTTGAAGCATTTTTTTTCGCATTGAATATTTGGTGTCATTATTTGTGCGGGACGAAGTGCACCGTGTTCACATATCATAAGATGTTGAACATGCGCCAGCGTAGATGGGTTGAGCTACTCACCGATTATGATTGCGACATCAAGTATCATCCTGGTAAGGCGAATGCTAAGGAGAATGTGGTCGCCGATGCTTTGAGTCGTAAGGAGACAGTGAAGCCCGTTAGAGTTCCTTCTTTGGTTATATCAGTGCAGACGAGCTTGAAAGCTCATATCATTCAGGAAAAGCAGGAGGCTTTTGCGGAGGATAGACTTAGGGATGAGTACTTCTTTGGGTTAGCTCTGCAGTTGGAGCCGAAGGACGACAGTGTATTATATTTTCTTAATCGTATTTGGGTTCCCGTTAGTCTACGAAAGTTAATCCTTGATGAGGCACATAAGTCGAATTATTCTGTTCATCCTGGTGCCGACAAGATGTATCAAGATCTGAGAGATTTTTATTGGTGGCCTGGCATGAAGCGAGCAATTGCAGAGTATGTCAGCAAGTGTTTGACCTGTTCTAAGGTCAAGGTGGAGTATCAGAAGCCATAGAATCCGTCTGGGCTTCTTCATCAGCCCAAGATTCCTATATGGAAATGGGAGCGTATTATGATGGACTTTGTTACTAAGCTTCCGAGATCTTCTGGTGGGTTTGATAGTATTTGTGTTATTGTAGACCGGTTAACGAAATATGCTCATTTTCTTCCTATTCGTAAGACTTATATGATGGAGCTAGACTTTATATTTCTAAGATCGTGGCAAACCATGGAGTTCCTATTTCTATTATTTATGACCGAGATGCCCGATTTACTTCTCTTTTCTCGCAGTCACTTCAGAGTGCATTGGGTACAATATTAGAGATGAGTATTGCATATCATCCCCAGACGGACGGGCATAGTGAAAGGACCATTCAACCTTAGAGAATATGCTTCGGGCGGCGCCATTGATTTTGGTGGGAGATGGGATAGACATGTGCCTTTGATTGAGTTTTCGTATAACAACAACTACCACACGAGTATTAAATGTGCGGAATTTGAGGATTTGTATGGCCGGAAGTGTAGGCCTCCGTTATGTTGGGCAGAGATAGGTGACAGTCAGATCACAGGGCCGGAGATTATCTGGGAGACGAAAGATAAGATCTTTAAGATTAAGGACCGTTTGATTGCAGCCAGGATCGACATAAGAAGTATGATGACGTACGTAGACGTCCTCTTGAGTTTAGTGTTGGAGATATAGTTTTGTTGAAGGTGTCTCCATGGAAGGGAGTTGTTCGGTTTGAGAAGCGGAGCAAGTTGAGTTCGTGTTATCCATGTTGGTCCTGCTGCTTCATAGTGACTTTCACATTTCAAAGTTGAAGAAATGCCTAGCTGATGATTCTTTGTTAGTTCCCTTTGAGAATTTACAGATTGATGATAGACTCCATTTTGTTGAGGAGCCGATTGATATTCTTGATCGCGATGTTAAGCGCTTGCGCCAGAGCCGGATTCCTATTGTGATGGTTCGCTGGAATTCGAGATTTGGAGCTGAGTTTACTTGGGAGCGCGAGGATGAGATGTTGCGCAAGCACCCCCATCTCTTTTCAGGAGATTCTACCCAATATTAATTTCGAGGACGAAATTTCCTTTTTGTTGGGGAGACTGTGACAACTGCGATTTTTAGGTATTATTCCGATGTGCCATCTATTTTCTTTAGTTGGTATTTATTTTGACCCATTATTTTTGTTAAAGTTGTCACACTTTATTTGAATTGCCGGGATTATATTTTAATAGAACTAAAGTGCCTATTACTTAATACGCTTTAAGATTTAAGTTCGTCGGTGTAGCTTATGATCATCGTAAACGTAATTTAACTTTCTGAAATCAGTTTTAACACCCGATTCTAATTACGAACATTATAATTAACATCTAAAACATTATTTCACTCATTAATCCTAATTATACTCCAATTCCATAATTCGTTCGATTAAAATCGCATTGGCGTGCAACGGTTGAAACATACCCGAAACGACTCAACGTAACACCGTAATATCCTAATAGTCAAAATGACCAAACTACCCTTGACCTTTGGACTATTTTCCAATGCACATGAAAAGGTATGTATATGTATGAATAAGGTAAGGTTAAGGTTCGGGTTTGATAATAATAAACTAACACCGTTCGGGCCATTATATACAAGACCATTCTATAATCGCATGCGGAGCTAGGACACTTTAAATCGTAAATCCAGCAAGCTCGGCACTACGAAATATCAAGATGGAATCACTGCATAAAAAAGTCCCTAGTATTGTGTTATCGCTATTATTATCGAGTTGGTTTTAAAAGTTAGTTTTTATAAAAGTTTATAAAACTCAGCAAGTATCTTTAAGTTTTACCCAACTTTAAAGTAGCATATCTCGCCCGTTTCTTATCCGATTTTAATGAATCTTATATAGAAACGACCGCGTTTGAAATACCTTTCAAATGCTTTAGGCCTTGAAACCAGATTAAAAGTCTACTGATATTTATAAGAGAAGCACTAACAGTAGGTTTTAGGGTTTTCTCAAAGTATATGTTAACTTCAAAGTATCATAACTCCTTGGTCGTTTATCCGGCTTTAGTGTTCTTTTTATGGAAATGTAGGCATTTGATTTAAATTTCAAATGCCACTGGTCTCATGGCATAATTCAAAACCATTTTCCCCAGAAATAATAAAAGGTCTGCGAGTATGCAGATTGTGGGTCAAGGAATTAGGTCAAACTTTAAAATGGTATATCTTGCTCGATATCTATCCGTTTTTAACGAATCTTATATCGAAATGACCAGGTTTAAAATATGTTTCAAATTCCACTTGTATCGTGGTCTATATTAAAGCAGAATGTTTTTAATGGTCAAAATAGTCTACTGACCTGTTGTTGTTGTTCCAGAAATTATGATAACTTTAAAATACCGTATCTCATTCGTTATTTATCCGTTTTAATGAATTTTATATCGAAACGACCGTGTTTGAGTTATATTTAAGATGATATAGGTCTCATAGTCTGGTTTGAATTTTTTTTTTTCCGAGGTCATGGTGAACAGTCGGATATACAGTGGGTTTTTCAAGTTTTGTAACACTTCTTTATATGTAACATGTTTATGCATATGTGATATATGTAATATGATATATGAACTATAAAACATGATATAAGAAGTATGAAATATGTAAAAAGGTTAGTAATAACATACCTAAGTGTTATGTATGAAGATCTTGATGCAACTTTCAAACTACCAAGGTTTGATTCTAAGTTCTTGTATGAAATATGTGTGAGTGGGATTTTGTGTTGGTGATTCTCCTTGGTTCTTCTCTTGGCCGAAATTTAAAGAGCAAGGAGGGAGGGAGAAGAGTTTTTCACTTGGTGGTTAATGAGCAAGTTAAATGGATGGAAGGGGTCTAGTATTTATAGCCAAAGGAGAGAGTGGAGTCATGAGTGCTAGCACATGGGAGGTATGGTCTATTGAGTTCAATAGTGAAATGGTCAAGTGTGTAAGTGACTAAACCCATGTGATCAAGGACACCACCAACTCATTTAACTAGTCAAGCAAGCAACAAACAACTTGTAGGTGATTATTTAAATCAAAGGAGGAGAGAAAATAGGGGTTTGGTCGTGGGTTTGGGTAGGGGGTTGGGTTGTCATTTTTGCAAACTCTAGGGTCCTAAGTGAAGTCCTTGTATGCTTAGGGTGTTTTGTGTAAGTTGTGTATTATATATATATATATATATATATATATATATATATATATATATATATATATATATATATATATATATATATATATATATATATATATATATATATATATATATATATATATACATATATATATATATATATATATATATATACATATATATATATATATATATATATATATATATATATATATATATATATATATATATATATATATATATATATATATATATATATATATATATATATATATATGCATGCAAAGTTCCATACATGCAAAGTTGATGCATAAATCATGATTTTATGCATGAAATATTGGACTAGAATTATTGTTGTAAAAATGTTTATTTTATGTGAATATTTGATCCCGTATACCTAATCCCGGTATCCGTATATGTTTTTGACGTAGTTAACTAGTATCATTTATGTATAGGTTGACCTACCGGTCGTAAATAAATCAAAACATATACAAGTTGAGTAATAGTGTTAAAAGAATTTAGTCGGTGTGAACCTGGATTTTTGCGGGTTGTCACAAAAATCGAACCTTGCTTGACATGGTACGATATATGATGAACCTTACAACTTTACCATTATCTTTATGGGTTTATGCCTTAGAGTCTACTGTAGGCTTTCTCAACATGGTTCCATCTAAGAAGGTTGATAAGATACCATATTAAATATGGTATGGGAGAGCCCCTAATTTGTCTTACTTAAAGGTTTGGGGATGTGAGGCACTCTTTAAACCCGATACGCCTGACAAACTCGAGCAAAGATCTGTTAAGTGCATCTTCGTAGGATACCCAAAGGAAAAAATGGGTTACTACTTCTATAGTCCTTCCGAGAATACTGTGAAAGTTGCTCGGTATGCTGAGTTTTTCGAAACAAGGCTTATCACTCAAGGAAACAGTGGGAGGGTTGTAGAGCTTGACAAGCTTCAAGAGGAAGATACATCACCTTCTACTCACACTGGTGATCAATAATTTCGGCGGGGGGAAATAAGTGAGCCTCAAGTCATGCCTCAATCTGATCCTCAAGTTGGGATTGAGCTGCCTCATTCTCGAACTCAAATTGCTTATGCTCCAATTCGTAGGTCCGAAAGAACAATACGTATACGTAATAGATTGAACTTAAACGTTAATCTAGAGGAGGATGGTGTATCAGGGGATCTTAATGAACCTCAAACCTTGAAAGCTGCATTATCATGGCCTGACTCTGACAAATGGCTTAAGGCTGCGAATTTGGAGATGCAGTCCATGAAAGACAACGACGTTTGGGATTTGGTTGATCGTCCACCAAATACCAAAACGGTGGATTGTAAATGGCTCTTTAAAATAAAGACTGACATGGATGGCAATATACATATCTATAAAGCTCGTCTCGTGGCAAAAGGATTTACTCAAGTTTATGGAATAGACTATCGGGAAACCTTTTCCCAGTGGCAGACATTAGGGCTATTAGAATTCTCTTAGCCATAGCGGCGTTCTATGAAAATGAGATAAGGCAAATGGATGTCAATACAACCTTCCTGAATGTTTATCTAGACGAAGACGTCTATATGAATCAGGTGTGCAAGCTTAAAAAATCCCAACAAGGCGTGCAAGCTTAAAAAAATCCATTTATGGACTTAGGCAAACATCACGAGTTGGAATAAAAGATTTGATGAAGAAATCAAAAAGTTTGGTTTGGTTCAGAATTTCGATGAGCCATATGTATATCAAAAATATAGTGGGAGTAATGTTACTTTTCTAGTCTTAAATGTAGATGACATATTGCTAATGGGAAACAACATTTCAATGCTTGAAGATGTTAAATCTTATCTTGGAAAGTGTTTTTCCATGAAAGACTTAGGAGAGGCAATATTTATTTTGGGAATCAAGATCCCGAGAGATAGATCTAAGCGGTTGATAGAGTTAAGTCATAATGCTTATATTGATAAAATACTAAAGCGATTTAGTATGGAAAATTCCAAGCGTGCATATTAACCAATGCAAGATGGACTTAAACTTAGTATCAAGGATTGTGCTTCTACACCTCAAGAGGTGGAGCGTATGCAAAGGATAATGTATGCTTCAGCTATAGGGTCTATTACGTATGTGGTAAGTTGCACAAGACCTGATGTTGCTTTTGCTCAAAACGTTGTTAGCAATTTTAAACAAAATCCAGGCGAAAGACACTGGATTGCTGTAAAGAACATATTGAAGTACCTTAGGGCTAATAAAGATATGGTTCTAGTGTATGGTGGAAATCCTGAGACTGAACTAAAAGTTACTGGTTACTCTGACGCCGTATTTCAAACTGACCATGATGACACCAAATCTCAAACTGGATATGTGTTCACCATGAATAGAAGAGATGTAGTTTGGAAAAGCAAGAAGAAATCCACTACACCCATGTCTGCAACAGAATCGGAGTACAAGCTACTGAAGCTGCAAAGGAAGTTGTTTGGATCCGGAAAATTATTTATGGACTTGGTGTTGTTCCCACAGCCAAGTCTCCTATGGATATGTATTGTGTTAGGTCTCAATAAGATCTGAAACAATGGCTAATCAATCACAAATAAGTATTTAGACGTTAATTAATATTAATAGATTGATTACTCAGTTTCAATTATTATTATTGCGGAATATATAATTACAACGAATGAAAATAACACACAGTTATATTTCTCAGAAAAGTGCAACGATTACAATGTTCAAGCTCACTATTTATACACAATAATAGTGAGCTTGATAAGTATGAATCGAAGAAAATCTTCTAAAAAGATAGAAGATTTTATCTAACTGTCATACCTAAATTAAAGCACTACGTCTCTTTATGAAGCTGAGTAGTCAGCTCCATAATGCCTTAACTGATTTAGTCACTCAGACTCAGTCACTCAGACTCCTCAGACTCAAATCACTCAGACTAAGACTTAATAAACAGATTATTAACTTGGGTTAAATCGTTGATTCTCCCAACATATTGCGACAACACTGGTTCAATTATCATAGCCAACGAACCTCGTGTTCAGAAAGAAGCTAGACACATTTAGAGGAAATTTCACTATGTTCGTGAGCAAGTCAATCAGGTGAAATTCGAGTACTTGATATCGCATATTTTAGTCATATTATTATATGCGATATTTATCTTTTTAAAGTTTAATTCATAACGGATTTTGGGAATTTCGGGCAATTGTGGTATTAAAATGTTATACAGGTATTAGCCGGAGTTCTAGAGCGGAAGTGACACAATTGGAGCTGAAAATGAAGAAAACGGGTCGATGTTGTATTCCCGTTATATTTGGAGACTATAATGAATTGGTTACGAAAGATGAGGCAAAAAACGAGCAGCCAAACAAGAAACTGAAAAAGGCCCTGGGACTCCCGTCCCGCAGAGTTTTGGG
>CAJVGC010000432.1:42727719-42846904 GCA_910822075.1 Senecio squalidus
GGGGATTGTGCTTTCTACACCTCAAGAGGTGGAGCGTATGCAAAGGATAATGTATGCTTCAGCTATAGGGTCTATTACGTATGTGGTAAGTTGCACAAGACCTGATGTTGCTTTTGCTCAAAACGTTGTTAGCAATTTTAAACAAAATCCAGGCGAAAGACACTGGATTGCTGTAAAGAACATATTGAAGTACCTTAGGGCTAATAAAGATATGGTTCTAGTGTATGGTGGAAATCCTGAGACTGAACTAAAAGTTACTGGTTACTCTGACGCCGTATTTCAAACTGACCATGATGACACCAAATCTCAAACTGGATATGTGTTCACCATGAATAGAAGAGATGTAGTTTGGAAAAGCAAGAAGAAATCCACTACACCCATGTCTGCAACAGAATCGGAGTACAAGCTACTGAAGCTCGGAAAATTATTTATGGACTGGGTGTTGTTCCCACAGCCAAGTCTCCTATGGATATGTATTGTGTTAGGTCTCAATAGATCTGAAACAATGGCTAATCAATCACAAATAAGTATTTAGACGTTAATTAATATTAATAGATGATTACTCAGTTTCAATTATTATTATTGCGGAATATATAATTACAACGAATGAAAATAACACACAGTTATATTTCTCAGAAAAGTGCAACGATTACAATGTTCAAGCTCACTATTTATACACAATAATAGTGAGCTTGATAAGTATGAATCGAAGAAAATCTTCTAAAAAGATAGAAGATTTTATCTAACTGTCATACCTAAATTAAAGCACTACGTCTCTTTATGAAGCTGAGTAGTCAGCTCCATAATGCCTTAACTGATTTTAGTCACTCAGACTCAGTCACTCAGACTCAGAGTTACTCAGACTCAAATCACTCAGACTAAGACTTTAATAAACAGATTTATTAACTTGGGTTAAATCGTTGATTCTCCCAACATATTGCGACAACACTGGTTCAATTATCATAGCCAACGAACCTCGTGTTCAGAAAGAAGCTAGACACATTTAGAGGAAATTTCACTATGTTCGTGAGCAAGTCAATCAAGGTGAAATTCGAGTACTTGATATCGCATATTTTAGTCATATTATTATATGCGATATTTATCTTTTTAAAGTTTAATTCATAACGGATTTTGGGAATTTCGGGCAATTGTGGTATTAAAATGTTATACAGGTATTAGCCGGAGTTCTAGAGCGGAAGTGACACAATTGGAGCTGAAAATGAAGAAAACGGGTCGATGTTGTATTCCCGTTATATTTGGAGACTATAATGAATTGGTTACGAAAGATGAGGCAAAAACGAGCAGCCAAACAAAGAAAACTGAAAAAGGCCCTGGGACTCCCGTCCCGCAGAGTTTTGGGCTGTAGTTGTTTGTTACGTTTAATGAAGCAGTTTTTTAGGTTTAATTATTATCATTATCATTATTGTAAGCAAGTTATTGGAGAGTATTGAAACCCTAGTTTGGACCACGAATTTTTGAAGCTATTTGGTATTTTTAGACTCATCAATTTCGTTGTTTAAGCATTCGGATCATTGGTACTTTAATACTTTTCGTTAGTTCTTTTAATATAAAGATGTTTCATTCAATTCTATTGTGTTGCGTTTTTATTATTATGAGTAGCTAAATTTCTTAACGTTCACTTGGATGATGTGATCAATTATGTAGGTTATTGTTTAATTACGTATATGTTGAACTGGATTTTATGTTTAATCGAAAAACCAATTGTAATCAGTTTTTGAATCTTGTTTAATCTTTTATATAAACTGTTAGTAATTCATCATAGGTATTCGAGAGGAACTTGTGACATTACAAAATAGTTTATGAAATAACTATCTGTCAATAATTAGTTTAAAGATATTAGTATTCGAGAGGAACTAGTATTAAAGATTTAAACAATAAAACGTGATTGTGGTTGTTAGTTAACTAGAGAGAGATCGGTTTAGTTAATTAAGAAGCTATTCGAGAGGAAGCTTTATAAGGTTAAATCATAAAATCGGCTTAGGTACTTATTGCTTAGTTGTCAAACGTAGAAATTATACACGAGAGTGGTAACTATACATGAGACGATTAAAGTTTTAATGGGAAACGAGAGTTCAAGTTAAATACCTTTTAAGTAGTTCAACATTGTCAGTAATTAAGTGATAACCGTAGTAATTGTGATCAAGTCCAAGTGAATGTATTTTTCATCAATTGTTTACAAACAAAATCTTTTCAGCGATTCATCTAAATCAACAAGTTTCTTAAATTTAAGTAGTTTAAGCACAGTGACAATCCGGTCACAACAAACCCACTTTTGTTTTATTAATTATTAATTACCTTTCAAACGTCAGTCCCTGCGAACGAACCTGATTTACCTAAAATTATACTATACTTGATTAGGTCCACTGCCTAAGATTGTGTAGTCGAGTCGTAAGTATTTCTTGTTTTTTAAATATACTCGATTTCGTACATCAAGTTTTTGGCGCCGCTGCCGGGGACTGTAGTTTTTGATTTTAATTAATAATTTTTGATTCGATCCTTTTAGGTATCAATTACTTGAAAGTTACTTTAATTGTTTATCAGGTGCTTTTCACGTTTTGGTTTTTGTTTAGTTGTGATTTACAGGTTGTAGATATTAGACGATGTACATGAGATATAGCAACTATTATGGATATTCGGATAAGGGGAATTACCAAGACCCAATATGTGATTTTGGATATTGTTATAGGTACGATAGAGGACGGGAGAACAACCAATCTTACGAACGGGAATTTTGGTATGAGGAAAATCAACCGAAGGAAGAAGAAGAGCAAGAGTTAAAAGACTTGTTTAAATCCTTTGTTGAAATGAACAAACAGTTAGATGATGAGATTCTTAACCAATTGGAATTGCTAAATCTTCGACTTGAACTTGATCGTCAGGATTTTGATGTCACAAAACAACGGTTAGAATGGCAGTTGGAGGAATTGGAAGAAAGAGCAGGGGGTCAACAAGAGGAACAATTAAATGAAATTTCAACACGGTGGGGATATGAGTATTGGGATGACGAAACTGAAAACAAAGAAGAAGCTGAACCTGAACCCAATGCGCCGCAGTCACACTCACTGCGACGCAGTGTTATCTCATAACCCGTTTCCGATTTTGACAGTGATTTTGAGTCGGACGAGGAAGAATGGGAGGACCCGGTAGTTCAAATATATATAGCCACATCCAAATCAGCTACTAGTCCACCGGTTCAAGTTTATGACACGGAAATTTTACAACAATTTAAAGAGGAGGAAGCAAAGGTACAACCTGAACCGCCAAAACCGTTTGCAAGAGAAGGTGAATTTTGGGATAAAATGCATTGGGTAAAGAGTTTAGATGAGGAATTGGAAGACTTCCTCGGATTGGATATAGGAATCTCGGATGGGTCAATTATTGGTGACTATGGAGATATTACTTGGGACGGATTAGAAAGAATGTTCGATTCAAATGTCGACTTAAGTACCACAAAGAACGGGGAAATAGGCAATGGTGTAAACAAGGAAATAGAGTGTTGGGAAACTATCATGGAAGAGGTTGAGGGGGATACGTATGTTGCGGTTTGGGATTTTTATAAGAATATATATGTGAAATCGGTTAGGAGTTATTTCAAAGAAGAGCCTGAAAATGTTCATGTCCACTTCCGACCATTTGTGACTTGTTTAATTTATCGGGAAACGAGGGAGTGGAATGACGAATGGGTCAAAAGGAATGATGTGCTTGATGCCTCCAACGATCTCTTTATCTTGGATGACTCGATTGACACGTGTATGGGAGGCAACCCGGTTTGTTGTATCATTCCCTTTATTTTTGATTTTATTTTCTTTTTACATTTTCAGTAGTTTTAAGTAAGTTAGAAGTTTATCGAGTCAAAAAATATATATATATATATATTTGTCGAGTGGGACGCCCGTCACTAAATTTTGCACGAAATCACACAAGCACTTTGACTCCCGTCTAATGTTAACGTACCTTGTCTTCTTTTTCTGTCTTGTTTTTCCTTTGTTTTGAATCGTTTTGTACAATGAGGGCATTGTCCAACTCTAGTATGGGGGGCTTGAGGAAAAACATCTGTTATGTTTAGTTAGGTCAGTGTATTGTATTTTTAAATTAAAAAACAAAAAAACAAAAAAAAGTAAGATTTTGAGCCTTGAAAGCATTCATTTTAAATGCTACTTTTTCTTTTGTATGAGTGTGCCGATGGTTGATGACTTTAGAACTTGACATAGTCATACGTTTCGAGACCATAGATGAGCATTGCATTAGGGTAACCTAGTGTAATTTTGTACAACGTTAGGGGCAATTTAGGAATAAACCATTTGATTTAGCCTATTCATTTCTTGTTAAATAATTATAGCTTAATCACATTGGTTAGCTAATTTCCGTTAACCCTTTTGTAACACTTACTTTTAGTGTTAGATACTCTAGTTAACCATTTTGCGCCTAACTTATTCGTTTCATTTAAATCCACTAAATATTTTGTACATTAGCCTTTTCTTTTCATTTTTAGATGAGTCCGAACATAGTTTTGAGATTGCTATTGATTGTATACATTAAGATTGAAGTTAGAAGTGTTAAGGCATTGAAATTATCGAATATCGTTAGCCTTTGTATCATATATTTATTTGTTAGCAAAAGTAAAAAAAAACAAAACAAAAAAAGTTGTAAAGTTATGTAGTTTTATGTATTTTGAGTCTTTGAAGAAATAAAGTAGAAGTAGTTGTATTATGAGTTATGTAATTCGGAAGAATTTGAAGTTATATGGAGCAATTGGTTCATCAGCGTTTAGGAGTTCGGATTCATTCTAAGTTTAGATGTATACTACGCTCATTTGTATACTTTTACTTATTTACCCATTTAACCTCTATATACTTATTCACATGCCTTTACCTGTACATTACAACCCGAATAAAAGTCCCCGTTTAGTTGTACCTAGGCTCTAGTGGTGGAGAAACGATACTTTATCAAGCATATGATAGAAAACTCACCATGACTGAGCAATTGAGCGGATTTACAGAATATTCTACATACCCTTTAGACTAGTTCGAGAGATTTGTGTGAATTACTCCCAAATATTCGTGAGGTGTTTGGTTATACTTTTTAAATCATGGTTTGGTAATTGAATTGAATTGAACTGGATTTGCTTGAGGGCAAGCAAAGGTTAAGTATGGGGGATTTGATATCACATATTTTAGTCATATTATTATATGCGATATTTGTCTTTTTAAAGTTTAATTCATAACGGATTTTGGGAATTTCGGGCAATTGTGGTATTAAAATGTTATACAGGTATTAGCCGGAGTTCTGGAGCGGAAGTGACACAATTGGAGTTGAAAATGAAGAAAACTGGTCGATGTTGTATTCCCGTTATATTTGGAGACTAGAATGAATTGGTTACGAAAGATGAGGCAAAAACGAGCAGCCAAACAAAGAAAACTGAAAAAGGCCCTAGAACTCCCGTCCCGCGGAGTTTTGGGCTGTAGTTGTTTGTTACGTTTAATGAAGCAGTTTTTTAGGTTTACTTATTATCATTATCATTATTGTAAGCAAGTTATTGGAGAGTATTGAAACCCTAGTTTGGACCACGAATTTTTGAAGCTATTTGGTATTTTTAGACTCATCAATTTCGTTGTTTAAGCATTCGGATCATTGTTACTTTAATACTTTTCGTTAGTTCTTTTAATATAAAGATGTTTCATTCAATTCTATTGTGTTGCGTTTTTATTATTATGAGTAGCTAAATTTCTTAACGTTCACTTGGATGATGTGATCAATTATGTAGGTTATTGTTTAATTACGTATATGTGAACTGGATTTTATGTTTAATCGAAAAAACCAATTGTAATCAGTTTTTGAATCTTGTTTAATCTTTTATATAAACTGTTAGTAATTCATCATAGGTATTCGAGAGGAACTTGCGACATTACAAAATAGTTTATGAAATAACTATTCTGTCAATAATTAGTTTAAAGATATTAGTCTTCGAGAGGAACTAGTATTAAAGATTTAAACAATAAAAACGTGATTGTGGTTGTTAGTTAACTAGATTAAGAGAGATCGGTTTAGTTAATTAAGAAGCTATTCGAGAGGAAGCTTTATAAGGTTAAATCATAAAATCGGCTTAGGTACTTATTGCTTAGTTGTCAAACGTAGAAATTATACACGAGAGTGGTAACTATACATGAGACGATTAAAGTTTTAATGGGAAACGAGAGTTCAAGTTAAATACCTTTTAAGTAGTTCAACATTGTCAGTAATTAAGTGATAACCGTAGTAATTGTGATCAAGTCCAGGTAAATGTATTTTTCATCAATTGTTTACAAACAAAATCTTTTCAGCGATTCATCTAAATCAACAAGTTTCTTAAATTTAAGTAGTTTAAGCACAGTGACAATTCGGTCACAACAAACCCACTTTTGTTTTATTAATTATTAATTACCTTTCAAACATTAGTCCCTGCGAACGAACCTGATTTACCTAAAACTATATTATACTTGATTAGGTCCACTGCCTAAGATTGTGTAGTCGAGTCGTAAGTATTTCTTGTTTTTTAAATATACTCGATTTCGTACATAGTACTCAAAGTTCACACAGATGATAACTTAGCAGATCCCTTTACGAAGACTTTGTCAAAAACGAAGCTAACTCACTTAGCTGAGGGCATAGAACTTCGTTTATCTAGTAATCACATGTAAGTACGTGAATTTAGTATTTGGATATATGGATGTAATAAACAATTTTATTTATGAATGAAATAATATTTGTGATATTTTGTTTTCATTTGCTATAATGATTGTTATCCTATTTTTCATATTTATCCTTGAATAATATTGTGTAATATTATTTTAAATATCCGTTGTCAGTTGGTCATATGGGAATATGATTGAATTAAGACAATATATGAGTGTTTAGTCAGCTTGGCTCATGGTATACATTCGGATGCATACTGGATTATCTCACATGAACTATTGCTTATAGATCTTTGTCATTAAGTATACTTCACAAGGTTATTATCCTAAGACTTGAGATGCAAGTTTCTACTCATGTACTTAGTGCATTATTTGATCATAGTCAATAACTGTCCGATGTCACACCCCGCCAGTGGCGTAAACTCATGGTGTGGCCGATTGGCGATCGTCATAACACATTAGTAAATAAAGATATAATCTATATGAAATAAGTAAAAGTCGTATGTCATGACGTCGCCATGTCCAAGGTAAAACCCCTTGGTATACAATTACTTCAATCACTATATTGAAATAATATCCAAAATATATTCGAGAATGAAATAATGTACTTAGGCATGCAAGCCCGAAATATAATCAAATGTAAAGTATGAATACAAGCCACCACGCAAAATAAATCTAAGTCTCTAGGAGTCCAATCCAACTAGGTCCTATGCATGATCATTACCTGAAAGTAAAACTAAAAAGTCAACTCTAAGGTTGAGCGAGTTCATCGAGAATGTGATAAAACAGTTTAAGTAAACATTTGAAGATAAGTTTCAAAATTTAGCAAGTTTCCGAAAAAAGAAAGTTTCTAAAAATAGGAAGTTCTATTTTTAGTAAGTTTCTCGAAATAGTAAGTTTTCTCCAAATCAATAAGTACGTAAGTAATCATATGTAAATCAATTCATCGATATAAAAGGTAAGTAAAGCATAATAATCAAATGCATGTGTAAGTAAGGAACATAATCTCAACTCACAAACATAAGTAGTAGTAATAGCCATGCTACAATTGAACACACCATTAGTACTAATGTGCATGTTTTAGAAGACTCCATTAGTAGATCATCTATACTAACGAGCACGTTTAGAAGACTCCACTAATAGAACCCATCTACTAGTGAGCACGTTTAGAAGACCCCATTAGTAGAACATATCTACTAATGAGCACGTTTTAAAGTAATCCATAACAGTAACAAGTAATGTTTTGAAAGCATGCATATGTTTTGTAAACTGGAAATGAAGTAAGTTTCCAAATATAGAAGGTTTCCAAAATTAGAAGGTTTCTATAAATAGAAGCATCTATTTATAGTAAGTTCCGAAAATAGTATCCGTTTACATTTTTAGTAAGTATTGAAATATTACGTTTTCTTAAAATACTAAGGTTGAGTTTTACTTTCCCCCGTTTAGTTTAAAACATATAAAATAGTAAGAAATAGGGGCAATGAACTCACCTGGAAAGCACGTAAAAGACACTACTCGTGGAGTGCGAAAGTGTGTCTAAGGGTGGTAGGTCACAAGCTAGTCCCGACTAAGTGATGAGCTTCCGAGAATAGCAAGTAATTACGTATGGGTATGATTTATTATCAAAATTTTAATCCCGTCTAATTTTTATTTAGGAGTGTTCAATTGTCCGAAACATAATACTCGAGAATAAGGAACCAAACGCTAGATTTAGAATAGAATGATACTCAGCAAGTACCCCACGTTATGAAAATTGACGTATCTCGGGTTTGAAAAAGAATTGGACTGTGAATCTTATATAATCAGAAAATAGACTCAAAGGGCTTCATCGAGGAATCCAGAATTTCTTAAATTGATTAAGTTATGAAGTAGATATGGCCGTTAGAAAACTGGTGATGGAATCTGTCCGAAACAATAACATATATAGTTTTGAGTTTTTAAGAAGACGTTTCGTGTAATCAACGGACAATTTAATTTGAGTAAACCAATTATGACAAAATCAAGACCTGATTAATAGAATGGTATTCCGTTTTAATCTCATTTTAAGGTTTTCTATATTGTTACACCAAAACACGTTTTTAAACCTACAAGTTGTTATAAAAACTCAGCTGGACCAACAATTACTAAAATTCATTTTCGGGGATTTTGACGAAGAATTAAATGACATATCATACATATCTTAATACTAGAGTCAGAGGGCTACATCACGGACTCTGGATTTGATAGATTCGAGTTTACTATGAATAAGTTAAGGTCAAAACAAAAAAGGTCAACTAATTTGTCCAAAACGTCAGTTTTATACTTTAAGTTCATAACGAGTTTAAAAATACGCAAAAAATACAAAAGCGATCTAGACGCTTATGGTGATGCACTAGGTCTGACTTAGACTCAACATAATTAGTTTATCAATAAGATTTAAATTCGCTAATTCGTTACACATATTCAAGTGTTAATAACCTAAATAAACCATTACAAAAATTCAGATTATACCTACATCTACTAATTTACAGTTTCTGAGCGTTCTACATATAATTAGACGACGAGTATTATATTGTTGCAAACTAGGCTCCGAGACCTACAAGATTGATTCATACCACAGTTAAAATATGAAACCATTTTAATAGATATCAGTCGTACAAGACAGTCCAACTTCTAGATCAGCAAGTTTTCGGATTTAGGTTATTGAATAGTCTTTTAAGTTATTAATTTAGACGTTAAACGAGTTTGACACCATTAACACATTTTAGGACCTGTTTAGAAGTAATAATAACTAACTTTGATTATGATAATATTCACTAAGCAGATTATATGCATCCATGAAAATGATCATCAAAAAGTAAACAAGGAATTTGAGTTTATACCCTTGGATTGCAAATGCTAACGAGGTGTTAAAGAACCTGGTCTCCCAAAACACGAGATGAACCAAATGAGGGCTGCTGAAATGATCACCACGCTGACCAGATTTAAGAATCCCAAAAAACACACACAACGGTTAGGAAACTTGCACCTATTCGCTCGGTTTTGAGTCCAGCTAAAATATTAAATCCAAGATATGCTTACATTGATTCAGACGTTGAACGAATGAACCAAGAAAGGCTGATCACAAGACAACGAACGATCCACAAGGTTGCTGAATTAAACACGAAACATAGACAACAAAACTACACGTTACAAACAGATTTTCATACTCCAAAATCAATAAGTATGGATCAAAGGTAAGGAGGATCAAATTTAGAACCTGATTACCTTGAACAACAAAGACTCCAACGAGTTACAAGGCTGGTAGAGAATAACGAAATTCACACAAAATAATTCGCTAGGTGATGATGATGAAATGATATTGGGCTAAACGTAATTTCACGAAAATGATACTAGAGCTTCAAAATAAAAAACGCAAGGCTGGGGGCAGGGGATTAAAGTCACGACACAAGTGAAAAGAAGGAATTAGGGTTTTATGGTTTGCATGAAAAAAAAATTGGAAACGTGATTGTGGTTTGATTGTATAATCGGCCATTAGGCCCAAGTCGGCTAAGGCCATAAGGCAGTTTTCTCCGGCCCAAAGAATGCGACCCAATTGTATGTCTCATAAGCCCACTAGTGAAAATGAAATTTCAAGAACGAGAACGAACTAAAACGATTTCGAATCTTTAATAAGCGCATCGCAAGTTAAATTCACGAAAAAAAAAGTTCCTCAGAATTTAATAAAAAGTTTACATATAAAATGGTGCTTAACGAATGTATTCGGGAATAATTCGTTAATTTACTTAGGCACTCAACTAGCGGGTTATACCTACTTGTGCACCTAAAGTATAGAAAAAGGCCATGACACGGAATGATACACATATATAAAGTTAGAAAACACAACATAATATAACTCATAACATACAATAACAGTATAAGGCAATTTTTAAAATTTCAGTAAATTAACTAAGGACGGAGAGAGTGACGGTTGTCACAGTATACCCCACTTAAAATAATTTCGTCCTGAAATTCAAGTAAAAATTAGTGTCATGAAACATATCATCGAAAGCTAAGGGCTCATAATCAAAAAGTAAGTTTCAACATGCGTTTCAAGTAATATCAAAATTGAATAAGAAAAGTACCAGCATCGACATTCGGATTTTGCTGCTCCTCTACAGCTCCCAGCATGTAGGCTCTAGCACGAGCACGGGTATTTGGTCCACCCTGGTTTCCCTGATTTCCCTGAGCGATCTGGGGTGGATTAGCTTGACATCAATCCCCTGTTTGTGAGGGAAATCTCTAATGAAGTTATCGGTACCCCCGCAACCAAAACAAGAATTTTGTCTCACCGTATTCACCGGCAAGGAAGCAACAGGCCTAGAACGGAAATCCTTGGCCAAATGGCCTCTCCGCTGACATTTCAAACATGTGCATAGAATGTGCACCTCATGATGAAAATTACACTTCTGACATAGAGGAAGTGTAACGGTATACCCATATCTCGTGGTGCTGCCAGACTGACCCGAATCTCGCTTAACTTTCTTGAACTTTCCCTGCTCAGCTTCACTGTGATCCTTCTTCTTCTCTGAAGCAAATACGCTATTTCTGATCAGGTCTTCATGTAATAGACTCCGCACGGTGGATGTCATCGTGTAGTGTAGGAGGATCGATACCCCTTAGTGATCTACGAGCCTCTGTTCTCAGACCGCGAATAAAACGCTCAACGAGACGAACTTCAATATCTACCATCCTCGGACGTAGACGAACAAGCTAGTGATAACCGTCGATGTACTCAGTCAGCTTGGGTCCCTCCATAGTATGACCCTTAAAGTCCATCTTGTGTAAAATAGAAATATTCTTTGATGACATCATCAATCTGATCTAACGGCTGAAATCAAAGAAGATAACCCATCAAATGGACATTACTTCGTCATGTGGCATTTAAGGCCCCTCTTTTACTATATATTAAAGATGTGTTTAATTCTAACTTGCTTCTATTACATATTGTTTGACAATCTGATTAGATATATATCTCTAAAAAAAAAAAATCAATTAGCTTACCTTACATACCACACATATAGTAAAAAAAAAAAATGCCATAGCTATAATACATTTGAAATCTATTTTATACATGTATATATGGACATGGTGTTGGCCACTTAGGGAGCAAATTTTGCTTAGTTGCCTTTGTTTGGATACTCTCTTCTCTACCCACACCATGTGAGATTGTATGATTGCTATACGCAAATTGGGCATTTTTTATATTTTCAAGTAGAAGTTAATTCATTAAAAGACAAGGTAATATGAACTTAATATCTCTGAAGTATAGAGTTGCAATATGCTCTATTCTTTTCAGTGGAGACTAAAATTGCCGTTTCAGTTGAAACAACGTTTTTTTTCACTAACCCTAATTGCGTAATTCGAAGGGACTCTTGTGTAAAGTAGAGTGAAGAAAAAATTGATATTTCTTTTGTTTTAATTTGTTTTGAGTCGGTTTCGATGTTATTTGAATAGTTATGAATCTAAATATTGCAGCTAAAAGAAACAAACATATAATGGAAAATAAAACCATCCAAGCATAAAGGACCAAAAGGGCTATTATCATTCACTAAGAAGCTGATAAACCGAACCAAACCTACTCAACCATTTTCATATGTTCGAGTCAGATTAAAGTTTTAGACAAGCATATAGAGGTTTACTAACATTAATGGTTTACTTTATATATCAATTATCCATCAATGAGGAATCAAGTTACATGTGATTTGCAAAATTAAATAGAAATGTTAAAGTTGATAACTGAACTAAGTGTGACCACACATGTCTCCCATTTTTGAGAAAATCACAAAAGTAATCACCTCAAAATTCAAAATGACCAAAATAATCATCTGATTCGCGCCACTTTTCTCGCGCCATTTTTTTCGTCGCGAGATTGAAAATAATATAAATGATTGGTCATAAATTGACCACGTCCTCGCGACTTTTTTGGTCCTCGCGACATTTTTCTCGCGCCAATTTCTGACCACTCATTTATATTATTTTTCAATCTCGCGACGAAAAAATGGCGCGAGAAAAGTGGCGCGAATCAGATGATTATTTTGGTATTTTTGAATTTCGAGGTGATTACTTTTGTGATTTTCTCCCCATTTTTTTAGGGTCTCAAATTCTAAACCCATATAATATATATTACTTCGATTCAAACATCCACACTTAACCATGGTCTTCATATATATTGTTTTGAACATTTAACATAAATTGATAAGATTGATCATATAATCTTAATAAAAAATAAGTTAAGTTGCATTTTAATTTAAACTAGTATATTACTCGCGCTTTACGGTGGTGGATAGAAAAGTATATTTTATAAAATTATATTAAGGAATATGATTACGGAAACTAAATATATAGAATGATAAAAATGAAAAAACATGAAAAAGGATTAAAATTATAATCATAACTGAAAAGTGAAAATACAAAATCAATTTAAAAGAATAACATTAACTTTTGAAAC
This sequence comes from Senecio squalidus, assembly GCA_910822075.1. NCBI lineage: Eukaryota > Viridiplantae > Streptophyta > Magnoliopsida > Asterales > Asteraceae > Senecio > Senecio squalidus. Next base: position 42,740,881 of record CAJVGC010000432.1, read on the forward strand.
ATATGTAATTTATTCATCACGTAAAACTTTTAGATAAACAACATTTGAGGTGTATACTTTGTCCCGCTTATAATCTTTTGCAACTTCACTAATATATTTGTATTTCCATATGTTATCTTTCTTGACATAGGGATGTTCCTCAGAAGATAGGTTACGTACTTACGTGGAATAATCAAGGAAACATTGTTCATGTTTTAAACATTGTTCATGTTGTAAACATTGTTACTCGGAGTACTGTTGTTGGGGAAAACTTTGCCTTGAGCATTGATTCTTGGAGCAGTGTTGTGGCTTTGTGCATTGGTGTTATTGCTTTTAGAGTTTATTTTGAATAGCACAATGTTTGGGTCAATCCATAGAACTTGTCTGGGTCTTTTGAAAAGAACAAAACTTGTTTTCAACTTGAATTGTTCTAGTTCCTACCTATAGGTGGCGAGTGAACATCCTCATTGCTATTTATAAAATAAAGTTAATACGCGAACCTTTACAGTTAGACCAATAGATTAAAAAAGAAAATCATCAACTTGATATTGAAATATATATAACCTTTTGTCGAGCTACTCACAAACTATCTTGTTGAAAGTTTTTCTCAATTTGTAGAAACATAAGTTACTACAACCTTGCTGTGACAACCGTCACTTTTCCGACTCAGTTTAGTCTAGTATGTCGTTAGCTCTTACCGTGGATACAGAAAAAAAAATTATAAAAAGATATTTACATTTTTTTCTTTTGTATGATGATTACTATGTTACGTGTGTATACCTTTTTATATGATGCTATTGTATTAGTTAGGTGCACAGTAGTTAGTTCCACTATACGAGCTCCTAGATGACTTATCGAGTGTTCTGTACTTGATTCATTAGTATACTTGGTATATGAACTTGTTGGTAGGTTTATAATTCAAAGACTACATTTGTTAAACTTAGAATATTCATCTAACTAGTTCGAGCTTTCCGTTTAAACTTCGTGCTTCATTTTGAAACAAAACCGTTCTCGTGTACTTTTGTAAACCACAATTGTATGAGTTGCATCCTAACAATCGGACATAAATCCATGTTTCAAGTCTCGTGTTGACCGACCCTTAGGTCAACAAAGTCGTTACTTGCACTACTTGATTTTCTAACCTATTACCTAAATTAAACACAAACCCTAAACTTTTTTTTTCCTAAAATCGCCACCCACAAACCCCCTTGCAGCCAATTTATTTTCTTATCTCCCCACCATCGATTTCATCAGTTCAGACCCAAAATTCGTCATCATTGAAGCAGCAATCGACCAAGGTAATTGTTTGGTTTCTTGTGTTTGACTTTTAATCCGAAAATTCTATTTGGAGTGTGTGTAATCTGGTTGTTAACACTCTTCATAATTGTGTTGGCTAGCAAAATCCACGATCACTGAGCTTTCTCCTTCCTCACCATACTCGTATTCAGCAACTCCATCTTTCGAGGTATTGTATCAGATTGTATGGTATTCATTTGGTAAAAGTTTCTTAGCAAAATCATATTTAAGGTTCTATTTTATTTTTAATCGTTGTTATCTTCAACCACGAGATTCAACACCGGATTTGTGATTCTTATTCGTTGACAAACTGATCGGGGTCATCATCTATAGGTTCGTGTATTTCTGAAATCGTTTACTTTCTTTCGGTTAGCAAATTTAATGCAAACGTATATATGTTTCTATTTCACAAACCCTAAACCGATTAAGGTGATGTTCTTTTGAATCAAAGGTTTTTCCTCTGAATCTGAATACCAGCTCTGAATAATCAGAGGTGGTCCAAAACTCTGAATCTGAATCAATATACTATGTTCTTTTTTCCTTCGTAACATCTGTTTTACTATATTAGTACTAAACTGTTGCATTTATAAACCGTCTTAAATAAAAACATTCATAAAAATGTTCAAACATAGTGGCAACATTTTTCAAATAAAGATAATATTCAAACAACATCTTCAACATTTTGCATTAATTGTGCCGCAAGTTGATCTCGACAATTGATCATATATTGTTGATCTGTTGTATTTCCATGTGGTTGAACCTCGTCCTCATCGTACTCGTCCCCATCTTGTACATTCTCGTTAGCATGTACTTCACCTCGATCATGTTCGGAGAAAAAATCATCGCTTAATCCTCCTCTTCGTATAAAATTATGAATAGCAAAGCATGCAATAGTAATATCTCTTTGTTTCACCAAAGAATACGGAGCCATTCTCTTCAAGATGGAAAAACGTGCTTTCAAAACACCAAAAGCACGCTCAATCCATACATATTCATATTACTTATTTGAACAAATTAATAAACTAATTTTCTAACATCAATTTCAAGATATACAAATAATTAACAAAAGAAAAGTTCACATAAAAGTCAATGTAATAGTAGGAGTTTATATGCAATCGAAAACAAATACATATTAAAAAAAATTATATCACCTAAATCTAACAAACAATCATCGATATCAATTTATATAACGAAATCAAGTGACAAACCATTGAAAAAAAATCAAAAATTACTTGAATTTAAGGATGGAAAACTTACTGGTGAAGAGAAAGAGGTAATCAGAGGTAAAAAGAGGTTTTTTATGTAGGGTTGTATCAGAGGTAAAAAGAGGTTTTTGTCTCTGGTTGAAAAAAAAAAAAGAACAACAAAATTTTTAAAACCTCTGACCGGATCAGAAGTCAGAGCCTATTAAGACTTTTTTTTCAAAAAAGAACAACACCTAAGCTTAAATTCTGTTATGATGACCCGTATGCAGTCCCGATCACACCTTTGGAAATTGGTATATTTTGGTTTTAGAACTCACTTAAACTATTGTAATGTCTCATGTTGTTAAATCCATGTTTTGCAAACCAATCGTCATCTAAAACTCTAACCTATAAGCTGATAACACGTATTGGTAAAAGTTGCTGAACTGATATGTTAAGATGTCTCGTTTGGTTAATAGCTCCTGGGTGTTATCGATTTACAATCTCTGGTCTAAACCTAAATTTTAGCTCTCATTTTCTAGTTTTCAAAAATATAATATATGTCGTCTAATTGTTTTCCAAACTCCCAGAATCTGCAAATTAGTGAGCATGGGTCAAATATGAAATTCTTGAAACGAGTTTTACTTAGGATTCGTAATTGGAATTTGTGAGACAATTTAGTAAGCGAGAACGGATATTAATATGTTTGGTATGTCTCACCACTGGTCTGAAATATTATAATTAAATGTCGGGATCGTTTGTAGTATTCGTAATGTATTTCAAACTCGCTTTAAACTTAATCTAGATACGTCTCGGTTTTGGACAGTTTCGTAAATTGTATTGTAGTCTGTCTACTTCAGTGTCTAACTCCTTCTTGGTATTGAATTAGGATCTATGACCTTATTGAAAATTATAGGTCTTGAAATTTAGTTTTCAAAAATGTAAGACTCGTATTCTAATTCATTGCCAAACTCCCCTAGAACTGGTTTTTAGTAAACATGGTCAATCTGCGTGTTGAGCTGAGTTTTTATATCCGATTATGGGCTAACTTGTTGTGTGGTCTAAAAGTGTATAAATGGAGATTTTAAAGCATAGAGTCCTATTTATATGTCAAATTAATGATCTGGAGGTGTTGGTAATTTTACGTGGTCGTTTCATATTTAAAAACGTTTTTACAAACTCGGGTACATTAAGTACTGAACGGGTCAACAAGCTTTTGTCCAACTTGTTTTGATCATATCTTGGTCATAACAGATGCTTATTAGATGAATCTTGATTCCTCGTTGTATTTCTAGGAATGTACTTTTTGAATATATAAACCTCGTCATTTAATTCTTTTTAGAACTCTCAGAAACTGCACTTTAGTGAACTTTGGTCAAATCTGAGTTTTTAAACGATATTTACTAGGATTGATAATTGAATTTGTGTAACCACTTAGACAATCTTAAACATAATTAAAAAGGTTTATTATAAGTTAATAACAGGTCTAATAAGTATAAAAAAAATGTGTATCTTGTCTGCACCTAAAATAATACGACTTTATAAAGTAATAAACTCAACTTATATAAAAATAAGGTTTTTGGACAGATTAGCTAATCAATTTCGTTTTAATCATATCTCATTCTTAACGAACTCTTTTGTAATGATATCATGATATCTTAGTCTACAACGTAGCTCTCGGTGTCTAGTTTTCAAATATACTTCCTTTGACGTCTAATTCCTTTTTGGAACTTTACTTATCTCAGTTTGAATGAACCTATGTCTTCGTTGAAAAGTTTTGTCGTATTATTCAAAGTGTTTAACCGTCGAATAATATTCTTATACATTTCACCTTTATCTAGGGGAGCTCTAGGACTATTGAGGACTCTAGTTGTGACCAAATTAATACGCCATATACACACGATACCGCTTACATTCGCTCACTCGATAAAGTGAGTCATCGCCCCTATTTTACTACTATTTTCTATATTTTAAATCGGGTGAAAGTAAAGCAACCTAAATGACTTGAGATAAAATGATTTAAGAGAATGATGTACTACTTTCTGTTTTTGGAAACATTGCTATTTTTAGAAACTTACCATAAATTGATAATTCTATTTATGGAAATTTACGATATTTCGAAACTCTAAATTGTTTAATAAAAGCTAATGCGATTTTCTAAAAACATCACAAACGGTTGTTCAATACTTGCTTGGATATACTATTACGATGGATTATCGGTATGTGTGTCATACCGATACCCACACTCTTTATGAGGTGCACCTACTACGATGGATTATCGGTATGTTTTTCATACGGATACCGCACGCTCTTTATGAGGTGCACTACTGCGATGGATTATCGGTATTTTTTTCATACCGATACCGCACACTCTTTATGATGTGCACTTACTATGATGGATTATCGGTATGTGTGTCATACCGATACCGCACGCTCTTATGATGTGCACTTACTATGATGGATTATCGGTATGTGTTTCATACCGATACCGTACGCTCTTTATGAGGTGCAATTACTATGTTCCCACTATACTGAATGCTTGTGATGTACTTTTATACTATAAGATGAGATGATTGTTTTCCTGCTACTTAAAAATGCATTAGTTACACAATATTTCTTTACTAGATTTGTATAATGAGATTAATTACTTTTGTTACTACTCGATGTACTCGCTCAACTTTATGTTGACATTTTTCAGCTTTACTTTCACGTAATGAGCAGACATAGGACTTGGATGTAGGAGTCGGACTTTATATGACCTCAGGATATCTTTTTCATTTCGGGTTTGCATGTCCAAGTATTCTTTCATTCATTGATGATTACATTTGAATATTCTTTCTGTAGTGTTTGACGATTTTCGTGTACTAAGGTTTATACCTTGAGTATGTCGACGTCATAACAATACATTATTTATTTATTCATATAAATTATATTATTTATATTATTGTTGTGTTATGACGATCGCCAATCGTGTTACACCCTGCGTTTCCGCCAATGGCGGGGTGTGACACTTGCAATTTTCGGAAAATATTTATTGACTGCAAGAAAAAAAGTGTAAAAAATAATAGAGAAACACTCATAACAAGAAATGATCTTTTCACAATCAAACCAAAATCTTCAAACTTATTTATCAACATTGTATTTATATTATTATAGAAAGTAAAAAAAAAAAAAAAAAAAAAAAAAAAAAAAAAAAAAACACGGTATCATTTTCAAGTTAAACTTCTTTCGACTTCTCATGCTCTATCAAACTTTATTAGTTTTTGTAGAGTTTGTAATCAAACTTGTTTATGAATTTGACCCAAACATTTGTCTCACTTTGTTTAAAAATAAATCTCGTTAATAATGACATGACTCACATAGGAGTTTTGGGTTCCAATCATAAATTCCTTATCAATATAACAATATTGTTTTTTTTAACAAAACACAAAAGTAGTTTTATTATACGAAAATGACTAATAGATATCGGATTACTTTAGTTAATGTTATTGTGGTAATTAGACATGTAAATCTACATGCCTAAACTATTTTTTTTCTTTTTTTTAAATTTATATGGTTAGAATTTTAGTAACTAAAATTAATTATAATAAGATATTTTAAATTATTATTATATGTTGTTAGTGGTATAAATGGTATATAAGTAATTTCAATTACTTGAAATTTAAAAGATTAGACAAAAAGTGTTTTATAATATAATAAAAATTGAAATTACTCCAACTTTCATGTTGGCTTTTAAACCTTTAATTTCGTTTTTTTATAATTATTGTAATTCATATGTCAACCTTCATATACAACTTATATTTTACAATAGATAAAGAAACTTAGTATCATATCCCTAAAATCATTTGAGAAATAAGTTGGTGAGTGGTAAACATGAGTTCAACGTGGATGATTCATTCAAGAGTCGGCAGTGGGGCCCATTAAACCCATCAATTTGACCCACAAAGTCATCCAATGGTATCAAAAAGCTTGTAATTAGGGCAACCAAATTTATAGGGATTTAAGAAAATAGAATTTATGATGATCCAACCTAAAGATCATCTTAATTTTAAGAAAATTTGACATATCAATTACATATTTTCTCGTTCTTTATAGTACTAGCTTATACCCGTGTGATACACGGTAACTTACAAAAAATTATGTTAATAAGGTTTGGACCAAAATTATTATTATTTGTTTCATATAAAATGTTTTGGAAATTATTAGGAATAAATACTTTTGTATCTTTCTTAATACAAGGGTTAAACAAAGCAGCCAGCAGTAACCGAAATAATCAGTCATTTTCACGCTTGAATGCAAAATTGCTTAAAATCATTTTTGAAATCAATAAGCGACTTTTCCTTTGACATCACCAATCAGATTCATTACCTGCAAGTACATGTAGATTGCATGGAAATTAATAATAAAAAAGCGAGTGATAGATAATTAGAATATAGATTCTATATATTTACCTCAACTACATTGTGGCCATTTGTCAACAATGGCCAAAGATGCATCAGATAAATTTTTGGCGAAAGCATGTGCTCAAGCAACTCCACCAACATCAGGTGACACCACTACCAAATCGTTGGGAACAAATCGCCTTGCTGGCCAGATAATCAAGAATAACAGGCTTGTGGAGCAAAACAAAACAGATTTTTATCAGTTATAAAACTTCCAAACAGACCAAGATTTCAAAGTTATTACCTGACAATTCTTTCAAACAAATCAAATGGGTCGGTTGAGGTTGGGTTGACCAGAAAATTTTCATAAATTATACGTTTAAAAATTTATATTATTTTCAATAATAATCTAATTTTTTGAATAAAATTATAAACTCCCAATCATGCATTAAAATACATTTTGGCAACTTTTAACCCATTTGACCCGGGTTTTTAAAGCTACAATCAATTTTTAACGTCTTGATATAAAACATAACCTACCCTTTCACTTAGGCATTTTATCAAACACTTTTTGTTCTTAAAGTATAAGCAAAAAAACACCAATTACCGACATTGCATCTCCAAGCTTAAGATAACCTTTCTCACCCATCAATATTTTATTAAGATTGTCTTTTATGGATTCCAGAATTCCATTACACGAATCTGAAGAAATGTTATAGGAAAGTTTATTTGTCCGAACTTTAAACATGTTTAACACTAACCGTTGTCTCTTAAACTACTTCAAGAAGCCAAAATCATTTATTTCAAACAATAGCTAACCAAGTAAGCTACAAAGATGCAAATAAGCAACAGAAAGCTAACCAAATAAGCTACAAATAAATAGACCATAAAGTTACAAAGATGCAAATAAGCTAACCAAATAAGCCAAAATCATTTATTTCAAACAATAGCTAACCAAGTAAGCTACAAAGATGCAAATAAGCAACCTAAAGCTAACCAAATAAGCTACAAATAAATAGACCATAGAGTTACAAAGATGCAAATAAGCTAACCAAATAAGCCAAAATAATTTATTTCAAACAATAGCTAACCAAGTAAGCTACAAATAAATAGACCATAAAGTTACAAAGATGCAAATAAGCTAACCAAATAAGCCAAAATCATTTATTTCAAACAATAGCTAACCAAGTAAGCTACAAAGATGCAAATAAGCAACCTAAAGCTAACCAAATAAGCTACATATAAATAGACCATAAAGTTGCTTTAATAAGCTTCAAACAGTAATGTAAAGCATTCCAAAAAACATGTAAATAATCAATCAAAAACTTACCAAATAGAACCCTAAACAAAACCCTCACACACCCACAAATACACACAATCCAGCGAAAACAATGAAACATAAAACGCACATATATAGACACTAAGCTGGAAAGAGAAATAAAATTAGAAAGACAATTTAAAAAACAAAATTAGAAATACAATTTAGAAAGACACACGAAAGTAAAGTAACATTTATGTTTGTATAATCTGTAATCTGCAAAACAATTGTTTGGAAAAAAGCTGGAATTAAAAAAGCGGATTATAAAAGTCACAAAGCGGATTATAAAAGTCATCTACCTGAAATTGAAAGAAGTTAAGTGCAACACCACTACTATTCAAATAAAAGCTATTAGAAACCAGACAAACAACTATTGCAAAATCAAATACATAAAATTAACAACAAAATGTGGAGATAAAGATACCTACCTATGGAGATTCAAAAGGAGGAGACTGTCATTTTGCATTCTTTTGGGTTCGTAAACACTGCCAAGATTTAGCTATATTGGTCAGAAAACGTGTCAAAACATCAACAAAAAAAAAACTGAAACAATAAGACCAATACATGATAATATGTAAATTATAACAAATGAAATTAAAATTTACCTTCCCTCGTCATTTTCCAATTGATCCAATGTAATGAAATAGATCCATAATTGAAACAAAATATTCGCACATAACAACTAAAATCATTCTAAGTGGAAAATGAATAAAAATCAACAAAAACCAGTTAAAAGTAACGAATCTCCACGGAGTAACCGGATCTTCACAGTTCTAGCGTATCTCAAACGGATTTCAACAAACCATACTGAAAACAGAAATGTATCAAACCATTGTCGGTTTTTTTTCAAAAGCATAATCGAAAATTAAAATAAAAGCAACAACATTGTTCAGATCTAGAACAATACAAACTGTAAATGAAGTGAGAGTTTATGAATTAACACAATTTCAAGATCTAAGTTAGATCCGAACACAAATCACCAAGAATTTAACATACCAGATGATAACCTTCCATGTATCCTTTTTGGTAGATGATGGTGAAAGAAACCTAATTTGGTTTTGATTTAAATAAGAATATAACCGATAATAAAAGGGCGCCCAGTTTCAATTCAAAAATATTATGAATCTGGACAGATATAGGGGAGGATACAGTGTTGTTTCATTTGCCAGCCAATGCAGAAGATTTCCGTTGCCCAAGATTTTAGCCCCTAAGGTAGTCGATTGATTTTTCTTTCTCGAGGTTCACGCCACCCTATTTTAAAATCAAAGCTGTATTATTTTTCTAAAAACCCATTTATTTAGATTTTATATTATGACATCAGCATTATTAAACTTATCATAGGTGGATAGTCTAAGAATGAGACACATCAGCAATATGACATCATTCAAATCTCCCATTTATTAGATAAAAGAGATTATGACATCAGCATTATTAAACTTATCATAGGTGGATAGTCTAAGAATGAGACACATCAGCAATATGACATCATTCGAATCTCCCATTTATTAGATAAAAGAGATTTGTAACTTTAACACGTGTCATTATCTTTTTGTTATGTATATATATATAATTTGATCTTTTAGATCAAATGATCATTTTCCATTTTTTCAACAAAACATTTTTATATAAAAACATATATTACTCAAAAGGACTTGTTTTTCTATATCCATCTTTCACAAATACTTAGTTAAAATCAATTAAAGGTTTAATATATACATGGGGTTATTCGGGTCTACTCTTTAGTCCTTGACGTTGAAAGAAATTATTTGGCGTTGAGAGAAATTATTGTTAGATGGAGCTTAATCCTTTATTGAAGGTTAGTTGGATTAAAAAAAACATAGGATTTGATTGTCCACACCAAAATTAACAATTTTGATAATACAAAATATATATATGTTTTTTTAAGAATTTTCCAAAGTTCTAAAGATCTTGTTAAAAAGCAGTTATTGGACATGGGATATGAATGTCATTTAATTTTATCATATACATAACATAATAAAACCGAAATTTGAAAATAGAAGCACATAATAAAAAGAGAAAAATTGAGAATAGTCATTGAACATGCGATATGAATGTCTTTTTCTCAACATTTTCCGACGATCTCAAAACCATTTTTTTCGACGAATTAGTAAGAAAAATTGAGACTCAATTGGAACAAACAGAACAACCACAACAATTATACATAGCATAAGCCTTGATCTTCCGTAACACATCCCCTCCCTCTCAATCTCTATCTATCTATTTATTGCAGCTCGTTCTTTCTATCGCAAATCCTCTCCCATGACCTCTGTCCTCGTTGTTATCATCTCCAGAATCCGAGTTGCAATCGCCTTAATTTTATTCGTAGAAACGTTCACCATTAATTTGTTTTTTGGGGTTGACTTTTTCTCTTTGGATTAAACATTTAATCCCTACACAGTAGTTATATAACACATCTAATGTTTTACTTTCAATATGATTCAGACGACTATAGTTGTTAATATGGATTTTGAAAATTAAAAACTTTGTTCCAAATATTCTAGTTGTGTGGGTTATTCTTGTTTTTGACTATAAATACCTTGATATTGATATATTGATGTCGTTTTTGTTGTTAAATTATAAATATACTTGTTTGTATTGTGATCCTTTTTTTTTTAATTAATTGTTGATCTATTTTCTTGTTATTCATATCGTCATATATTTGGTTAAAGATGTTTTCGTAAAAACAGTTTCTAAATGTTCTGATTTAAAGACATTCAGTGTTTTTATAAAGACAAATATGTACATTTAAACCAGATTCAGAGTTTTTGACCATCTCTGATTATTCAGAGGTGGTATTCAGATTTACAGGAACGTTTTCTGAAAACAAACAACACCTTAGTTCCAATTCCAATACCTAAATTCATTATCATATTAGAGGCTTAATTTCGAATCTTTCGCTTTCGAAGCTCCAAAATTGAGGCCTGATAATTCATTGACTGTCTCCCTCTACCACCAGTCACCAGGATCACCCTTTCACTGAGGCAACTCACTACCAAAATTATTTATCAACTTAAAGATATATCCACGTAAGCATCCAACTTGGATATTATTAGTAAAAGAAATGGAAATTACCTTCTAAAAATGAATTGCATGTACCAAGTAAATTTATTGTCGTTACATTGGCACAAATTTAGTGAGTTTATCGCATACGATAGTATTTTGATATTACATTATGTATGGTGAAATATTTTGGAAAGTAGGTTGCATTTTTATGACCTTTACCCTCGGAAAAATTTCACTTTCAAAATTTTAAACCTCACATTTAGGGTGTTCAATATACAAATGAAATTCCGGGAAACCAAAATTCGATTCGAATACGGATATTTTTAGATTAATCCCATTTCAAATCGGTTTTGAACCCCAACCGATTTTTGAATTCCACTTTCGAATCGGTTTTTGAATTCGTGAATTTTCTAGTCATCCGACCCGAAACAAAGTCTGAATTTACTATTAAAATAATGTATTAGCTCAAAGTCTCAAACCCAACATTTAAACTTTAGGTCCGTTAGATTTAAGGTTTCTCTATTATATATAATTTAGAGTTTTTATAATTATGTCAAAATATGTATTAATTTTTTTTTTCCAAATTCAAATCTATTTTCGAATTTGGTTTGGAATTGTATTTCGATTTTGCTTCTTGATTTTAGTACATTATAGTTATATATTGTAATTCGGTATGATTCTAATTCAATTCCGTTTAATAGTTTAAATTCTAATTCGAATTGGTTTTCAAATTTGACAAAATTGTCAAATTAAAAAAACCTTATTTGAATAACACGAAAAACTCAAAAACCGACTCGATGAACACCTCTATCTTTCACGTAACAATCTTTTGTTTTTCTCATTTAGGAGAAATATGATCCTCTTCATCCTTTATTCTACAAAATCAATCTACCTTTTGATTTTTTCAGAGATTTTATTTACTCCGGCCACCATTTCATCTTCTCCATATGGTCGTCAATCACGACCCTTCTGTTGCTACTTCGTTGCCACCCTCCGATCATTCTTCCACCACCACCATTAACCTGTAACTCCACCACGTTCATATTGTCAAGTCACTACTTAAGTAGATTAAAATACCCTTCACGTTATTTTTTATTTAATTTTTTAGTTTTAATTTATTTTATAATATTATTTAATTTCTTTAAATTTTCCAAATATGTTCTTATTTACCCATCCATTTTGTATGAATACAAATAGTATAATTTAAGAAATAAGTGCATATCGACTGTTTGAGCAACAGTTGACGAGCTCAAGAGTTTGGATGTGTTGTGCTAATCGATTCGGTCTCCTGATGTGCGGTGCAAACCTAACAGACTCTTCATGAGTCTAAGGTGACAAATGATTGGGGTTGATGACGTAAGAGAGTGGAAATGTCACTTTAGTACGTGTGTGTGTGTGTGTGTGTGTATGTATGTGTGTGTGTGTATGTACGTGTGTGTGTGTGTGCGTAATTATGAATTTAATGAATGTCCTCTGACAATGATCAGAGGGTTATTTATAGGCTCGAGAATTAGGGTTCCTCTTTTAGGCCGTGGGCCATGATTATCCATTTATGGTTCGTTTTTACATGACCCAAAAGGTATGTGTGACGTAGGCATACACGTTTTGGTGATCGTTTAACATATGTCATCTGAGAGGAACTAGCGGTTGTAAATTTGGACCAAGTCACAACAACTTAGTTTAGGGAGCCTACTCGAAATGCTTAGCCACACATGTGCTTGAGCAAAGTTGTTGTGACAAGGAGCAGGATCCGGATAAGTAATTGAACAAACCTCGGTGTCAAGGTAGTCATCACCCGAGCAAATTATACATCTCGTGCATTTGGTCCGGACATGTTCCTTTGGCAATTAAGCGTGGTGTCTGAGTAGTGTAGTTCGGATAGGAGAAGTGTTTAAGTGATATTATTTTTGTCGGGTAGTGGAGTCTGAACACTAGGTCTTGTCTGAGCATCTCCAAGTGACTGGTTAAAAGAGTTGTGTCCGAACAAGGAGTCCAAGTTGTGACCAGGTGGATTGCTTTGTTCGAAGCCAAACTTTGTCACATGTTGTTTGGTCCGGATAGGTTGTTGGTGCAAATTGTATGACAGTTGTTCTAGGTTATTTAAGTATGTATTTATAGGTTATTCGTTTTTGTAATGGCCCACAAACATTTTATTGTTAGAGGCTATATAGTCTATTTAGGAGTTCATGAACATTGCATGTTCAAGAGCCCATTAGTAACCTAAAGCCCGGTGAACATGTTTAACTATATAAGGGTTTATCTAATTTAGGTTATTGAGGTTGGACGACCAAATCTTTGGGAAGGTTTTAGTGAAACATTAAAGATTACTAATTGTATTAAGATTGAGTGATTCAATATTAGTACAAGTATTTGTGTTTGTAATTATTCGATTCTTATTATTTCTAAGTTATTCTATTGTGTATTGATTGTTGATTATTGAGATTCCGCCTCATAATCAACTGGTTTAATCTTGTTGATTCGTGGTCAGGGACTTACAATTGGTATCAGAGCTACAGTTGTAGCCCAGATGATGTGGTCAGTGCAAGTGACGCGAACCCCAATGATCGATGTCCAACGGAATATGGCGGTCCCGCTTGATTGGAGTGAAGTTGATCCTGGAGCCTTGTATCGAAAGTCTTCATGATGGCCACAATCAGGAGAGCGTGTCCCGATGGTTTGTTGGCGGTATGAAAAATGTTGGATCAGGTGGACTGTCGTTGGAGGGGAGGCCAAAGAGGCGAAACTTTGGTTTGAGGAGGAGGATTGTTGGGTGTAAACCCATGTCCCACATCGGTAAAAAGATAAACTAAATGCTAACATATATGACAATTGGCTCTTCCCTCTATTGTCAATTGGTTTTAGAAAAGGAACCCCATTGGTCTTATATGTAGAGCATATTGTTGGGAAAAAAAAACTTAATTAGTGATTGTCAATTACGGTATTCGGCTAAATGTTATTGTTCGCGAATTATTTTTCTGTTAGTGAATTAATCTTAAAATGGAATCTTCAAACTCAATAGTCCACCCAAACTTTTCAATGCTTCTCATTATTATGATTGGATCGATAAATTTGAATCTTATTGTAGATTCAATGATGTTCAGATGTGTTTGTGTATTCAAACTGAATACGTCTATCCAACAATAATTGTAGATGGTGTAGTACGAAAAGCTTCTATCAACACCATGTCAGCTGAACTCAGAAAGGTATTTGATGTAGAAAACAAAGCTTGGGCTAGTCTGAAGATGTCCCTTCCTAATGAATTGCTACATCTCACTAGGACATACAAGTAAACGAATGCTTTGTGGAGAGCAATTGAGCAGAATTGCGCTGGAACAGCCAAACAAAGAAAAGCTAAAGAAAATCAACTGAAAAGATAGTTTTCAATATTTAAGGGGACTGCCAATGAAACTCTAGAAGACATAATAGATAGATTTTATCATCTTCTAGCTCAACTTGAAAGCTATGGAATAGACATAGATGATAAAAAGAGGTAGAAATGGAAGATATACCATCGAGATGGGAAGTATACGCAAATCTCATGAGAGATGAGATGGAAAAAGAAAGTGATGATACTGAAAATCTTTTAACACTGGAGAAATCATTGAAAGATTAAGAAGATATGAAACAACAAACATGAGTGTTGATATATCACGGGAGTATATTCAAAATCCGTCACTTTATGGATTTACTGTCTTGCAGTTTGATAAAGATCAAACTACAAAAGGAAGATCATATTCTTCATCACCTGGAAACATTTCTAAAGGTTCAGAGTCTACCAAAGTAACTCATGCTTGTCACAACATGCCAATGAGTGTGAAGTCTGGTGAGGAATCATTAAAAATTATGTCTTGTTTCATGACTGCTTATGAATATCACATCCAAGGAAAGATAACTGACCCAGGACTTTGGGATGAAGATTATGATCAAGTGGATAGTGATGACATGGAGGAGATGGATATTCAATGGCAAACAGAAACGCTTACTTATAGATCAAGAAGTTTATAGCTAGAACCGGAAGGAGTCCTCGTACTGGAAAAACCGGTTTTGACAAATCTAAAGTGCGATGCTTTGATTGTCAGAAATTGGGACATTTCGCAAGGGAGTGTCAACATCCAAAAGTTGAGACCGTACAATGACTTCTTATGGAACATTTGTATCTCAACAAAACAGTTTAAGCTCGCAGGCCATGATAGTTCAACATGATTATCGAACTTATGATTGGTCAGTATGTTCTACAAGTTCAGAAAACTCAAATCATGCGTTGATGGCTTTGGTTAGTGATCAAGATTCAGAGAGTATGTGTTCTGACAAAGAAGATCTCAGTAAGGAGGAACAACCCTGCAATCATGTTCATGTGTACTCGATGTACAAGAGAAAAAAAAATTTGTGGCAAACATGACGAACCTTTAGACTGCCAAGAAACGGGTACTTCTCGACACTAAATATGTAGTTGACTTGTGCAAATCTTCTTCATCCCTAACCAAGGACAATGAAAGTTTAACTAAATACTTGTACACCTTGATGGCTCAACATAAAGATTTAAAATTTGAATTGGCTGCTCAAGTTAATCTAAAAATTGATTTTTCAAATAAGCTTCGCCAAGATTTCAAAGATAAAGTGAATTTTTATCTACAATCAGTAGTCAGTCGACGAAAATTGATATGTTTTTTGAAAGCTTGGAAAAACAAAAGAAGTTGTATGTTGAAAAGGAAAAGGAACTCAGAGATAGTGAGGTCAAAGTCTTAGATCTTAACAGAAAGATTGAACAATTTCAGAACTCATCAAATACCCTCACGTCCATCTTAGGACGCCAAAGGATGAACGGAGATGTCACTGGTTTGGGATATCATGAAACACATCCATCTTTTAACAAAAAAAATTAGTTTTTATAAAACTGAATTTGATTTGACAGAAAAGCGTGTTGACTCTTCCTGTGAGTCGTCCTCTAAAAGGGAAGATCAGACTGAGTCAAGTGTTTCTGAGTCTAGTTCAAGGGGTCCAGCTGAAAACTCAAAATCCAAACAGGCCATAGATACTTTAGACTGCTTTAAGTGTCGTGAACATGGTCATGTGGCTTCTGTGTGTCCAAACAGAAAACAAGTTCAAAAATTGTCTCCGCAAAAGACTAAGCCTATGGATCGATCGACTTCACCTGTTCGGAAACCAGTGAAACAAAATTGGGTTATAAAACAGGAACGCAGAAGTGTCGCAAATGATCGTCCATTTCATTCGAAATACAAATCAACATTGTCTGAGTCAAAGAGTCAATTATTTTAGTCAACAATCAAGATTTTTCAGTTCACCAAGGAAACATACGAATTCTCAAGTTAACGATACTGTTTCCAAGAATGATGGTTTCTTCAAGGAGTTTGTCTACGTGGACGAGAAAGGACAATTCAGACCTGTTATGGCTTGGGTTCCTCATCAAAACTAATCTCTCTTGTTCGATGTTCTGGAGCTGAGCTATTATTCAGTAGCTGCTATCGACACATAATAGGGGAAAGAAGTTTGATAACTAATTCTGAATCCAGTAAAAATCGACGAATTAGTTTTGTTGAAAATAAAGAAGAAAATTATGCTTTGATGAAGATAGAATCGATATGAATAGATCAGAGTTATCATGTCGACATTTTGTATTTGCTTGTATTTTAGTAAAAAAAAAAAAAGTTAATTAATTTTAATTGCATGTTGCAGGGATTGTACGTGACTCCACTCTTGAAGCTAATGTTTGAGACGTTGTTCAGCGTCAGACAACTCAGGGGGAGTTTGTTGGAGGCTCGGAGGCTACATACAATATTGATGAACTTAGTTGAGTAAATTCGCGATGATGACTCTGATATACAAAGTTCACAACGACAAAGGAAACATAAAATTCACAAGCACAAAGGGAGTTGCCTAACTCTTCACAAGCGCAGAGGGAGCTGCCCGATTCTTCACAAGTTTAAATCAAATCTACTACTGCAACAATTAAGGGGGAGCTATCCAGGTCTACGATGAGTAAGAAGAACCTGATGGGAGTAAAAAACTATAAAGACTTTGATCGTATTACAAAATCTAGAAGCAACAATCAAAGAGGAGTTTGTTGGTGCAAATTGTGTGACAGTTGTTCTAGATTACTTAAGTCTGTATTTATAGTTTATTCGTGTCAGTAATAGCCCACAAACATTGTATTGTTAGTGGGCTATATAGTCTATTTAGGAGTTCATGAACATTGCATGTTCATGAACATGCAAGTTCATGAACATTGCATGTTCATGAGCCTATCAGTAACCTAAAGCCCGATGAACATGTGGTGAACATGTTTAACTATATAAGGGTTTGTCTAATTTAGGTTATTGAGGTTGAACGAAAAAATCTCTGGGAGGGTTTTAGTGAAACACTGAAGAATACTGATTGTATTAAGATTGAGTGATTCAATATTAATACAAGTATTTGTGTTTGTAATTATTGGATTCTTATTATTTCTAAGTTGTTCTATTGTGTATAGATTGCTGATTATTGAGATTCCGCCTCATAATCAACTTGTTTAATCTTGTTGATCCGTGGCCACGGACCTACATAAGCACTCAAGTGTCCGAGCACCATAACTAGTTGGTGTCCGGATAGAAACTTTGTGGCGTCCGAGCTAGTCCGAGCAAGCCTTGTCCGAGCCAATCCGAGCAAGGTCATTCCCAACACCAAGTGTACATGAGTCAAGCTACTAGTATGTTATGTAACTTTTTCGAGTTAGATTGGAATCACATACTTCAATATAGACATCAAGGGTATATCATTTCAATTTAAGTCAACGAGATACTTTTCAATTTAAGTCAACGAGATATTAGATGTGTAAGAGCACTCGGAGTGATAATGAGTGACAATGAGGTTGTGGTGGGTTGTGGGGAAAAAGGTGATGACGTGGCAGTGAGAATGAGAGTTGTGGGTTGTTATGATAGGGAGTGTTGTGGAGAATGTGGGATTATTTTATTAATTTTTTAATTTTTATTTCTTAAAAGATAAATAAATAATATTAAAAGTTAATAATTAAAACATTAAATAAAAGATAAATAAATAATTAAAAGAATATAAAATATTAAAACTTAATAATTAAAACATTAAATAAGATAAATAAATAAAAATACAAATAATTAAGACAAAAACAAATAATTAAAACAATACAAATAAAAGCTAAACTAAATCATCCCGTATTTTTCTTGGATTTTTATTTTCTCGGCTTCGACCCAAGCCGCTTGTGCCGGCGGCATCCCCTCCGTGCTTTGTTGAAGAAACATCATATCGTCTCTTCTCGCACTAGAGTAAGCCGCTTCCTCTTGTCGGATAGCCGCTTGTTCTTGTCGGTGGAGGGTTTTCGCCTTTATTTCCGCCGTTTGCTTCTTCGTCTTCGTAATCTTCTTAAGGTGTGTCGCGATGAGCCCGCAAAGAGTCGAGGACGAAGATGTTTGCGCCTTATCGGAGGCGTCGGATGATTCCTTTCTTTTGTTAGCTCTCTTTTTCCCGATAGGTCGTTCCTCCACATCATCGGCAAATATGTCGTCCCCGACACCAACGTCGTCGAGGTTGACGGTATCGAGTGGTTCCGGGTCTATCTTGACAAATGTGCGCCATCGGCTATGATCCCTCCAGATTTCCCAAGCCTTGTCATGCTTAAAAACCGATTTCTCGGCGTTAAGGTACAATTTCCGAGCCGCTTTGTAAACCGCATAGTCGTCGGTCCCGCTTTCTCGACATCTTACCGCCTCGGCATGGTGGCCGATAAAAGCCTTGACCAAGGCACTCATCGCCGTGAACTTGGAGTTGAGGGACTCCTTGCCTCTCACCGGCAATCCTAGCTTCTCCGCCTCGGTGTTGTATTTCTCCACGATCCGAAACCAAAATCGAGCTCCGGGTTGGGCGTTTCCTTGACCCTCATCTTCCGAGACCGAGCACCACATCCCGGCCAACAGTTCCTCCTCTTTCTCCGACCATGGAAGCTTTACGCACGTCTTTTTCTTTTTCTTTCCTTTTTCTTTCGACGTGGACCGACGTGACCCGGATGCTTCGACCACATCGTCCGTTTCTTGGACGATCTCTTGGGTTTCAGGGACGATCTCTTCGGGGATTTGTGTTTGTTGGGTTGGAAAAGTTTGGGGCATTTGGGGATAATAAGGTTGGGATTGTGAGAAAAGGTTTTGATGCATGGCGTATTGCTCGGGATTGAATAATTGTTGTGTGTATTGTGGTGGAATAGGTTGTTGCGTTAAAAAATTGTTAAGAATATTTTGGGTTTGTTGTTGCGTATATTGTGGTAATTGGGAAGGATATAAGGGGTTTGGTGTGCCGAAATAGTTGGCGAAACCGGATGGTGTTTGCGATTGTGGCGTCGAGGGATTGTTTGTGTTTGTTTGGGGAGCGTTTGATGAAGACGAAGACATTTTGTTATTATTTTGGGTTTGGGTATTAGATTGAATTGGATTAAGAATAAGATTGTTGAAAGAAGGTGTGATTTTTTTGGTTAGATTGTGGGGGTATTTATAGGTGAAATTGTTTGGTTTAAAAAAAAAAAAAAAAAAAAAAATATATATTATATATATCAACGGATATATATCCGTTGCAAATAGGAAAAAAACAAAAAAAAAAAACTTTAAAGAGCACAACGGCTCGTTGACACCACAACCCAGGGCTCACAACGAACCGAGAACGGCCCAGGGCGGTGTGATAACGAGGCAGAAGCCTCGTTGTGAGGCGAGAACCACGCGAGAACGAGGCGTTGATTTGTCCACTCCGTGTGCTCTAATTACGACATTCACGAATACCTTTACATAATTCATTCTAAAGTTTCTTTTTAAGTTACACAAAATATTATAATATAGTTTTAGAATTAAGAATCCTATAAACTTTGGTAAAATTCTACTTTAATAACCAAAATAAAAAGTAAAATAGTTAGATAACACGTTGTTTTTCATATATGGCGTGAATATGAGTCTCCCTTCACCAACGATTAATCTGATTAACAATTCTCCACCGTACGATCTCGAAACAAAACTGGTTAGGTATATGTATATGCGTAGTAGATATAATAATAATATATAGATATAGATATAGATATATAGCTCGAACATCAACAGAAGAGGAGTGTGATATAATTTTTCTGCGATTTTTCTCTCCTTTTTCCCCAATTCTCCTTTTCTTATCCTCAACGTCAAATCTATACTTTCAGGTATCTCCTTTTAAAATCTTTTATTTTCTTATTTTATTTTATTTTGTTTTGTTTTGTAAAACCCTAGTTTTTTTTTTTTTTTTTTTTTTTTTTTTTTTTTAATTTGGAATTTATGTTGAATATAGATCTTATTGATGTGCTGAATTAATTATGATTGTATTAGTATTGTTGTTTAATTGAAATATTGTTATTGCTAAATTAGGGTTTTAGGGATCCAGATATTGAATTTGGGGGTTTGTGATGGAAAATGGTGTGAATAAGGTCGAAGAAGTGATGTCGAAAGTTGGCGATTTTGATAAAGTTGTTGGGAGTAATGATGCTTTTGAGGAAACTAATGGCGGTGTTGATAGTGTGTCGAAAACAGTTGATGTGGGCGAAACCGTTGATGGTAATAAAGATGAAATAGATGGAAATGGTGGTGATTTGGGTGTTGAGTTGGAGTTAAGGAGCGTAAATGCTGGTCGCGAGGTAGAAGAGAAGGTTGAAGATATATTTGAGACTCCTTGTGCAAGAGTTGCACATATCGATCCTGTAAAGGAGTTTGTATCTATGAAGGTAAATGTTGTTTTAGTTATTTTATTTAGTTATGTTTGTGAAAAAGTCGGTTTTTTAATTTTAGGTATTTGGTGATATATGCAGGTGATCGATGAGGAAAGTACCTCTGGTAATACAACCACGGATCAGCCTGTTGAGAGTGAAAATAACGAGCTTGTGGGTTTTGATGAACACGAGGGAGAAGTTCCTAATATGGCAGAGGTTCCCGAGGAGAGAATTTTGTCTGACAGTAGTGCTAACGATTACTCTACTGGATTCGAAGCCAATGGGGCTGTGAATGTTGATAATAGTGAGGAAAAAGTGATTAATTTGGTGCAGGAGATAAGTTACGAAAGCACTTCTGATAATACAGCAAGGGAGCAAGCTAGTGAGTTGGAAACTGACATGTCAGTTGTTGATGGAAATGACGAGGCAAAAGAGGTGGGTGTGACCGATGAACTAAACACTAATAGAGATGTAAGCAGAGATGAGCCAGTTGCGTTGGAAAACAACGTTGTTGTTGACAATGGAGTTAATGAGGTTGAGAAGGTGATCAATGAAGATAATAATGAAGACCAGATGGTGATATTGGAGGATGTCAACGAGGTTAACAAGAAGCTAGTTGCTGAAACTTTAGCGAGTTCTGAAAATGGAGTTTCAGACCATGTTGATTCTGAAGAACCAGTAATTCACGATGCTAATGTTAATGGAGATTTGGTGAAACACATAACGCATCCAGATGGTGAAATTGTAGTTAAAGAAAACGGAGATGTGAATGAAGAAGATACTTTGATTACTGAAAGTAAAGATGACGAAAGTGGGAATAAAGAGGATGAGGTTGAAAGCACAAGTGATAATTTGATTAATGTGAAGAATCAACTAAACGAGGAACCAATTATTGATTCTTCTTCAGGACAAGATGATGATAAAAACTTGGAACAAGGAAGTACTACCACCATCGATGAGCCTGTTTCCATGGAGGAAGGAGCAGTGATTTGTAAGGTTGAAGATTGTGAGGTGAAACAAGATATTATGCCAGTGAAGAAAGAACCAGAACCGAGATCTGTAATAGGTGTCTCTTTACCTAGTCAAACCCCCATTCCTAATTCCAGACCCACCACTGCACCCACTCCGGCTCCGTCACCAGCTCCGTCACCAGCTCCATCACCAGCTCCATCACCAGCTCCAACACGCCCTGCTGGTCTTGGCAGTGTCACACCACTTCTGGAACCGGCTCATCGTGTCGTCCAACCTCAGGTAAACGGAAATGTTTCTTCTATACAAAGTCAAGTCATTGATGAACCAACAAACGGAGAACCAGATGAAAACGACGACACTCGTGAAAAGCTCCAAATGATAAGGGTCAAGTTTCTGCGTCTTGCTCGTAGGCTCGGTCAAACTCCTCACAACGTTGTTGTGGCCCAAGTCTTGTATAGGTTAGGATTAGCTGAACAGTTAAGAGGCAGAAACGGAGGCCGTGTTGCTGCGTTTAGCTTTGAGCGTGCTAGTGCCATGGCTGAGCAGTTGGAGGCAGCGGGTCAAGAACCACTTGAGTTTTCTTGCACCATTATGGTTCTTGGGAAAACAGGTGTTGGAAAAAGTGCAACTATTAATTCCATATTTGATGAAGTTAAGTTTGGAACGGATGCTTTTCAATTTGGAACGAAGAAAGTTCAGGATGTTGTTGGAACTGTTCAGGGGATTAAAGTACGTGTTATTGATACGCCGGGACTTCTTCCTTCATGGGCTGATCAAAGAAAGAATGAAAAAATTCTTCACTCAGTTAAACGGTTTATACAGAAATCACCTCCAGATATTGTCTTGTATCTTGACAGGTTGGATATGCAAACTAGGGATTCTGGTGATATGCCTCTTTTGCGGACTATAACTGATATATTTGGTCAATCAATATGGTTTAACGCTATTGTGGTTTTAACTCATGCTGCGTCAGCACCTCCTGAAGGTCCAAACGGCACAGCCACTAGTTATGACATGTTTGTGACTCAACGGTCACACGTGGTCCAGCAAGCTATTCGGCAGGCTGCTGGTGATATGCGGCTTATGAACCCCGTTTCTTTAGTTGAAAACCACTCGGCATGTAGAACGAATCGAGCTGGTCAAAGAGTTTTACCAAATGGCCAAGTGTGGAAGCCTCATTTGTTACTACTTTCGTTTGCTTCAAAGATATTGGTCGAGGCAAATATGCTTTTAAAGTTGCAAGATTCGCCACCGGGAAAGCCGTTTGCAGCCCGTACCCGTGCTCCACCCTTACCTTTCATTCTCTCGAATCTGTTACAATCACGACCTCAGTTACAATTGCCTCAGGAGCAGTATGGTGATGATGACTCTTTAGATGATGACATGGATGAGTCCTCTGATGAAGAATCGTCAGAATATGACGAATTACCACCGTTTAAAAGGTTGACTAGTGCCCAGTTGTCAAAGCTTAGTAAGGCCCAGAAAAAGTCATATTACGATGAATTAGAATACCGAGAGAAGCTATTCATGCAGAAACAGTTGAAGGAGGAGAAGAGACGAAGAAGATTAATGAAGAAAATGGCAGAAGCAGCTAAGAATTTTCCAACCGAATTAACTGATAATAATGTGGAAGAAGACAGTAACGCTGCTGCAACGGTTCCTGTTGCGGTTCAGGATATGACTTTACCTGCTTCTTTTGATGCAGATAATCCTACTCATCGATACCGGGCTCTTGATTCCGCTAACCAGTGGCTCATTAGACCTGTACTTGACCCACATGGTTGGGATCATGATGTTGGTTATGAAGGAATTAACGTTGAACACTTACTTGCAGTCAAAGAAAAAATACCCGTGTCCTTTTCGGGGCAAGTTACTAAAGATAAAAAAGATGCTAATCTCCAAATGGAGGTATCAAGTGCAATGAAACACGGTAAAGCAAATTCAACCACTTTAGCTATTGATATGCAAACTGTTGGAAAAGAGATGTCTTATACTCTACGTAGTGAAACCCGCTTCATTAATTACAGAAAAAACAAAGCTTCAGCTGGTCTTTCCGCTACATATTTTGGTGATACATTAACCGGTGGTGTGAAGTTTGAGGACAAGTTAATTGTTAATAAACGAGGGCAGTTGGTTGTCGCAGGTGGAGCGGTTGTTGGTCGTGGTGATGTTGCTTATGGTGGCAGTTTGGAAGCTACTCTAAGAGATAAAGATCATCCTTTGGGTCGTTTTTTATCAACTGTTGGTCTTTCGGTTATGGATTGGCATGGGGATCTTGCACTTGGATGGAATGCACAGTCTCAGATTCCTATTGGTCGGTATACTAATCTGATTGGTCGTCTTAATTTAAATAATAAGGGTTCTGGACAAGTTAGTGTTCGTTTGAATAGCTCAGAACAGCTTCAAATTGCTTTGGTTGCCTTAGTTCCACTTGTGAGTAAGCTACTGGGTTATTATAGACCTGGGGATTCGGCATATTAACGACATATTTTTAGTTTTCATTGGAATTGAAGAAAGTTCTGTAAAATACGCTGCAGGAGTGCAATCATTTGATGGTTAACATGTAAGTAAAACTTTCATATACTTGCTTTACTTTCACAAGTTAACTTATTTATATGTACTTCTGTCTACGTAACAAAATTACAATCGCCAACACCGTACATATATACATAAAAATATACTGCTGATATTCACTATGCTTATTTATGCTGACATGGAGTTTCTTTCAGATTGGCCGGATATCTGAAATAATTGTCAAAAAGAAGGCAGAAAGGTTTTGCAATACTGGGAATAGTAGGTAAATGCACAAAGACTGTAGCGCTAGAGCTAGATTTCAAGCGAATCACCATGCTGCTTGTTTTCTTTTTATGTTTATCATTTTCTTCTTTGATTTTTCTTATCGATATAGAGATGTTCTGGTTAGAGTTGGGACTAAGTTCAGTTATTGTATTATAAGCATAATGAGTCCGTGACTGTAAAGGTCTTAATTTGGTTCAGTGGTGTCAGGATTTCTTTTTTGTAGTATGCAATGTTTGGCTTACAAATTTCAATATTAAATTGCGGATACGTTGTTTTTCTCTTTTGTGGTATTACATTACATTTTGTTCCTAAAGCTTTCTGGCATGATAATCATAGACATAGAAAGCACTGGTCGATGGTGTTTGTTTTGCCAATAAATGTTCGTTCTTCATTGATATTTGTTGCTTTGGTATTGATGACTTAGATAATGAACAATTACAGTATCAGCTTAACATGAAATATTTTCCGATATACAAAAATAATTACTATTGTTTTAAAGTACGATACAACAAATGTGAACTTCTGATGTAAATATAAGAAAGATGAGTTAATAATGTATAACATTGACATTATATTCCACAATTGCATCACCAGAAGTAAGATTAAACTCGTATGTCTTTGCAGTGGCGATACCCTTTGCTAATCTAAACACTCCGGAGCCACCAACAATTGGCATCTCACGGTACAGATGAAACACGGCATTCCTCCCCAAAAGACTTAGAGTACTACCATTGTAATCAGGTCCAGTAAACACCAAGTTCATGGTCATGATCAATCCAGCCTCCTCCAAACACGCGGAGCCATAAAATCCTTGTGCCTGACCAATGATGGTAGAGTTAGGTTCAGGTCCAGTGGTGAGCTTGTCGTCCATCATAGCAACGAACCCAAAATTGGTTGGTGAGGTGTCAGTGATGTTGGACTGGGCGACTCGCGTGACAGTGGGGCTGGTGCCACTCAGTAAGTCGTGTAGATAGAATTGAAGGTGGGTGTGCTTGGGGGTCATGTTTGGTAGGTTTTTAAACCATTCTTCGACGGCTAGAGGGTCTTGATCAATGCTCTTAACCAAAGGTATTGCTAAGAGTATCATTAGTGAGCAAACTACTAGAATTATGCATGGTTTCACCATATCTGTTTCAATTCTTAAGGGTGTGCGGTTGGGTGCATATATATGATTTGCGATCGTGTATAAATGTAGAGGAGTGGTTATGACTTTATTTTCATTAATTAGATTAGCTAAAACACTATCTATAATGGTTTTTTTTAAGAGGGGTGGGTTTGAAGTTGTGTTCGTTAGTTCAACCAAAACACTAGTTTCTCTTCTATCTCACTCAAACGTGTCCCTAAGTCTAAGCTTATTTATGGAGAAAGAAAGAAAGCTATTCTCTCAACTTCTTTAAGATAATATTTGGGTTTTGGAGTAAATTACATATATCGATTTTAAGGTCTATTTTAAATAACGAATTTCGTCTCTTAGTTAGCGATGACTTAATGATTATTTTTAACGAACATCTATTATGAGGACGAAAAGTGTAATCAATTTTTCATAATAAACGATTGATGTAATTTCTTTTTAAAACATAGAGACAAAATTTATAATTTAAAGTAAACTTTAGAGACAATTTATATAATTAACTATAATATTTGTTTACCTAATAACTATCAGTTAATGTTGTTCCTCGATTCCACGATAGTGGAATTTGATATTTATCTTATAAGCGTTGAACAATTTATAATTCGCAGAACATGTTGAATCCGAACTATTATTGAAAGGGAAGGCTAGAGATTTGGTTTTCAAGGGAGAATTTATTAGGGTATAAACCCATAAGCCACAATGAATAATGATGAATCTATTAGTCAAAGTAAATTAAAACGTTGGTCTCTACGTTTGTATCAGAATTACTAATTTAAGGCCTTTTTTTATAAATAACTATAGTAGTCCCCATTTTTGTAATTTTGTGACGTCGGTGGTTCAAATTACTAACGATTGTTAAAATTTCTCTGTTAACTCAGTCACATGACTTGCACAAGAGGATAAATTAGTCATTTCCTTTTTAAACACATTTATTAATCTTCTCCTCCCTTCTCCATCTCCATTTTTTCCGGCAAACACACAATCCAACAAACTTTGTATCTCTTTCTCCGTTACTCTATCTTTTTCCCCTTTTTCCATATCACTCTAACGAAAAAGGAAGTCGAAAATATGCAAACAAAAGTTGATGGGTGAAGATGAGCAGACTCTGGTAATATAGAATGAGCAAACAACCTTGATAGAGGATGAAGTTGTTTCAAAGGGGGAGAATGAAAAGAAGAATGATGATGACGTGACAATGAAAGAAGTAGAAATTGTGAAGGTAGTTGAAACCGGGAAAGCAGTAGAAGATATAATGATGACTGAAACAAGCATGGAGAATGCATTTGAAATAGTTGTGGTTGAGACTTAAAAAGAAGTTGATATAATGGGAGAGTCAAGGCAGATAATTAAAAGTCCGAAGGTAAAAGAAAAGGTGATAGATTTAGATTTTAACTCTGGTGATGACTTGTTTAAGTATGATGAAGGAAGACACGAAAATTTATTTAAGTCTGATGATGTTGAACTTAACTATGATGAACTAGAGAATAAAGAGGATGATGATTTTTATTCTGATGATCAATTTGGAAACAAAATTGATAGAGCCACATTTGAAGCAAACTTTGATGTGTTTATTGATGAAAATTCAACAGAAATTCTTAGAGTTCATATTAAGGATCCAAGTACAATTTATGGTTCAAGTGAAAACTGGAATAAGGCTTTTGGAAGGGAAGAAATGCAATCAAATGAAAAGGAAACAGGTGAATAAGAGTTTCCTTTCAATTTGGATGAGAATGTGGAAGAAAATCTTAACCCAAAGATCCAAGTTAAATATGAAGTTAATGTTGAGGTCACAACTAGGGTTAGAAAGAAATTTATTGCAAGAAAGTCTATCAAGAAGGCTCCAAACACTGTTGTGAACTTAAAACAACAATTAATCATGTGGAAGAAGGATATGACTCAAGAAAACTATAAGAAACATTTAAAAAATTATTCGGTGATGAAGAAAAAGTTTTCTGCTAGGTCAGTGGGACATATGAAAGTGGAAACTTTGTAAAAAAATTGGGTAGATCTCAAAACTAATGAAATGTTGAATGAGTTGAAAAGGAAGAAAAAGGTAAATGTTGAGTCTTTGAAGGAAAGGAAGATCAAAGAAGCTCAGTTGGTAGAAATGAAAGAAGTGATTAGAAAACAAGAAGAAGAGAAAAGAAAACAAGTTGAACAATCCCCTCCTAGTGCAGAACATGTCACACTGGATTCTTTGGTTGCAAACATAAGAAAGAATTTTTATTTCAAACAGAAGTGAAACTGGACGAGGGAAGTACAGTTGAGGTGGAAAAGGAGAAGGCAGTTGAAATGGAGAAGGAGAAGGATAAAGACAAAAAAGATAAATATGTCTTTAGTCCTAGGGCTCAAGCATGTATTGATGAACTTGAAACATGGTTAGAATGAACATGAAGATTATGTTGATAAATATGGATTTCCAGTTGATGGAGAAGTGAGTAACAAATATGGGGGTTCAAAGTCTAGATATTTTGTTCAAAGTCAAGAAGAATAATAAGTTGAGAGACTGATAGTGGAAAGAAGAAGAAAAAAAGGAATAAAGGATCCAATCATTGCTTGGATA
Organism: Senecio squalidus; assembly: GCA_910822075.1. Classification (NCBI taxonomy): domain Eukaryota; kingdom Viridiplantae; phylum Streptophyta; class Magnoliopsida; order Asterales; family Asteraceae; genus Senecio; species Senecio squalidus. The sequence goes on from CAJVGC010000432.1 coordinate 42,769,266, forward strand.
TTCTATCCAAATGAGAATGTTATTGTAGTAAAAAGAGGACCTAATCAATGTTCATATTTTCGTACCACTGAAAAGCTGTTGAAGATAACCAAAGAGGATGCAAAACAGTTAAGTAAAATTAAGATAACTAATCATGGAGCATACCATCAGGGAAGTTCTTATGAGGATTTCATCCAAGATTGTGCAAAAACTGATTTTGTGGATTTTGAGAAGAAGTTTAAAAGGATGAGAAGAATTATGGATATTGACAGGATTCCTTTCAAAAGATCAAAACCTCTGCCTAGAGCAAAGATTGTAGGATGGAGAATGGATTACAAGCATGATGAAATTATTATTGAGAGAGAAGATGGTGAAAACAGAGGTTATATGAAGATGAAGATGCTGATCTTAGAAGGTTTAGCAATGAAAAACTGTTTACTCTAAACAAACTACCATTCGTTGATCATGAAAAATAGTGGAATGATCACATTATATTGATGTGGTAAAGTTTCTAGTAGATATGCTTTCATATAAGCAGAGATAAGTATAGGTATGCAAGGTTGTGTGAAGTAGAAGTGTAGTTAGATTGTGAAGGGAGCTGACTTAGCAAAATAAAGATTTTGGAAGTATCATCCAAGGGGTAGGTTGTTGGGGCTAAAATAGAGTTTGGGATGAAGCTTAAAATCTACATCAAAGTAAAATTTGTAATAAGTGTTTAACTCGGATGAACACTTTTAACATCCGAGTTAAACCTTAATAAGTCAACACTGAAGAAGATTAACTCTGAAGAACAATCCGAACATCCCAGTTAAAGTAAAGTTCATTAGAGTTAAAATTTAAAGTAAAGACTTAGTTGTTAGTTCATCCAAAGTGTTTTTAAATAAACATAAGTGTAGTTTGTAATTTAAGTTGTATTTTGAAGTCTATAAATAGTGGAAGAAGGATACAGTAGTGAGTGTGCTTGTAGGTGTGAGTTTATGAGTTGAACCGTATTGTAACTACTTTTCCCGCCATTTTGTGGCTTTAAACGAAAACAATATTTAGCAATTCCAAGTTTGATTAAGCTTCTAATTCATCAATTCATCAACTAAATCATGATTCCGTCATTGTTTAGTTAAGCTAACCACCTACTATTTCGTTCTAAGATCTTTCAAGACGTGTAACATATACATATTTCAAACTACTAAAAAAATCTTTTTATTTTATTTTATGAAATTTGGCTTTTTCGGTTAAAAAAAGAATCGAACTGAATTCAAATTCAATTTGGTCCGGTTCGGTTTTTCCATATGAATTCGGTTCTACTTTTGAACTTTTCTCAGAAAAACCGAATAAACCAAACCGAGTAACCAAAATAATCTGATAACCGAACCGATGAACACCCTTAGATCTAGGAGTTGAATTTTTGGATTCTATAAAGGTTAGTGTTTTGGGTTGGGTAATTGTTGAGGTGTCTATGATGTAGTTTGGGAATGTGTTTTTTCTAATTAAGGGGTGCATGGTTTAAGAGATTTGAAGCTTTGTTCGAGTTCTTTTGTCTTCTATGTTCTAGTTGTAGTTCTTTATAAATAATTTCCGTTCAAAAGAATGTAACGTGTAGATCTTATCTCTTTCCATAAATATTCACAAACAAAAAGTAGTAATTAAGATTTGTAACAAGAAACATAACTAAAATGATTAAGGGGTGCACGGTTTAAGAGATTTGAAGCTTTGCTCAGTTCTAGTGTTTTTTTTTATAGATAATTTGCCCTTAAAATAAAAATGTTACATGTAGATATGATCTCTTTCCCTAAACATTCCCAAACAACACGTAGTAAGATTTGTAACAAGAATTAAAAAGTGGTAAATTAAATCTAAAAGTGATAACAAGAAATTCAATCCAAAGTTTTCAAATTATTAATAAAAAACAAGTACGCGGCTTGTTTAATCATATCACTTCACAAACAACATATAATCATTGATCACAACAATCTATTAATGAAAAATGGTTACATGAAATTCAAGAATGGCATCACCACTTGTAGCATTAAAGAAAATGGCATTATTCATAATAAACCCTTGAGCCATCCTGAACTTACCTCTACCTCCGACCACCGCCAACTCCTTTGTCAACACCAACGGATCCCTAGAGAACACACTTATCGAACTCCCATTAAACTCACCACTCGTAAACTCCAAATCACCATTAAACAACAAGGTCAAGTCCGCCCCACGGCTGATTGAAGCATAAAGTCCACGTGCATTGCCAATAACCTTCGAATTCAAGGTTGGTCCCTCTGTGAGTGGGTCATCAAACACATAAACTGACCCCAAACGGGACTATGTTGCCTTCTTGGACAACTGTTCCGTTTGGATATGCTACAAGGACGGCAGAAGGGTTGTTTCCAGAAATTGTGTCGTGCAAGAAGAAATGAAGTTGGGTTTTTCTTGCTGTGGTAGGAGTTTCAACTATTCGGCTGTCCGAGTAATAATTACCGTTCACCACCCGCGATGTGGCAGTGAAGAGAACAAAGAATGATGCAAAAATAATAATTCTTTCCATTGTTGACATTTACGGACACCTTGTATGATGAATATATATTAAGAGAGATTATTGATTAGACGCTTCAACTTCCAATTATTTTTTGTAAAGTCTAACATGTATCAATAAACTATGATTAGAATAGGATCATAGACGTGCTAAATAATTTAAAAGAAGTCAGTATATTATACGATGATATGATATGAAAGTCGCCATGGTATATTATATGCTGTATTATGAAGAATATATAAGTTTAAAATAAGTAGAGTTAATTACATAAATCGTCCCTATGGTTTATCCAAAATTATGAATTTTGTCTCTAAGTTTAAAAAGTTGCATAAATCGTCCAAATTTATAAATTAATTATGCTTTTCGTCCTTAATTTCTAATTTGCACCGTAATTGGGGCAAACCTTTAGGGACCAAACTCGTAATAGAGGACAAACTTTAGGGACAAAATCCGGATTTTTTAAAAAATTTATGGACAAAAAGGGTTTCTAAAAGTGGATGATTTATGCAACTTTTTAAACTTAGGGACGAAATCTGTAACTTGAGATAAACCTTAGGGACGATTTTTTTAATTAACTCAAATAAGAATATTTAAAAGAGTAAATTACATAGATCGTCCCTAAGGTTTATATGAAATTACGGTTATTGTCTCTAAGTTTAAAAAGTTGCATGGTATGTCCCAAAGTTTGGAGTAATTACGGATTTCGTCCCTATTTTTGACGTCGGTTAATTTCCACCGTTAGTCTGTCCCACGTGTTAAACACGTGAGGGGTATTTTAGTCATTTCCCAGTCATCACCTACCTCCATTCCATAACCCTAAAAGTCAAAATAAAAATCAGATTACAAAAGTCAAAATCAAAAAAATAAAAATCAGATTCATATATCCAAATCCAATCCAAACCAAATCGAGTTCCTGCAAATATTCTAATTCCACCATATATATAAACACAAAAAATTCATCAAAATTCACACACATCAATCCATGGCCGAATCTGATGAAACCGACACATCTGATGAAATAACTGCTCAAAAGTCAAAAATCACCACCGCTTATCAACCACCACCGCCGAATCTGATGAAACCGACACACCAATTCAACCACCACCGCCGAATCTGATGAAAACGCTCATCTTTGAATAGGTATATATCAGAAACATGCCCAAAATTTGATTTAGAGTAAATTATATGGATTTTAGAGTAAATTACATAGACGCTCATCTTTGATTGATCTATGGGGGTGTTTGTTTTAGCTTATCTGTCCGTCGGTTTCGAAGGGAAGAACCCACCAAAATTTGATTTGGAATGATTGATTTATGGGGGTGTTTATTTTGGGGAGACCCACCAGATTCAATTTAGCTTAAATTTGATTTGGAATGATTGATTTACGGGGGTGTTTATTTTGGTTTCATTATTTGTATCATTATTTCTATGGATCTGTAAATTGGCCGGAAGTGGTGGCCGGAGAGATGACAGTGGCCGGAATAATTGTGTCGGTGGCCGGTAAAGAATAATTGGGTGTTTGTTATTATTGTGGCGAAATGACGAAAATACCCCTCACGTGTTTAACACGTGAGGGAAGGCTAACGGTGGAAATTAACGGACATCCAAATTAGGGACGAAATCCGTAATTACTCCAAACTTTGGGACATACCATGCAACTTTTTAAACTTAGGGACAATAACCGTAATTTCATATAAACCTTAGGGACGATCTATGTAATTTACTCTATTTAAAACTATTATAGTTTCTATTCCGGAAATCATTTTATCATAAATTATCCCTTGTAGAATGTAAGTTGTCCTAGTATAAAATGCACCCTCGTTTAAATGATCGAAGCAGACTTTTTTATTGCTCTAGGTCAACTTGTAAGCATGATATTGACACTTACATATACATATATTCTTCAAATATATCTTAATTGCAATTAGAATTTGTCAATTTTAATTTTAATTACCAACATACAACATGATGAAATGCACGTCTAAGGAAATATTTAATTGAGTTAATTACATAAATCGTCCCTATGGTTTACCTAAAAATACGGATTTCGTCCCTAAGTCTAAAACGTTGCATAGTTCGTCCACTTTTAGAAACTAATTACCCTTTTCGTCCCTAAAATGGATGTCCGTTAATAATTTCCGTTAAAATTATCGCTAATTAATTTCACATTTCGTCCCTAAAATGGATGTCCGTTAGAAATTAGGGACGAAAAACGTAATTATTTTCAAAAAATGGACGATTTATGTAATATTTTAAACTTAGGGACGAAATCCGTAATTTGAAGTAAATTATAGGGACGATTTATGTAATTATCTCTATTTAATTTATGAAACTCCTCCCATTTGTGATTCGTCTGGCGCTGAAGATAGAGAATGGTCAATTTCAGCATTGATATGGTAGCTAGAAGGTTTAGTATGCCAATTAAGGATTTAACGGGACTATATACTTTCAAGCAGGGGTGAAACTTATGAAGACATGACGTACATATATATATATATATATATATATATATATATATATATATATATATATATATATATATATATATATATATATATATATATATATATATATATGTTACGAAACTCATTAAAGACTATGTTGTTTTGTGGTTCAAATGCTTTTCGACGCTTGATTTGTCCTATATTCATCAAGGGATAGGTGATCTCCAAAATGCAGTGGGTCATTGTTTATTATAAAGAAGTTATAAAAAGTTACTTCGATAGATACCCAGTGATAAGAAAAAAACTTATATTGTTGAAAGGCACGACTAATGAAGAAAAAGATGTGAATAGATAAAAATTTGTAAAGTTAGTTTAATAAATATGATTCAAATTATATAGATTTGAATTTTTTTTTAACAAAACGGCATATTTTTTGATGAGTTTCGCATTAAATCTAATGCATATTTTTCAAAACTTATGTGAGATGTCGGTTGTGGTGATTACTTACCAGTATACCTTTCCTACTGGTAAACCCTAGTCAGTATACCTTTCCTACTAACGTATCAATATACCTTTCCTACTAATACTACTTACTCATTAGTATACTTTTCCTACTAATACTGCTTACTCATTAGTATACCTTTCCTACTAATGATGTGTGCTTACAGTAGTGTGGCTAATACGGATGTTACTTGTCAGTATACCTTTCCTAGTGACGTTACTTGATTACTAGTATACATTTCCTACTAGTGATACTTAGAGTGGATAGTTCTGGATGATTTTTTCTTACTACTTACATGCATTAGTTACACATTCTTTTACTACAGTTGTGTTGAGGTGTTTTCTTACCATTACATTTTTCTACATACTCAATGAACTCGATTAATTTTATGTTGACTTTTCGAGCTTTTTTTTCAGGTAATGAGCAGGCACGGGACAAGACTGAGTTCGGGCCTTAAAAGACTTTTAGATTATTGTTTCGCTACTTTGGATTATTTCGGGATTGCATGCCTATGTCCTTCCATTTGAAATACTTGGTTATCATTTACATTATTGTTGGATTCTTTGTTTGTAGTGTTGACGTGTACATGAGACAAGGATAACTTTCTAGTTAATGACAATGTGACAACCATTTTCTTATATTATTGCATTTAGTATTTCTCTATTATTGTACTATGTTGTGATAATTATCCATCGGCCACACCATGCGTTTCCGTCACTGACAAAATGTAACAAAGTACTAATTTGAAATAATTGTTCATCCATTATAGTCATCACATTCACCTTTATCGAGGACACCATCTCTCACCAACACCAATTGATATGATGTTAAATTTGTGGTTCAAAATTTAATCAATTAATGTTACGTGATATCTCGTCCTTACAAAAATCAAGATTTTTATCAAAAAGTTCATATGATATTTTTATGAACAGTTGGACCCTTCATTTTTCTAGACATGATGGCTTACGTAAATCTATATACGGAGTATTACTTGACGAGCACCCAAGAGCACATTACGATATTAAAGCTAGGATTTCTTTCTTCCTTTTATTTTATAAGTCTAATAGAATACAATACCTCTCAGAGATTTTCGTGTTGAATCTAAACCAAAGATGAAAATGATGTCTTCTGAACAATTTTGTAACAAAACAAACACTGAATTGAATTAAACAAAAATAGGGTTTCACCGATTACAAAATCAAACCAGAAATACAAAACAAAACCAGAATCAATCAAGGAGATTTGATTCTTTACAACTCATAAAACCAATCTCTCTAACTAACAACAACTAACATGATTTTTCTAGAGAGAGAAAACAACTTAGAACTCAAGTTCTAGAGAGAGAAATGAATCCATCAAAAGTGTTTTTCAACCACCATACGCTCCAGTTTATATACTCCTAACTCTTTCCACCGTCATCCACTTCAGTCCTCATACTTTCCTTATTAGCTAATCAGTCCCTTCAAAGCATGTTTCCATAATGGCACATTCAGTCCCTCAAGGTTTAACTGCACATTTAATCAAACTTACCAAGTTAAACATGTTATTATTAATGTCCTAAAGAAGTGTTTACCAGCTTCATTTTAACATCCTCCCTTAAACACTACTTTAGGAACATGTTTTTAAGACAAAGTTTTTGACTCAAATAATCATGCTGACTTGTAGGCAACCCTTTTGTAAAAATGTCAGCTACATTCTTGTTGGACTCAATTTTTAAAGCTTGAATTGTTCCATCTAAAATTTTTTCTCTAACAAAATGCAAATCTATCTCAAAGTGTTTAGTTCTCTCATGAAACACAAGATTTGCAGATATGTCTAGAGCAGATTTGTTATCACAAAAGGTTTTTACAGGAATTAGACTCAAAACATTAAGATCCTTATATAGTTTAACAATCCACACAATCTCACAAACAACAGCTGCAAGAGCTCTGTATTCAGCCTCAGTAGAGGACCTTGAAACAGTTGCCTGTTTCTTACTCTTCCAAGACAGAAGACTCCCACCAAAGAACAAACAATAACCAGTCACAAATCTTCTAGTTGACAGACACTTGCCATGGTCTTAATCAACATAGGCAGTTAGCAACTGATCATTACCACCATTAAACCACACACCCTTTCCTGGTGCACCCTTAAGGTATTTTAATAACCTAAAGTCTAGCTTTAAATGTGAGTTTAATGGTCTATGCATATAAGTACTTAGACACTGGACAGAGTAAGAAATATCAGGTCTTGTAAGAGTCAAGTATATTAGCTTTCCCACAAGTTTTTGATAATATGTAAAGTCACTCAACACATAGTCAGATTCTTGTTTGTTTAACTCATCTGTTATGACCAAATTAACTTCTATAGGAGTATTTACTGGCTTACTACCCAACATACCATACTCACTAAGTAAATCCAAGCAATATTTTCTTTGACTCAAGCACAGACCAGCAGAATCATAAAGCACTTCAATTCCCAAAAAATATTTAAGAGTTCCCAAATCTTTAATTTTAAACTTTCCTTTTAAAAACTCTTTACAACTATGCAACTCTTTTTCATTATTCCCTATTATTACTATATCATCCACATATACAAGTAAAGCAACAAATACATTCCCTTTTATTTTGGTAAATAAAGAGTAGTCATTCTTACTTTGAACAAACTCATTCTCAAGTAAACTAGCAGTGAGTTTGGCATTCCACTGCCTCGGGGCTTGTTTAAGCCCATATAATGATTTCTTTAACTTAGAGACCTTAGTACTGTTTTCATTATAAAAACCTAATGGCAGTGTCATGTAAACATCCTCAACTAAATCACCATATAAGAATGCATTGTTAATATCAAGTTGATACAAATTCCATTTCATTTTAACTGCAAGACTAACTAAACACCTTACAGTTACAATTTTGACTACAGGAGAAAATGTTTCCTCATAGTCAATTCCTTCCTTTTGACTATACCCCTTGGCAACAAGTCTAGCTTTAAACCTATCTACTTCACCAGTAGATTTGTACTTTATTTTATATAACCACATGCAACCAATAGGGGTCCTATCTAAAGGTTTTTCTACAACATCCCATGTATCATTTCTTAGTAATGCCTCAATCTCAGCATTCATTGCTTCAACCCAATGCTTATACTTAACAGCTTCATAGAATGTTTTTGGTTCAACATGCAGATTAAGACTAGTCACAAAGCAAAAATTTTCAACAGATAGCACAGAATAGTCAACCACTTTATTAACACTATACTTTACTTTATCACTCAAAACAAAATCATTAAGTTTAGAGGCCAACACAGAAGGTCTAGTGGACTTTCTCACAGTATTAGGTTCACCTATTCCCTCAGCAGACTGGCCTCTTGACTCAGGTATATTGTCCTGGTCTTGGTGATGCACAACAGTATGTGTGTCACCTTCAGGGTCATTAGTATCACTAACTGTATTGGTTTCTTCAACTGATTTATGACTATGTTCTAAAGGACTAGTTAACAAACTCATATCTCTTAAAGAACTATCATACATATCAGGAAGGCTGCCTAACACAGAAGGACTACTTCTAGAATGAGACTCAGTCTTATTGTCATCACTGGGACACTCATCATTTGAAAAATATGGACTGTCAAAGAAGTTTAAGTGAGTGTTATTTTGATTAATAAGAGAAGTATCAAGATCAGTATTTAAAACAAATGGAAAAACACTTTCATAAAACTTCACATCTCTAGAGTAAACAAATTGTTTACTTTCCAGAGAGTAAAGTTTATCTGCCTTTTGGGTGCTTGAATACCCAACCATTACACATTTTTCAGACCTTGCAATAAACTTATCACTCACATTCAGTTTTTTTGAAAAACAAAGACAGCCAAAACTTCTCAAAGACATTAGGATCATAGCCAAATAGTACAGAAAAGGGAGACTTGCCAAGTAACACAGAGGAAGGTAACCTATTAATCAAATAACAAGCAGTCAGAACACATTCAGTCCACAAATATAAAGGAATTCCCCCTTGAAATATAAGAGACCTAGCAACATTAAGAAGGTGTCTATGTTTCCTTTCAACTACTCCATTCTGTTGGGGTGTGTAGGCCACAGATGTTTGGTGAATGACACCATGATTATGACAAAATTGACTCATGGAATTATTTACAAACTCAGTTCCATTATCTGTTCTAAAGATTTTAATCTTTTTATGAAATTGTGTTTCAAGTAGATTATAAAATGAAACAATATTATGAAACACATCACTTTTATTAGAAAGAAGATACACCCAAACACATCTAGAGTAGTCATCAACAATAGTTAGGAAATATTTGAAACCTTCTTTAGAGGTCACTTTATAGGGCCCCCACACATCAAGATGTATTAGTTCTCCCACCACAGTTGTTTTATGGTCACTAATAGGGAATGGGTCCCTAGTTTGTTTTGCCTTATGGCATACATCACAGGGTAAAAGCTTTTCATTCCCCAGTCCCAACTGTTTGGTAAGAACTAATAAGGCTTGGTCAGAGGGGTGGCCTAATCTGTTATGCCAGAGATATTTGGACACATAGCAAGTAAGCACATTATGACACACATTACCTCTGTCTAAACTACACTCATCAAAGAAATAAATGCCCCCATGTTGATTACCAGTCCCCCAAGTTTTTCCCATCATGTTGTTTTTGGGTAAATCCTGTACATATCATTTATCTTCATCAAACCCAATGAACATTTTACTATCTCTAGCAATCTTATGGACAAACAATAGGTTCACAGTATACTCAGGGACAACAAGTACATCAAACAACACCACATTATTATTAAGTCTACAATTACCAATTTTGGTTATCTTAGCAGCAGTATTATTAGGATGTTCAACAGTTAGGCTTAATCCAGTAATATCTACCACATTTTCAAGACTGGACTCATTAGTGATATAGTGTTGGTTAGCCCATGAGTCTATGACCCAACCAGGTTTATTGCAATTAAGAAATCTACCTGCCATATTACATTTGGGCATGTCTGAAGGGGTGGACTGGTTAATCAAGGACCTGAGTACAGCCAATTGATCATCAAAAAAAACATTAGGAGAAGGATTACTAGGTCCAGTGTGAGTATCAACATAAGCATGATTGCTTGTAAACCTTTGAGTCCCCCCCTTATTACTTCCATTATTGTTGTTTTTTCTTGGAAAGTTAGGTGGAAAACCAATCATTTTAAAGCATCTGTCAACTGTATGACCAATTAAGCCACATTCTGTACACTTTAAATTTGTGTTTTTAGTAAGAAAATTATTGGATTTTTTAAAATTGTTTGCATTGTTAGGCACTGAATTACTCATAAAAGCAGAGTTGTGATTTTTCTTTGACAAATCACTACCTCTGTGTGACTCTTCTCTGGACACAATGGCAAAAGCTGTTTTAATGGAAGGAAGGGGGTCTCTAGTTAACAGATTGCTCCTCACAGGTTGATACACATCATCAAGACCCATAAGGAATTGCATAAGTTTCATTAATTGACTAAATGAACTAAACTCACTAGCATTTACACAAGTACACACATGCAATTTAACAATAGCATCAAATTGTTTCCAAAGAGAATTTAGTTTATGATAGTATTCAGAGACTGTTGATCCATTTTGTCTTAAAGAGTTTATTTTGTGATGGAGATTAAATATGACAGACCCATCAATTTTATCATAGGTTTCTTTTAATTCAGCCCACACAACAGATGGGTTTTTAGAAAAAATTTGACCCAAATATAACTCTTCAGAAATAGATCCAAGTAACCAAGAAAGTACAACAACATTACATCTATCCCATTGTCTTCCCAAGACATCATCATCAACAGGTCTAACTGAGGTACCATCAAACTCAATTTTATTCTTTGTTTCCAAAGCAAGAGTAACCGCACAACTCCATATAGTATAATTTTCATTACCAAAAAGTTTAATATTAGTGAGAGGAGCACTAGATATATCACTAGCATGCAGATATAATGGATCACCAAAGTCAAGTTTACTCACTTTTGTAACAGAGACATCTGACTCATTGTCACTGCTGACAACTTTATCAGCATTGGGTTTTGGGTCAGTCATAGTAAGCAATCAGATAGAACAACACGAATCACAAAACAGATAATCACAGAACAACACACAAACAGCACACAAGAACAAGTTAAAGAAGAACAATACAGCAAACAAGAAGTAACAGAAAGAAATGCAGAATGCTCCTAAGGGCAATCGTGGCCAGGGACAATGTTTACCACAGTCAAGCTGGGCAATTAGAGTCTAACCAAGGACCCTATCTAGGTCCAATATGACAAAGCCGCCAACACAACAACCCCGGACTCAGAGTGATGTGTGGTGCACAGAACAAAGAACTAACAGTGCACAAAAAAATAAAAAAAATAGAGGGTAAGAAACAGAAGTGCACAACCTAAAAATGCACAAATAAAGAAGAGTGAGGGGGAAAAGAACACAATAGGAGCAAATAGACAATTAAGGTCCAAGCCAATGGTCCAAGTGTTACTCTGAGGGGCAGTTGATCCCTGTCCGACACAGAAACGCCTCAGAGAAGGAACTTGCCACTAAAGCAAGGTAGGAAGAGATATTACTAGGTGGTCTTAAGAAGATCAAACACAAATCGATTATATCTTGATGAATCTTGACCAAGATGATCAAGAAGATCATCAAGATTTATGCAGCGGAAGAAAAGATCACAATGGTGCCTTTGATCAATATCACAATCCCATATCTCACCCAATCACAGTAATCAGACCAGATAAAGAAAACCCCCAATTTGTGAAACCCTAATTTTTAATTTTGAAAACCCTAATTTTAAGAGAATCAGATCTGAATTCGAAAAACACTTTTAGATTGACAAAATAAGAAAGATTAAGTAATCAAGAGCCGTAGCTCTGATACCATCAACAATTTTGTAACAAAACAAACACTGAATTGAATTAAACAAAAATAGGGTTTCACCGATTACAAAATCAAACCAGAAATACAAAACAAAACCAGAATCAATCAAGGAGATTTGATTCTTTACAACTCATAAAACCAATCTCTAACTAACAACAACTAACATGATTTTTCTAGAGAGAGAAAACAGCTTAGAACTCAAGTTCTAGAGAGAGAAATGAATCCATCAAAAGTGTTTTTCAACCACCATACGCTCCAATTTATATACTCCTAACTCTTTCCACCGTCATCCACTTCAGTCCTCATACTTTCCTTATTAGCTAATCAGTCCCTTCAAAGCATGTTTCCATAATGGCACATTCAGTCCCTCAAGGTTTAACTGCACATTTAATCAAACTTACCAAGTTAAACATGTTATTATTAATGTCCTAAAGAAGTGTTTACCAGCTTCATTTTAACACCTTCTCTCTATTATCATCACCATATATAAAAAGCGAAAAATCTTGATAGAAACGTAGACGACGTTATGAAGGCACATTATTATATGAAAATTGCTACCTTTAACTCCAAAAACTAGCAAATGAAAATACATATTAATGAACATGTAAACATAGGTTTATCGGTCACACTTGATCTTGATTGAGGGAGGCTTTCTGAATTTAGTAGCTTGTTCAAACCTATAAGCAATCTCGATCAATGTAGGCTTTTTAACCTCCAAAACAAATACCATACGGAATCCGTTTATATCATACCCAGTAGGAACACTAATTACTGGATATCCCCCAATAGCGAGAACTGTAGAACTATCTGAAATTGCTGTTACTAGTGCATCCAGATTGTTATCTTTCATCAACTTCTCAAACCCATAGTTTGATGCTTTTGTCAAATTCATCAATTCTTCCTTCTCTAACTTGCTTATAACGTTAGTCTTCTCAGCTGCCAAAAACAAGTCCTGTGGGAATTCTTTGATTTTTTTTCCTACAATATAATACAATTGTACCCTATGTGGAAGAATTTTATTTAAAAAGATGAACTTACTAAATCTGCAAGTTGCTTGTTGAAGGCAATTATAACTGCTAAAGATCTTACGGGTGAAGCCACTAGCTCCGTTAGATAGGCATTTATAGCTATTTTGAATTCTAACAATATTGCTAGGAACTCACTTTTGAACATTGAAACAATATGATCAACGTTGATGATTTCCAGATTCTCTATCAGGGTAGCACCATTTCGCTTGAGTTAGCCCAAATGGCAGCATAATGGTGTTAGAGATTTTTTGTATAGTCGACGAAGAACAAATATAAATTTTTTTAATAGTGAGCTTATTAAGCTCACGGTAGTCGATGCAAAGCCTCATAGATCCATCTTTATTTTTCCCAACAGATATGTGCTCCCCATGGGGAATGACTAGGCAAATAAACCCCAGATTTTCAATTCCTGCAGCTGATCGGATAACTCACGCATTTCAGAAGGGCCGAGTCGATATGGGTTTCTGGCCACAGGGGTGACTCCAGGAATTAGGTCGATACGAAACTCAACCTGACAAAGAGGAGGTAGACCAGGAAACTCCTCAAGAAAGACTCAAGAAAATTCTCGAACTATCGTGACATCATAAATATATCTTCCCTCCATCTGCATACTCAACAACCTATTTGTCTTCTTAATCAACTTCTCCCCGAATACCTCTATTGCAGATTGCAGAACCGTCTGACAAAGGAATACGAACGAACTTCTCAAAACAAACGATCTCAGCACGATGCTTGGACAAACAATCCATACCCACTACGACATCGAAGCTACCAAGATGGAATGGTATCAAATCAATGTTGAAGAGGTGGATCTCCAAAACAAGAGTACATTCGCGGACGATTTGATGGGATACAAAAGTCCTACCATTAAAATATTCAATCTCGAAACCCCGAACACATCTAAGTAAGCTTGAGTACGAGGTGGGTTCCCCTAGTTATTCTGACCTCCTTGATTATTCGGACTACGACTACCCTGATTGTTCGGTACAGGCTGAGCTCTCTGAATCCTCGGTGGATTATTACGACCACCGTTTCCCCTGCTTATGATGGAAATCTCTGAGAAAATGATCGGTACCTCCGCAACCGAAACAAGAATTAGGCCTCACTACATTCACTAGTACAGCAACAATAGGCGTAGAACGAAAATCCTTGGCCACATGGCCCTTCCGACTATATTGGATCCAAGTACACGGTGTGTTCCTCTCGTGATGAAGGTTACACTACTGACACAAGGGAAGTGTACCGTTATACCCAAACTTACTTCACTCTACTGCTAGAGCTACCAGAATCCCGCTTAAACTTCTTCGACTTCCCATGGTGATCATCTTGATCCTTACGCTTCTTCGATGTAAAGATGCCATCCCTGATTAAGTCATCGGTAATGGACTCGGCGCGGTTAATAGCATCATGTAGTGTAGGAGGATCAATACCCCTCAGTGACCGACGAACCTCCGAGTGAAGACCATGAATAAAACGCTCAACAAGACGAGCATGAGTATCAACCATCCGTGGGCATAAACGAATAAGCTCATGGAAACGGTCAGTGTATGCAGTCAACTTGGTTCCATCCATGGTATGACCCCAAACCTCATCCTCCAGTTTCTTCATCTCGGTACGAGACATGAACTGATCTAACATAAGGGTCCGGAAATCCTCCCAAGGTAAATCCATGGCAACATCCCTGCCACGGGCACTGATCACAGAGTTCCACCACGTAAGGGACTTGCCCTTTAGAAGATGGGTGGAATAACGAACTCGGTTCTGAGCACCACATTTGTTGATGTCGAAGACTACATCACCTTGCTCGAACCACTAACTGAGGATAAGGGGCACGCCCTTTCCATCGAACTCAGTTGGCTATAGTTCAGGAAATCCTTGTAAGTACAACCATGAGTAGGTGGGGGTGGAGGAGGTGGTGGAGGTGAAGGTGGTGCTCCCTGAGGTTGCTGATTAAGAGCACTCGTGACTTGTGCCATAATCGTAAGCACCACGGCAGCTAATTGCTGACCGGTCAATGCGGCAATCTCGGGTTCGGTAAGATATCTTCAAGGAGGAGTCATCTACATAATAAAGGAAAATGCGTTAGTGTGAGTAGATAATAACTTAAACAAGGTATAACAATGATGTAAAGGACAAGAATTTATATGTATGCTTGCGTCGAAACTCCAAACATGGTTACGTAGACATATATATAACTCGCCGTGGATATAATTACGTTGTACACCTATAATTATATCCATACCGTTTCATACACACGTCTTCTCCCCATGTCCCTCATTACAACGCTCACAGTTACCGATCAATAAAATGAAGAGACGAAACATTTCTATCCAAACCAACTATGAGAATATAAAACAAAACGTCGTTTTCCATATTTTGGACCACCACTTCTTTGTCATTTCGTGATTTCTTGGCTAGAACTTCCCAATATGTTTATAGATGAGCAAAATATGGATCTAATACCATCTTTCTTCATCTCTCATCCCATTTTTCATTCTTACCATATTCATTCACCTTTTCTCTTTTATTTCCATCACTCACCTCTCTTCATTCTCTCATTTTTCTCTCTTCATTTCTAGAAGTTGAGAGGGTTAGTAAATACATAAGTGGGTGAATTTCATGTTATAAGAAGATTATACATCATATACATCTTCTTCCCTTGAATTCCTTCCATTTAATAAGTATTTTCCAACTCAAATCTCATCTTTTCAGTCTCTTCTTTTTCTTCTTTGTTTATGAAGAGAATTCTAACATAAATCTTGTATGTTCTTGCAAAGATTCATCCTCTATCTTCACCTTTCCTTTTTGGTTTTGTTCACCATCATGGAAGCTTTTATATCTTGAAGATTGGTAAGAAAAAATACATCCTAAATCTCATTCTAATTCTTTAAGTTCTTATTCTAACAAGTGGTGTACTTTGTGTTTGGAGCTTGGTTTCTCACCACTTTTGGAGTTCATTTCCAGGAGATTTCGAGACTTTCGGACGAGTTTTGGTTAATTTTGAGGAGGTCTTCGGTACTCTCTAATTAATCCCTTAAATCTCCCTTTCATTTTCTTATTGTTCATGTAATTTCGTCTAAGTATTATATAAAATGGATGAACATGGTTAGAATTGGAAGAAAACATAATTATTAACATATTATACATATTAATTACATATTATAAGTTATTGGCTAAAATAACATAAAAATGGTGTAATATGATCATAAATGTATAAATTGGGTAATTTCAAGTAAAATATGTATTATTAGTAAAATTCCTATCGAAAGTTCTTAGTTTGAACTCTTGGGCTATTTAGGACAATCTTGGACTAATTGGACAAAAATTATACATATAATTGTTATATAAACTCTAATTAGTATTATTACATATTATTATGTAAAAACTTACATATATATAATATAAATAAACTTATATAAATATTTACACATAAATAACATTTTGGACATATTAAAGCTTAATATAAATGTTATCGATGTTTAAAACGTATGAGATAAAGGTTAAAAAGCGGGTTGCGGAACATGGCCCACTGCGCCGCAGTGGTGATTCACTACGCCGTAGTGGAGCCTCAATACGTATTTTCCCCCGGTTTGCCACCTAAATCCTACATGTTTCGAACAAACGTAAACGTATACATATTTTTATATATAAAGTAGTATTTATGGACAAATAGACGTGTTTGGACTCGAAACGTAATCGCAATCATAAACATAATATATATATATATATATATATATATATATATATATATATATATATATATATATATATAGGGAGGTTGGGTCTTGTAAAACAAATTTTAAGGTAAAATAAGTAAAAAAAAATTAAAAAATAATTTATAACGTTAGATATTTTGGATTATCGTTCATTTTAACCATATATCAAACTTTAAAAAACGAAGTTTTGTTGTACATCAAAAAATGGGTAGTTTTATCGTTGTGCATCAAATTTGAATATTTACTGCACAAAAACAATGAATATGATGCACAACCCCTAAACGACATATATTTTGATGCATATCAAAACTTGCTTTTTTAAAGTTTGTTATAATTGAATAAATAAACATAATACAAAATTAAACATATTATAAATTATTTTTTCATATTTTTTTACTTAATTTACTTTAAATATTGGTTTATAAGAACCTCTTCCTATATATATATATATATATATATATATATATATATATATATATATATATATATATATTTATTTATAAAAATCGTTGAACGTATATATTTTCGATAAAATATACCTTCTCTAAAAGCGATCGTAATCGAAAACTTTTTATAATAAGGTATAACGTCTTTTTAACATATTATAAAATGGTTTTCAACTTAAAATACTTGAAATGTTTTAATATAATTTAAATACGTTCAATTTTTTAAGCGTTGACTTTTTAGTCAACTTTGACTTCTTTCGAAATCGTTGACTTTGACCAAGTCTACTATCCTTTGACGTTTATCTTGCTTGACTTCGACTAAATTGTGGTACCAGTATTCAATCTTCAACCGATATTTTTGTAAGTCATTTTCGGCTCGAAATATCATTCTCTTTTATTCGTCATTATTGACTCAAATTATCGATATATTCTAGTAGTCATTATCGACTCGAAATATCGTTAGCTTTTACTCGTCACTTTGACTCGAAATATTAATCTTTCGAACACTTTTAAATATAATATATAATATAACATTAATCATTAAAGGCTAAGCTCTACTACGTTTATGCTAGGGTACTTAGGCGGTGGAGCGTTATACTCTTAATTTTGTCTACCCGAAGTATTTATCGCTGATTCGTGAGTTATTTGTTGCCCTTTTTACTGTTTTTATATTTGGGCATGAAAAGCATGATTTAAAGTTAATATATATCTTTATTTATGCAATTGTGGATTTTAATGCCTTTAGATTAGCGTTACCTTACTTATATGGCCTTAGTGTTAGTATAAGGCCTCGTATACACGCTTGTTAACTCTTATTGAGCCACCCCTACATATATATAGATCTATATGGGTTTTCCAAACCCTCATCGCTGATATGGGATTTTGTCGGTGTGCGGTCCCTACGAGTGGATGTTATGACCGCTTATTATTATTCGAGAATAACCTTAGTTTAACGCACTAAGGTGGGGGTTGTTGCCTTTGATTGTTAGGCTTAGGTGTATTATTTATCTAAGGCTATGAATGTATCTCGCTTGTTTATAATTCAAGATATCTTTACTATTGGATTTATATATTTCAAATTGGGTCCAAACCTTTTGATACTTAATGTTTTTTTTATAAGAATGCGAATAACCCACCAACTTTATGTTGACGTCGTATTTTTAACGTTTTTCAGGGGTTTGAGGTTACCGTATGTTGATGCTATGTTTTGTTGACTATGTGGATCTTCTACGTGCTTCGTGGAACTTTCTTTTGTTATGACTTAGTTCCTTTAGGATCCATTTGATGTCATTTGTACTTTATTTATTCGAGTATTATAAAACTTTGTATTCCGAATTCACTTATTTAATTCGATGATCTTATTGCTATTATAAATGTTGTAGCCTTTGTACCTCTGATATTACTGCTGATAATGTTTACACCTCAGGTTTTCGCCTGAGCGAGGTGTGACAATTAATGAAGTAGTTGTGCTTTTAAAGAAAGTGTTTGAAATGAAAGACCTTGAAAAAACCAAATATTGTCATGGTTTACAAATTAAGCACATGCATTATGAGATACTTGTACATCAATCAAATTGTACTAAGAAGGTTTTAAAACGTTTCAATATGGACAAGGCAAAATCCTTTAAGCACTTCAATGGTTGTTAGATCACTCAGCATTGACAATGATTCATTTCTCCCTTGCGAAGAAAACGAAGAAGTTCTTGACCCTGAAGTACCATATCTAAGTGCAACTGGAGCTCTTATGAATCTGACTAATTATATTAGACGTGATATTTCTTTTGCGGTTAATTTGTTAGCAAGATTCAGTTCATTCCCCACCAAATGACATTGGAACGGAATCAAACATGTTTTTTGATACATTTGAGGGATTGTTGATTATTTTATTCTAACAAATCCAAACAAGGGTGGATTGGTTATGCAGATGCAAGTTATTTATCTGATCTTCATAAAGTTAGGTCTCAAACTAGATATGTATTCATAAATGGAGGTACTGTAATTTCATGGCGTTCTCAAAAGCAAACTCTAGTTGCAACATCTTCAAATCATGTTGAAGTTATTGCACTACATGAAGCTTGTAGAGAGTGTGTATGGTTAAGATCGATGAAACAACTCATTGTGACATCCTGTGGACTAGAGACGGACAAAATTCTATATGAATATAATGCAGCTTGTGTCGCACATATGAAGGAGGTACATCAAAAGTGAAAGAACTAAACATATATCACCAAGATTTTTCTCATACACACGAGACCTTATAAAGGATTATCAAATTGAAATGAAATATGTTCAATCTAGCAACAATTCAACAGATATTTTTACAAAGCAAATTTTTGATATTGGAATGAGACACTTGCATAGTACATAACAATTATGGATGTCTAAATAAGGGGGATTCAACTATACACATGACTCTTTTTCCCTTAATTAAGGTTTTTTTCCATTGAATTTTTCTTTGGCAAGGTTTTTAACGAGCGGTACTTAACAATTGAGCTCTAACTTAAAACGTATCATCCAAAGGGGAGTGTTGTGAATTATTACTAGACCAAGTGGATGATCACATTTTCAACCCTCTTGTCCAATCCATGAAACTATTAACATATCTTTTTTCTTGTATTATTACAACATTGGTAAATCAAAAATGTATTTACTAGTATGATACCATCGCAAATGTATCAAATACACCATATACACGTATATAGATGATACATTACTTCTTCCCATTTTATTTTCTATCTTAAATTGATTAATAAATTTATTAATCATACCATAATAATATTTAACAGCATGAAATATTTTCGGTTATTGTCAATAAAACCTTACATATAATAATCCAGAAAAATTGAGTCGATCAATTCTAGTTTTCTACCATAGATGTTTTACTAGTAACAAAAAGAAACTCAGAATATATTAAGAAAGGTTGAAGTGGTGTGTGGGCCAAGTAAAACATGTTGTAGCGGTTAATGGCCCTAAAGTAGTATGCCATGAAGTTCCAAAGACATTCAAAAGCCTTGTAGTGGGAGATTGGATGGATAATTATTTGTAGTAGTGCTTACTCATAATGATTACACTTCCGAATTCAAAAGCCTTGTTCAGGGACGAAGCTTCTTAGGGGACGTTAAAAACAACTATTTGTAATCAAATTGACAAGCCTATTTCATATTTCTACTCTTATGTCTAATACATTCAAATACTATACCAAATATATTGGAAATAATGAGAGAAAATTTGTTAATAAGCACTTAATACAACACTTGAATGCGATAGACATGAACTTGGCATGTAAATCATTTTTCAAAAGAAAATAAAAAGCTAAGAAAGCTAGAAACACATGCTAAGTTCTTTTATTGATAATATTTGATAACAAAAAGATTTTATTAAATTTTCCAATAAAAACAAGCAAAGTTACTAGAAATAAATGAGAGATTTCAGTTTTTATTGATGAAAAATAGTAACATGACATTCAAGAATAGCATCACCAAGTGTAGCGTTGAAGTAAATAGCATTAAGCAAAATAAACCCTTGAGCCATCCTAAACTTGCCTCTACCTCCAACAATCGCCACTTACTTTGCCACCACCAATGGATCCCTCGAAAACACACTTATGGAACTCCCATTAAACTCGCCACTCGTAAACTCAAAATCACCATTCAACAACAAGGTATAGTCCGATCCACGGCTTACTGAAGGGTAGATTCCTCTTGCATTACCAATAACCTTGGAATTTGGGCTAGGTCCCTCTGTGAGCGGGTCATCAAACACATAAACTGACCCGAAAGGGTTTATGCTTCCTTGTTGGACCACAGTGCCCTCTGGTTTCGCTATAAGGACTGAGGAAGGGTTGTTCCCAGAAATGATGTCGTGCATGAAGAAATGAAGTTGGGTTTTCTTTATAGTGGTCGGAGTATTAACTATCTGGCTCTTCGAGTAATATTTACCGTTCACCGCGGGTGAGGTTGCGGTGAAGAGCATAAACAAAAATGCAAATATAACCATTGTTTCCATTTTTGATATGTATGAAAAATGAGTGTCTAAGAGGTATATATATTAACAAAGGTGATTGATATTTCGCCTTCTAGAGTTAGAAAAGTCTAATGGTATGTACTTACCTACTAATTAAATTGCTTTAAACATTGAAAATGTTGTAATCAACTATTTTTATTTTGTTTAATGTCAACTTGTAGCAGTTTTAATTTCATTTCTTAATTTCAAAAATGAGACGAGAGTTGAATTCTGAAATTAAATTGTTTGAAATGTCACTAATCATCCATATAATACGATAAACAAAAGACCCTGTTTCTTGGAATATTTTTTTAAAAATCTTGTAGATTAAACAATTGTTCAACCATCATCAAGTTCGCCATCATTGACTACTTTTTTTTTTTTTTTTTTTTATGTAAATGTCTTATTTTTGACTCAGAAAATACTATCTAACTGTCTTTCAGGAGTTGTCAAAGTATCAATTTAAAATTAGATAAAACTCAGAATCATGTTATGGACATTTGGCTCAAAGAATCATTAGGAAAATAAGAAAATACTATCTAACTCTTTTAAAATTAACACCAAGACTTTACAATAAAAGCTAATGTCTTTTTTTATCAAAAAAGAAAGAAAAAGCAAATGTACTTTAAACAAGATGGAGTCAAATATTATTGGTTAATTACAAACTTTAATCGTTCAAACTTGATATACCCATAACCCCACATAACTCGCAAGCTTTTCAAATATAGAAATAGTACTCTGGTCGTTGATTGGTGGCGGCTTTCGAAACTTTATCGTTTGTTCACACCCATAAGAACATTGGATATGATAACTCAAGTAATCCAACTTATTTCATCATTTTACTACTATAACTCAACACTCTAATGATGACTCACCATAACTCATAAACGGGGTCTTACATAATCTTTAAATTTTATTAATCTGCGCTTAAAATGTTTCGGAAAAATTTAATTCAAACTTAACTTGCGTTCTCACAATAAATAGGACTTAATAAGTCAACCCACACAATGTGTTCTCATGCCCCAATGTGGTGAGAACAAGCACCATGCTTAGGGCTCGTTATCGATCAAAGTTGAGTCTGAACCCATTCAACCTCCAAAACAAAGTCAGTAAGGACCCGCGTTATTAGTGCATACAATATGCCATCTTTCACCAACTTCTCGAACCAATAATTCGAAGCCTTTGTCAAATTCATTAATGATTCCTTCTTTAACTTGCTTATAACACTAGCATTCTCTGTTTGAATATAGAATGTTGGGCCCGTTAGGTTTAATATTCTCTATAAATAGATGTCTAATGTAAACATTCTAGGTTGATGAAATACAAATATTCTTCCACAAAATCCGATTCTTAATTTCTACATGGTATCAGAGCAGGTTACTTTCGGAAGTACATGTTCGACTAGTCTATTCGACTAGGAAACCAAACCAAACGACTAGTCATTTGACTAGTAAAACATAACACACGAACTTGTGTGTTAGGATAGAAAAACAACATACACGGATTCAGATACACGACTAGAAAACAAGGATACACGGATACACTCTTTACTTGTTCGACCAAGCAATAAACATCTCGGATAGAAAAGGAAAAGACTCGGACATAATCACTCGACTAGGTATTCATTACCTCGGACAGGATCACTCGACTAGATTTACTTAGCATTACACGGACAGTAACGAAGTAACTAGGAGCTTGTCCCATACGACTAGACTTGCTCTTCGGATAGAAACTTGCTCGGATAGGAACTTACTCGGATAGGACCATTCGAATAACTAGACTAGAATCTCTAGGAAAGTTATTCGACTAGGAGTCCTTCATCTACGACTAGATTTCTAGTACACGACTAGGCCTAAGGGGTGGTGCACGGCTAGATCTCTATTACCTAGTAAACGACTAGGGGTGGTACACGGCTAGATCTCTATTACCTAGTACACGACTAGATCTCTTCGACTAGAAAGGGGTGGTACACGGATAGTGGAAAAAGGTGGTACACGAATGGCTGACGCAAACAATAACGATCTCGCAATGCAACTAATGGATTTGTTTCGTAACGGAGCTCAGAACCAGTTTCAAAATCCAAAACCAAACCCGTCTGATCAACTCAAGATTTGTTTAACGTTGACAAGCAACAACTACCCGCTATGGGCTCGTATGATTCGAGTATCTATTGGGGGGAAATCTAAAATATATCTCAACCATCTTACCGAAAATCCTCCTGCCATCACAGATGCTAAATATGATGAGTAGGAACAAGCCGATCTTGTGGTTTTCTCGTGGTTGATTCAGAACATCGAACCTAGAATTGCAAGTAACCTTACTGAATTTCCCACAGAAAAGTCACTATGGGAAGCCCTAGCCGTCACTTACAGCAGCGGAAAAGATAAATTGCAATCCTTCGATCTCCATGTGAAGGAAAATAAATTCAAACAACATCAGTTTCCGTTGGAAGAGTTTTGGATAGGGATGCAAGGAATCTAGGGAGAAATTGATCGGAGGGATCCAAACCCGATGACTTGCACTGCTGACATAGCCACATACAACCGAGTTCGATCTGAAACCAAATTTTTCCAAATCCTTGAATGGACTTGACCAGAGGTATGACCCAATTAAACGGGAAATTCTTCGTTTTTTACCCACTTCCATCACCCGAAACTGCTTATGCTTCGGTCGGGAAAGAAAAATCTCACCAAGCCATCATTGACGGGAATCATGAAGCAGATATGGGTGTAGCAGCTGGACTCAATACCACTGGGGATGGAGCAGGGCTCGTCTCCAAGAACTATCGAACAGAAAAATCGGCATTCCGTTCTCAATCTAAGGTGGATAAAAGCAAGCTCAAGTGTGAAGAATGTGGTATGTCAAAACACACCAAAGAGAAATGCTTCAAAATCATCGGATATCCAGAATGGTGGAATGATAATCACAAGACCTCCAAGACTGGAAAAGTTGCGGCTGCTGTAGGTAGCAGTGAAACTAGCGACGGAGGAGAAAAGAGTACCGATGGCGCGCCTGAACCAGGTATAGGGTTTGGTCTTTTTACACCAAACCCTATGGGTAATGATTCCTTTTTAAATCCAAAAAGTTTTAATAAAAACTTACTCGATAAGTTAAATGATTACGATTTAAAAAAGGAACAATATGAGTCTCTTTCTGGCGAAGTTCATGTTGCAACCAAAGATTTTAAGTGTACCTCTTGGATCTTTGATTGTGGTGCCACCTATACAATGACGTTTGATATCACTGATCTAACGTCAAAATCTAGAGTTGATAAAACAAGAATTCACAGAGCCAATAGGGAAACTCTCCCAGTTAATGGAGGGGGAACCATTGAAATTTCAAAAAAATTACGACTCTCTAGATGTCTTTATGTACCATCATTATCACAAAAGTTATTATCCGTCAGTCATGTGACGAAAGAATTAAACTGTGTGGTATTAATGCACCCCACTTTTTGCATTTTGCAGGATATCAAAATGTGACATTCGCGAATTTCTAGGTATATTTCTATCGACCCGTATTCGTTTTATTTATTTATGTTTATGTTTTGACCCTATCGTATCCCTTTTATGTTTTATCGTATTCGTATTTTATGAGTATTGTATTCGTATTTCTCGTATTTTATGAGTATCGTATTTGTATTTTATGTGATTCGGATCGTTATGTCGGGAACGTTTAGTTCTAAGTGCCTTTAGTATAAGTCTAGTATGCTCTTAAGATAAGTTTAGGGATTTTATGCCTTATTTATACGATTAAGATTAACGTTTAAAAAGTATTACAATTTTAGTCCTTTCAGAATTTTATTACAAAACTAGTCCTATGGGATTTTTTTTTATTACAAAAATGGTCCTAAAAGGATCCCACCAACTTTTTGTCTTATCTTCCACCAACCAATTTGTCCTATTCTACCCCCATCACCCTTTTCTTCCCATTTTCCCCATCTCACTTATCTCTCTAGAAAACACACACAAACATACACACTTCTCTCTAAATTATCTCGAGATCCGACCGTCGGAATTCATTTTCGAAGCTAGTATATCGTTCACCATATTCACCTCTATCATTCCTCCGAATTTCGTCTTGATCGGGTAAGTTTTCTATTGATTTTGTTTTAAACTTTATTTTTCTAGGTTTAAGCTCAAAACACCACTTTTTACCATCAAAACTCGGATTTTATTGAGGGTTATTGTACCTAAACGTATTCTGGACATAGGTTTCAATATGGGATGATTTTGACACCTAAAACACTCAGAAATCGAATTCCGAATGTAATTTTTCGTAAAAACCCAGTTACGTCACGTAACTGGAGCACGTAATTCTTCTAGATCACGTAACTAGGCACGTAAGTGCCTTGCCTGTCACGTAACTATGATCTGGTCACGTAATTGTTGTAATCCCGTAACTTCTAGCTCACGTAATTAACTCTAGTCACGTAATTGAGTTACGTGTTGCGTAACTCTAGTTACGTGATACGTAACTAACTTCCGGACTTTTCGAAACGTTTGTAATTCTGTTAAATCGATGTTCCTGTTGGTCATTTTAAAACCCGTATAAAACGTTAATCGTTAAGGCATACCCCACTAGACTTAGAGATACTTAGACATGTTTATTTACGTGATGTTTAGGGCACATAGACGTGGGAGCTTGACCGTATCTGATTATTTCCCGACATATCGTGTTTGGATTGCTTTGCTATTCTGTGAGTTATTCGTTGCCCTTTTTTACCGCTTTTACATTTTGGGCATGATTAGCGTTGTATAAAGGTATTTTATGGTATATTATGTATTATGGTTATGTATTTTGGATATGAATGCCTTTAGGTTAGCATTACCCAACTTGTTCCGCCTTTGTGGTAGAACGAGGCCCCGTATACACACCTGTTAGCTTTTAGCCGCCGGTTCGTATATATAGCGCTATATGGGTCTAACAAGCCCTCATTGTTAACACGATGGATGATGGATGCGCCCTGTCCGTGTTAGCAATGTTATGACCGTTGATTTCGAGGACAACCTAGCGTAATGCACTAGGTGGGGTTAGTTGCCAGTATTGTTATGGTTCAGGTGTATAGTATTTACCTAAGGCTATTATCTATCAAGTATGGTATTTTTATGAATTGATAATGGTATTTTATGGTATTTATATTGGTATGTTATTAAAAGGTTTTGTATACTTCACGTATACCTTGAAACATCATTTTTCAAATGACTTATCTTCAAATCATAACACTTTTGGGTCAAAACGTATTGAAACTTTTATCCTATTATGTTTTTATTAATTATTGCGAATAATTCACCAACTTTATGTTGACGTCGTATTTTAACGCTTTTCAGGGATTTGAGGTTACACTTTTTGACGTTATGCTTGCTTGGCTACGTGGATTACTTGCATGGAATTTATTTTGCTTTTGTTAATTCCTTAGTATCCCAAACGTTGTAGCCGTATTTTGATATTTTCGGATGATTGTAATAAGTATGCTATTTTAAACTTATTTATCTATATTGATTATGTTTGGTTTACTTATGTTGATGTAACCTTTGAATCTCTGATACCGTATTCTCTGTACACCTCGGTTCCGCTCTTTTGCGGGGTGTGACACAAAACGGGGACGATCATTGGGCGTGGTACTGAAAGACAAGGACTCCACTACGTTGATGAAGTTACTCAACACGGTTCTGTTCTGCTCACTCATGGGTGGGCAACGATAGGAAAGCTTGGTTATGGCACAGAAGATTAGGCCATCCGTCCGCTGGTTATTTGAGACAATTATTTCCGCATTTATTTCCTATTAATAAAACTTTCCATTGTGATATTTGTATTTTGGCTAAGAGTCATAGACAAACGTTTAAACCTAGTAATACTAGAGTTGATTCTCCTTTTTTGTTAATTCATTGTGATGTTTGGGGTCCCGCAAAAATTGAAGGGGGACAAAATTTTCGTTATTTCCTGTTATTTATAGAGGATTGTACTCGAATGACATGGACTTATCTTTTAAAAACTAAGTCCGAAGTGTTTACTAAGTTCACATCGTTTTGTAACATGGTAAAAACTCAATTCAAACTAGACATACAAATTCTTCGATCCGATAATGGGGGAGAATTCTGTAAGAAACCAGTTAAATGTCGTTGGGTGTTCACGATCAAGTATAAACCCGATGGATCAATCGAAAGGTATAAAGCTCGATTAGTCGCAAAGGGGTATAGTCAGACTTATGGGATTGACTACTGTGAGAATTTCTCACCACTAGCCAAGATTGACACTATTAGAGTCCTATTCTCAGTTGCAGCAAACAAGGATTGGCCATTACACCAATTCGATGTCAAGAACGCCTTCCTACATGGAGAATTAAAGGAAGAAATCTACATGGAAACCCCACCAGGAATTTATGATAGTTCCGAGTCCAGAAAAGTTTGCCGACTAAAGAAATCTCTGTATGGTTTAAAGCAATCTCCACGAGATTGGTTTGGTCGATTTACCACAATGATGAAGAAATATGGTTATAATCAAAGCAAATCTGATCACACCTTATTCTTGAAACGGAGAGGTAAAATCATAACCTGTTTAATAATCTACGTTGATGACATGATTATTACAGGAGATGATTTGGAGGAAATGACAAAATTGAAAGCCAATCTCTTTAAAGAATTCGAAATGAAAGATTTGGGAAGACTCAAGTATTTTCTCGGAATTGAAGTTTTAAGATCAAAATCAGGGATCTTCATTTGTCAGCAAAAATATGTTCTTGATTTATTAGCGGAGACGGGAATGCTAGATTGCAAACCTGCAGATACTCCCATGATAGCCAACCAAAAATTGTTCATGGAAGATGAAGTTGAACTGGCAGATAAAGAAAGATATCAGAGAACGGTGGGAAAGCTGATTTACTTAGCTCATACTCGGCCAGATATTGCATACGCAGTGGGAGTTATAAGTCAATTCATGCATCAACCACAAGTCCAACACATGGAAGCAGCCTTACAGATTATCAGGTATCTCAAGGGAACCACTGGACACGGAGTCTTGTTCAGACCAAATGGGCACCTGAAGATTGATGCATACACTGATGTTGACTGGGCAGGCGATAAAGGTAATAGAAGATCTACATCAGGGTATTTTACTCTAGTGGGAGGAAATCTTGTTACCTGGAGAAGTAAGAAGCAAAAGGTTGTCGCTCTCTCAAGTGCCGAAGCTGGATTTCGAGGAATAGCACGAGGTTTAGCAGAAGTCTTGTGGTTGCGAAAACTACTGTCAGAAATTGGGTATCCCTCACTGGAAGCCAGTAAGATTATGTGTGACAACAAAGCTGCTATCCAGATCTCAGGAAAACATGTTGAAGTTGATAGGCACTTCATCAAAGAAAAACTTGAAGATGAGATTATCGAGCTTCCGTTTGTTTCATCAAAAGATCAGCTTGTAGATATCCTTACAAAGGCGGTTACTGGAAAGATATTCGCTCACTGTCTTGACAAGTTGAGCATTGAACTCAGCTTGAGAGGGAATGTTAGAATATAGAATGTAAGCCCAAGCCCGTATGTGGGCTTGGGCCAGTTAGGTTTAATATTCTCTATAAATAGATGCATAATGTAATATTCTAGGTTGATGAAATACAAATATTCATCCACAAAACCCGATTCTTAATTTCTACATTCTCAACTCAAAAAAAGAAAAGTTTTTGTGGGCATTCTTTGAACACGCCCCATTACCTAATTGCGAGACCATGATCCATGCATCTAGTTGGATCAACCGATCAAGAGTGATATCAAATCATTAAAATATCCAATCGAAATTCGACTCATTGACACACCTAACATCCCATGCTAGCTAAACGAAAATTCAAGACTATCGATCCAAATTCCTAAAGTTGCATTTTCCACTTAAAATACAGTCTCAAAATGGATCCTTGTCTCTTTTAATTTATACAATAGAGAAAAATTACCAATACTTTAGTATAACATGTATTTAGCTTATTTCATGCAACATACCCGGTCATTTAGCGATCCTTACATTAAGTACCATTCAGTGATAACGAAAAAAACAGTCAAGTTTCAAGTGCTTTTTTAGCTCTAGCATTCCAACTACTAGGTGCAACTATCATTTCTGGTCGGGAACAACCCTTTAACATTACTCATCAGAGATATGGCAGTGCAGAGTAAAAGCAACTTGCAAAGATAGACGTTGTTTCCCGTGTATACATTTAATTATAAGCTTCTACCAACTATATATGTGTTTGTGATGCGGATATATTTTCAAATTTTACTTGTATAAAACCATTAACTATGATTGATTAATCGCAAGGGACTTGATAAGTGATAAGTAATCTAAAAAAGGTGAAGGCTATTTGTCACAAGTAAAGAATAGAATATAAATACAAATCTAGAACAATTTCTAGCCTTTTAAACTAACGTAGTTGATGTATCATAAACTTGGGGTAGGTTTTTGTATAAAACATACTTCAAACAAAAAAGGTTTGATTTTCTGAAAGTGGAAGCTATTTGGTTTTGGTTTTTGCTGCCTGGATCAGTTTTCAGTTTTCGCTATGGTATATTCGGTTTTCATTTTTCGCTATAAGTTTTCGCCAGGTCAGTTCAACAAATAACCTGAAAAAACAAAAAATCAGCATTCAGAATAAAAAGGACAGAATTACAAACGAACCAAACAAATTGGGCAGTAAGCTAGATTTTTTTCGATCCTATTTCAATTCCTTCCTTAAAATGATGAGCAAAAACATTTCAAAATGTGTTTACAGGAGACTTAACAACTAACCTACTAATATATATCATATCCGAGTGTCATGCTATAAAACCGATACATGTATACTAGCATACAGATCTTAACATGAACACTGATAACAGTATTCCGGAAGTAAAAAAGTATCATACTATGTGTGTATATACAAATATATGCACATTCAAACAAAGATATTTTGATCATAAAAGATTCTTAATTGGAGGAGGCTTTCTGAAGTTAGTTGCTTGTTCAAACCCATAAGCAATCTCTATCAATGTTGGTTCCGAACCCTTTAAACCTCCAAAACAAATACCATATGGACCCTCGTTTTTATCATACCCAGCCGGAACACTAATTCCTGGATATCCCCCAATAGCAAGAACCGTAGAACCATCTGAATATGGTGTTACAAGTGCATCTAATTTGTTATCTTTCATCAACTTCTCAAATCCATTTTTTGATGCTTTTGTCAAATTCATCAATGCTTCCTTCTCTAACTTTCCTATACCGTTAGTCTTCTCAGCTGCTAAAAACAAGTCTTGCGGGTATTTTTTGATCTTTTCCTGCAATATAATGAAGCCAAGGTGAATATAGATGTGTCCTCAAAGGACCATTTTGTGATAGTGAAGGTGTGACTGTACTTACCAAATTTGCAAATTTGTTATTGAAGGCTATTACATCTGCTAAAGACCTCACGGGGGAAGCGAGTAGCTCGTTAAGATAGGCATTCAGGGCTATCTTGAATTCTGCTGATAGAGCTATATATTCGCCATTGAACATCAAGATTATCTCATCGAGGTTGATGATTTCAAGATTCTCTATCAGAGTAGCACCACTTTGTCTTGTTTTACACAAATTTACAGGATAAGAAGGTTAGATGTCAATTTCAAATGAAATGGAAACCGAAGAGGGAAATTAAGGTGTTAAGAATTTCATCAACAGAAATTGAACAGTATTTGAATGCTAACCTTAGTATACGAAAATGTTTCTTAAACTTATTCAAAGTTTCAGTGTCGTTAGAAAATCCAAAGTAACGATAAGCCCTCATTATCCCTAACCTCTTTCCTACAAGTCCATCATATTTTAGGTGCTTTATATAACCACCCTTCGGGATATACTTTGAAGCTTCTTTCCTACAAGTCCATCATATTTTAGGTGCTTTATATAACCACCCTTTGGGATATACTTTAAAGCTTCTTTGGTTGCCACTGCATCATTTTTATCAAAACCGACAATGGCATCAAGAACATACACAGCATCTGTTACAGTCCTACTCATCGGCCTGTCTTCCAGAAAAAAAATGAAATGAATAGGTGTTTATGGAGATTCAAAGTTGAAAAGTGATAGTTTAGACTTACCCAACTGTATCTTGCCTGGGGGAAATGGGTATGACTCCTGCTCGGCTTGTAAGGCCTAAAGTCGGTTTGATACCGACAACTGAATTGGCACTTGAAGGACATAGAATTGATCCATCTGTTTCTGTTCCAAGTGATACAGTAACCATGTTTGTTGCAACTGATATAGCTGATCCAGTGCTTGAACCACATGGATCCGCCGTTTCCAAATACGGATTCTACACAAATTCACGATAATATTCAAGAAAATGCATACTAATGAACATCTAAACATAAACATAATCGACAAAAGGTGCGTACAACAGCTTGTTTAGCTCTAGCATTCCAACCACTAGGTGCTAAAGAACTTCTGAAATAAGCCCATTCACTCAAGCTTGCTTTCCCTAGTATAACCGCACCCTCTTCTCTCAACTTCTTGACCACACCAGCATCCCGAGGGACAACCGACTTAAGTAGAGCATAAGATCCTGCAGTCGTGTTAAGTTTATCTTTTGTTGCAATGTTATCTTTCAACAAAACAGGGATACCATGCAACCTGAAATGAGATTTAGAGGAATTAGCCTTTCTCTCGTGATCAGCTTGTTCAGCTTGAAAAACTGCATCCGGGTTCACTTCAATGACTGCTCTGTAGACGGGATTGATTTTTCGTATCTCCTGGATGTAAAACTCAACTAAATCCTTGGAGGTAAGTTTGTTCTGCTTAAAACCGGTTTGAATCTTATCGATAGTGGCCTCTCTAATTGAAAATTCGGAGCTTTGTATGAAAATGAGGCTTTGAAAGAAGATAAGTAACAGAAAAATCTGCAATATCATGATCTTTGTTTAAATCAGATAACTTTTGTTTCTTTGAAAGATTTTAGTAAGTTTCTTTATTTCTATTGAGATTTAACAATTAATGTCATGAAATACACTCTGCTACTTTTATTTCGGTCCATAGACTTTATATAAAATGTTTATGGACAATACTTTTTGTAGTTACTTCTAACAGCTTATAATTTTTATTTATTTACTTTTGCTTGTGAAGCAATCTTCAAATGAACTGTCATAAATCATGATGTTCAGAGTAATCTACTAATTTTATCAACATTGTTATTTTATTTTTTTGCTTACAAACTTCTGAATTAGTTTAATCAACATTAAGAAGTTATTTTGAAGTCGGAAATCTGAAACATGTATAAACACCATAGTGACACGAACGATGCGGGCATGTCTTAATTATATATCATTTGTTCTTTATTGATGTCAATCTGCTCCTACTAGGGTGAGCAAAAATCGGACCGAAAACCTAAAACCCAAAAAAACCGAAAAAAATAACCGTAAAACCCGTCCGAATACGAAAACCGATGGTTTGGGTTTCGATTTTTGAGAAACCGAAAAAGACATTTCGGTTTGGGTCGGAGGGTAAAACCAAACCGAAAAAAACCGAACCGGACCATTATATGTATGTAAATTTTAATATGTTCGTTCACTTTTAGTAAATATTTTAAGTTTTATTCTTTTTATTTTTCTTCTTTGTCTAAAATTCTAAATTATCCTAATTAATTACTCCCTAAACACACAAACTCTCAATGCTAATTTATTTCTTCAATTTTGATTTTCTTTTTGTTACCATGTAGGCTATAGTTTACTAAGCCACATATAGTATTTTTTTTTTCTTCTTAATTTTGTGTTTAAAGTTTTCCGACTCATATCATTATGAATAAGTAATATGCACAACTTCATGTTATAAGTTGTGAACTGCTCCGCCAATTATTGCGTAACATAGGCTTTAATTTGAAATTTATTTCACAAGTTTTACTTGGCAGATCTATGAATTTGCCCATATCAAAAAACCGAAATAAAAAACCAGACCGAACCGAAAAAAACCGAAACCGAGAGGAACCGAACCAATGTAGAAACCGAACCAAACGGTTTGAAACTTTCAGGAACGGAAATTTCGGTTTGGATTCGGGTTGAGGTCGGAACCTACCCAAACCAACTCTGCTCACCCCTAGCTCCTACTGTTAATAATACAAGCAATAACAGTTGCAGGAATTTAAGAAATGGGAAATGGAATTAATATGTGGAACAATTTGCTTCTATCTATGAGTGTTTCGGAGTGTTTATTATATTAAAATCGCGAAGTAGTAAGTGATACAAACCACAAGTATTTAGAACGCCAACTACGAACAAAATTCCACCAAAATACTATCAAACAGGTAACTAATTAAGTGCATGATATCAGGAAACTAAATGCAATTTCAAACAAAAAGTAACTTAAGTACAACAGTAGATTACAACTTATTGATAACAACAACTTATTTTAACCAAATGTACCATCACTGATTCAAATCAATATTATGATTTTAAACATAAAAAAAACTTGAAATTATACAAATTTAATTGAATATCATAGCTCAAAAGAAATACTAATCCATTTGATAAATCTCTCAAACTTTATGCATCGTGTTCTCTTTTGTTGTTTTCGGTCATGTAGTTTGTATCCGTTTCTTGATAGCATGCGACGTCTTACACGTACTCTTATGGATGAGAGAACATAGGAGGTAGGGGAGGAAGATCCTTTACAAAGGGATGATGGAAATATTTCGGGGGAATGGTGGGAAAAGGAGGGAGATGGTGGAAATCTTTTGGAGGAAGTTTAGGGAGGTCGAAATGCTTTGGAGGAATGGTAGGAAAGGGAGGTAACTTGGGGAGAGAAAATGGTGGGCAAGGTTTCTTATAAATTGGTGGAATAGGCTTGTAAATGGGAATACTTGGTGGCAAGATCGGGGTTGGTGGAATCTCTATTGGTGGCAATGGCGGTTTTGGTTCTGGTTTGTAGATCGGAACTGGAGAAGGCTTGTAAACCGGCGGCTTTGGCTTGTAAACTGGAACCGGAGCCGGCTTGTAAACAGGTGGCTTTGGTTTGTAAACTGGAACGGGAGCAGGCTTGTAAACCGGAGGGTTTGGCTTAGGCTTTGGTTTGTAAACCGGAACAGGAGCAGGCTTATAAACAGGTGGCTTTGGTTTGTAAACTGGAACGGGAGCAGGCTTGTAAACCGGAGGGTTTGGCTTAGGCTTTGGTTTGTAAACCGGAACAGGAGCAGGCTTATAAACAGGTGGCTTTGGTTTGTAAACTGGAACGGGAGCAGGCTTGTAAACCGGAGGGTTTGGCTTAGGCTTTGGTTTGTAAACCGGAACAGGAGCAGGCTTATAAACAGGTGGCTTTGGCTTGTGAACTGGTACCGGAGCAGGCTTGTAAACAGGTGGCTTTGGTTTATAAACTGGTATGGGAGCAGGCTTGTAAACTGGTGGCTTTGGCTTGTAAACTGGAACAGGAGCTGGCTTATAAACAGGTGGTTTTGGCTTTGGTTTGTAGTCTGGAACTGAAGGTGGCTTAGAAACAGGTTTCTTTGGCTTTGGCTTACAATTTTTGACTGTAGGAGGCTTTGGCTTCATGACTGGTGGCTCTGGTTTTGGCTTGTGAACGTGAGGGGGTTTGTAAACGGGTGGTTTTGGCTTGTGGACTGGAGTTGGAGTAGGTTCAACAACAGGCGGTTTTGGTGTTGGTGTGACAACCGGAGGTTTTGGTGCAGGTTTGTAAACTGGTGGTTTTGGCTTGTAGACCGGAGTTGGAGTAGGCTCAACAACAGGCGGTTTTGGTGTTGGTGTCACAATCGGAGGCTTAGGTGTTGGTTTGTACACCGGAACAGGAGGGGTTTCAACAACCGGTGAATCATAAACAGGCGGTGGGAACGGATATGAAGGATATACCTTTGGTGGAAGTGAAGGAAGAGGAAAATGGTGGCCGAAAAACGAGTGTTTTTTAGGCCAATGTGGTAGTTTAAATTTTGGTAAGGGAGGGTACTTATAATGAGGCCACAAAAACGCAGAAGTACAAACAGAAGACGAAAACTTAAGTTTTCCTACTGGTCCAAATGTGTGCTTCTTATCTGATTTTGACAAGAAACTAATCTTAGTAGCTTCTATACCTTCATGAGTGGCACAAGGTTCATTTGCTGCATTGTAAAGTTGTGCATAACATTCTTCTGCCAACTTTCCGTTTTTCAAAATCTCTTTCGACAAAGATATCTTGAAGTTCCCTTCCTCATTGAGCTCACCGACACCTCTTGTTTTGAACTTGCCGTTCTCAAGCTTGCAGTCAACAGTTACTTTAAGCCCTGAACAAAACCAAATATAAACACATTTCCATCAACTTTGAGTTACTACGTACAAATGATACAACGTGTCGTGAAAATAAATAAAGATAAGAGAAACAAATATTCGCATGATTCAAGCCGAGACTCATCAGGTAAAAAATGAGTAACCTCGACTAAACAAATTTCATGTTTACCTATATTTGTTAACTTATTGAACATTCTACGTTCGATCAGGGGATATAGTAAATACATCGTCGAATAAAATGCAATAAGTTAACTGACAATGTTACCTGATAAAGCATGGCCGCTATTAATATTACTCTCCTTACAATCACCACATTCTCCAATCCCAACTACCTCCACAACATTGTCATCACCATAACATAAACTCCCAGAAAGTAACAAAATCAGCACGAATCCTAGAAGGATTTCAAGCCGACAGACGGAATAAACCTGCATCGGGAAAGGTCAAAAAACACAATAACTATACAACTTGATTATAAGCAAGTTTCTAAAAAAACCTCATTTGTGAGTCGTATTTGAATCAGTTGCTAATCATATGTATATATAATGGGAGCTCATGGTTAAAGAGTCCGCTTGCCGACATATCTATGAACAAGATCACATGAGACGGAGGGGCCCGCCCCCGTATATGAAATTAAAAATGGTTCCACTATCTTTTATTGATTGAGCTTAATTGCTAGCTCTCAACTGCACCACATATTTAGCTTAGCTTGCATATAATCGATCAGTAAATGTGATATCAACATCTACTAACTTAAAGCTTCTCATTAATACCTTCTTTTGCTTTCTTTCTTTCTTTCTTCCTAAAAATTATCGAGACGATTTGAGAGGTACGGTTGCTGTAATATTCAGGAAAATTGATTGTGAAATCTTAGCAAGTTATTCAACAAATTTTATTAGCAAATTATATGTGTCAAGACACATTTTCAAGAAACTCACCATGCATAAACTTCAAATATATAAGTTATCATTTTGTAACACGAAATTTTGAAAGATACATTCTTGTCATATATATTTACTAAATCTTGTTATAGCAATGTAGACGATGATTGGTTACAGTTTGTGTAATCTACTAAAATACAAGTGTTACGACAATATAAAAATCTCTTTTAAGTTGGTCGATACAACTCTCAATTGTTACGACATCCAGGTGAACAAGTTATAAAATAGTAACAAAATGTGTGTTTCAATTAGATATCATTGTCTCCGATATGTCATCACCATCAAATTGTAGCTCGTTCATGATCTTATATTTGATATAATAATCCAAGCTCGTTTTGGATTAAGGTCACCCATAGCGCTCAAGTCACTTCATCAATTGGCATTGTAATTTGCTAGCTAGCTTATGTAGTCTTCACTTGTTGGAGTTTTTAGGTGTTAGTTAGTTGATGTTATTTAAGCCCTTTAAGAGTATTTTGGTTTGTTAGTGTTTCATATGTGTTTTTTACCGTCATGTGTTGTTATTTACAAAAGTTTTTGTAGGTGGTTTGATTGGTGTTCGCCTGGTACATTTGTTTTTTTAGGTGCGGTGGTTTATTTTTTGATCTTCTTGCAATCTCGCTTGCTAATTTAATACATATATGCCGTTCAAAAAAAAAAACGACACAATCCGTTATAGATCATAGTAATTTTTTTCAAAATCTTGTAACACCTCCAAAGGTTATGCTTGAGTTGTAATGTTAAAGTTGTTTCATGAGTTTTTTTAAAAACACAAGACATTTTATTAGACTTACGGTTGGAAGGCAATAAGTTGAAACGACGCATTTAAAGGATACAGATAGATCAATTATTTTTGTGTAGCCCATGTCTTAGATGCCACTTTTTTTTTTATTAAGGGAAGGACAAAACACATGAAAGAAGATAAAAGTTAAAATGCCCAACCAATTTGACCCATTGGAAATCATAAATAAAACCTATGTTAAACCAATAGTATATGTACGGTGTTAAAATATCCGATCCGACCCGGACCCGCTCCGAACCCTATTTACCTCTTTAGGATCGGATTGACCCGAATAACATGTATGCATGTATGTTTCATTTGTTATGTTAAAGAAAATAAGAGTAAAATCCATTCGGGCTTAGGTAAACATCACCTACACATTTGCTATCATTCCATATTCTTAATACTTTGGTAACAAATCTATTTGTTTAATGGATATCATGAGTTGGCAATCTTGAACCAAATAATGAAGATTGATCGTACCGAGCAAACCAATGTAAGCATTTTTCAGTGTTCTCAAATAGATAGGTCTAAACAAATTAAATGGATCTTCTGAGTTACTAAGGTTCTTGTGTTTCAAGTTTAATTAGGCTTTTTGCATAAGTTTTAGGTTTTGTGACTTCGGAAGCAAGTAATTTATTGAGATGCTTGGCAAATGGTCTTTAGGGTTTGCTAAATGAATACGATTTTGTAAAGAGGAATAATAATAAAAAGATTAGAAACGAAGTCAGGATTAGAAGCGAAGTCTGATGTCTATAAGTTTTGACAAGTATAACGACTTTGGATTATGGTTATTAAATGGTTTTCATATATTATATTTAAAAAAAAACAATTCGAATAAACCTAACACGAAAGTAACTTGAATATAAAAAAAACCAAGAATTAAAACTAGGGAGTAACAATGTGGATCAATCTTAAAGGGTCAAAACCAACCCGGAACACCCCAACTTTTGCGGATTAACACCTTAGAGAAATCTCATATTAGTCGTGGATATGATGCATTGGTATATGAATAAACTTAACCTTTGACAATACAACGCGTTTTAGAGCTACAAACATTGCAGATCTTAGAAACCTTGTAGTTAAACGTGTCTGGACAAAAAGTAGTTTCGGGAAGTGTAACACCTTGAAAAGCTCCACCAAAAATAATATTAAGAGTCTTGCTGGCAAAAACGGACAATATCATAGTCATTAAAAGATGAAGTTTCGTGAGCACAAAAAGTCTAGTTAGTAATATTAGTGAAACTAACTAGTAAAGTAATTATCCTTTTCAAGAAAGGCTAGAAAAAGATAGTTATTACTAATCATCAAAATGTGATGTATCCTTTTAAAGAAAGGCAAGAAAAAGATGTTTATTACTAATCATCAATTGGATGATGTATATTACTATATTATTTTTTTCTTTCGGTCTCGATAATGGAATTTTGGCTGCAACTTAAAGCTTGTTTTAGCTCATTTAAAATATGTAGATCTTAAAATAAACTTAATTACATAATAACTTACAACATAATAAAAGATATGTATCTAATTGAATGACAACGTTTCTTGTTGGGGGTAAGACTTCGAACCGATAAAACGAAGAAAAAAATTTCATTTCGACAGTTGAAGGAGGTTTTTGTCATTCACACAATTTTCATGTTTTGTGTTCACAAGCTCATCTTGTAATGTATTAGAATAGCCAACATATAATTTCAGTTGTATTGTGAGTTTTTTCTTTAGGATGGGATCAAGTCGAGATTAAAATAAACATGTTATTTGTATCTGTTCGTGATGACATTATAACTCATACAATTCGAATCGATAATATCATTTTTTTTTAAAAAGAAAAAAAAAATTCTAATTGAATAACGTAGTTGTAAAAATCAATATTTGCTGTAATGAATGAGCAACCATAGTGGTTGCAGTATGCTACCAAAAAAAAAAAAATAGGGGAAAATATAAGGCCGGCCTACATTAGATATTATTTTTCCATTAAAGGACTAAAGACAATTTTTTATTCTTAAATAAAACTTACAATATTATTTTCGTATATTTAATAACTTCAATAATTTTAAGTGTTATTGTGAGGATCAAATCAATTACCAAACAAGATAAATTGATTTAATGATTTAGATCTAATCAATTACAAATGTGTTGTAGCGGATAAACACAGTTTGCAATAACAAGGTTATGATTAATTGAGTTATAAGTAAGAATAAACTTTAAAAACAGATAACAGAATTGAACCAACAACGTCTTAATTGATTTGTATTAATTTCAAAGGAATTACAAAATTATACAATCAACGTTATCATCTCAAATGATAAAGGAACTACTTAATACAATCCTTGAGGCTACTAAGCTATGATCAAATACAAATTACAATCGAGTAAAACTAATACTATAATCTATAGCTCATACTCTATAAAGATGTTTAATCTCTAATCAAACAGTCCAATCAACTGATTACCAACTCTCTGTAAAGTGTTCTGATTAAGCACGTGAAATGTACTTTAGTAGTTGAAGATCTTCAGTAGTTGAGGATCTTCATCAGCTGTCGTCGCCGGTGATTATCCACCTCTACTGATCAGTTGGGGACGATGAGTTTCTACTGATCAGTATGTAGCTACTGATCAGTTCTTCAAAAGACTAGATACTGATCAGTTCTTTCTCTCTAGAAGCTGATCAGTACCTTGGGACTAGGAAGTATGTTTTACTGCTGATCAGTAGACACAGTCTTGTCTACTGATCAGTAGCAAAGCACACTTAGTGAATTTTGTCCCAACAATCTCCCCCTTAGTGATAGCATATCCATGCTCATCAGTATCACAAAACCCCCCAAAAAAAAAATATTCAAAAGACAAAGTTTCTTACATTTTCATCATTGATTTGGCGGTTGATTATTTGACAAGTAAGCATACTTTTCTTTGATTTGGCCATTTATCTTCCAAACAAGCTCAACTGCTCTTCTAGAGTTAGGAGATGCTTTCAGTTGTCTTTTCATTAATATGCACATCATGCCAGGATCATGGTTATATTTCTTTTCAACAAGAAAGAACTCTGCAGTACCATCTTTTCTATGAATGCAGTAGATGTCATTTCTATCAAACAATGTCCATGACACCACCTCAGTGAATCTCCTTACTCTTTCATCCATAAATTATGGTTCAAAGCATATCATGAGCAGGTCTAGAAGAAGGAAGTTTAGATCGAATTCTAACTTATATTTTTTTCACATATTTCTTCTTTCCAATGGCAAGCATCTCTTGCAGTTCAGCTCTTGTCATAGAACAAAATAGTCTTTTGTGAGAGGAGAAGATTTGTTCATAGTTGTCAGCTCTGATCACCTTGACACGATCTTTTCCTTCAACCACCACATTGTACCAATCAGTAATGGTACAATCTTGTTAATAGGCTCAGGGGTTTCAATGGCTCCATAGTGAACAAGATCTCTCATGTCATGGAATGTTCTTCTGTTAGAAGCTTCAACCTCATCCTCAATCTCCTTATTTGATGAACCCCCAGCTGATGATGAACCTCCAGCATCTGTCCTTTTTCTTTTGAGTGGCTGATCAGGGCTCTCATTGCCTTCTTGTTCTTCAGCCTCTACCCTCATTTTCTCCTCAATTTCCCTCCTTGCAGGCACATCTTGTAAATTTTGAGTCACCTTTGATCTTATCTCCCCACTTCTATTCCTTTTAAGTAGACCACTTGGTGCTTTCCTTTTGTCGTCATGAGCCCGCTTCAATCTCCTTTCTAGCATGTACTGCTCCTTGTCTTCTTTTAACTTCTCCTCCCTTCTCACTTCTTCATACCTTGTCACCAGGGTACTGATCTTCATTTGTTTGACTGATTTAGGATTTGCTCCTTTGCTCAACAAGTTGTCAATAAATTTCTTTCT
The DNA here is from genome assembly GCA_910822075.1 of Senecio squalidus. NCBI lineage: Eukaryota > Viridiplantae > Streptophyta > Magnoliopsida > Asterales > Asteraceae > Senecio > Senecio squalidus. The sequence goes on from CAJVGC010000432.1 coordinate 42,810,635, forward strand.
ATCTTCCTTCTGTCTGTCAGTACCTTCTTTGACTTGTGACCTTTTCCTTTTCTCAACCTTCTTAGATAGCTTTGTCTTCTTTAGAGCTTGCTCCAACAATCTCTGATCTTCTGCAGCCCACTCTTTTTGCATTTTGAGGGCAAGTTCTTCATCTTTCTCAAGTTGAGTTTCTACCTTTTGGATTTTTTTCTTTAAGAGCAGCATCCAGATCAGCTTCCTTTTTTTTCTCAGACAACACAATTTCCTTTTTTGATTTTGGTTGGTCTTGGGGTTCTTTAAGCTTAAGAGTTTTGGACCCAAACTTTCTCTTGTATGTGTTTCAGTACTTTGAGTTGATGCTTTTCTTTGGTCTTGAGGCTCTTTGATCATGATAGACTTAGGTGCAGTCTTTTTCTTTGCTTTTTCTGCTTCCTTCTGCTCATCAGCATTAATCTTGAGAATCTCTGCTTTACATTTCTCATAGTTTTCCTTTGTGAGCATAGATGGATCCACCAATCTGAGGAGATCTTGAGTACGAGTGTCTACTTTCAGAGGATCTGGAGAGAATACATTTTCAAGAGCTACATCAGTTGCTGGAGGGGCATCAGTAGATGCAGAAGCATCATCAGTAGCTGCATTTTGATCAGTAGGCTTCTCATCCTCAGCCTCTTCAAATACAACCATATTCCATTTATTTCTTTTTCAGCTGCTGAAGGATCAGTAGATACATCTTCAGTAGGTGAGGCATCAGCTGCTGGAGCAACAGTTTTTATGGCATCAGCTGCTGAATCATCAGTAGCTGGAGTGTCAGTTGTCTCCCTTTCATCAGCATCCTTGTTTTCATCAGTAGAAACCACAGTAGATTGAGTTTCTACTGTAGCTTCATCAACTTTCAATATATCCTCCTCCACTACCTTTTCAACTGAAATCTCCTCCTCATCAGCTGTCACTTTCTCCCATTTCCATCTCCTCCACAATACTTTCAACAACCTTTTCAATCTCCTTTTCAGCCATAACCACCATCTCCCCCTTAGTGGTTGCATCCTCGGCATGTACACCACTATCATCCACAGTCTCCACATTCTCCAAAACCAACACACTCACTTCTTCTTCCCTTTCTTCAGTTTGAACTGCTTGGTTTACTGATATGACTTTCTTGAGAACCTTTCTAGTCTTGGCCCTTTTAATCAGGGAAGTGTATGAAAGTTTGACTGTTTTAGCAAGCTTGGCCATCTTCCTCTTCAACATTTTTAGTTCCTGACCTTGCTTGATCACCTTCTTCTCCAGAATGGTACATTTTCAAGTCAATTCATTTATTTGCACACTGTTCTCCCCACTCTCCTGTTGAGTACCAACATGAGGTAGATCTTGGAACAAAGGAACAGTATCAAGCCTACATTGATCAGTTGAACCCCACCCCCCCATGGCTTCTTAGCACCAGGGACCTTCACAGGAAGGATCAAAGGATCCTCCATAGAGTGAAGTTGCCATAGATTGGGTCTTAATGCCTATCACCCTGTCATGTGCCACACTAGCTGTAGCAACAGTAGGGTGAGCCATTTCTACATAGTCCCCCATCTCCCTTGTGACTACCTCTGTGAGGTTGGGTTGGACCTCATGTGTACCCTCAGAGACTGAAAGAGATTTATAGATTTCAAAGGTTTGAGAGTTATTAATATCATCATCTTCATCATCTCCAGTAAAAATAGATTTGTATTCAAAGGTTTGAGGGATTGGGTTTTCAGAAACAAGGGTTGAAGGACCCCCTTGAGTCTGCTCATGCAACTCTGCATCAGTCATGGTCTCAGTCATGATTGTTTGTGAATGTGACACACAGCATCAACAGCTGGTGTACTTAAGCCTGGTACAATAGGTGGTTCAACAATTTGAGCTTCAGACTGATCAAGAGTTTGATCAGCTGGTTCATCAACTTGAATAGTTGGTTCAGGGGCTGGAATAACTGGCTCTTCAGGAGCAATAATGGGTGGAGTAGAAGAAGTGGGAGGTGTGGGTTGAGATGCACCTGGGTAAGATGATCTCTCACCTCCAGAAGAAGATGCAGATAACCCCAACATGTTAGGAAAGAGTAGGGTATTATCGTCACCATTAAAAATTTTACCTATCTTCCTCATTGATGTAAAAGTTTTTGAAGAATGAACGGAAGACATGTAAAGGTTTTCATGTAAAGTGAGGTTTTCTAATTCTTTTGAGAAAATTTCTGCCAAGAATCTAGGGTACATTAAAAATTTACCCTTGGCAGTGAGATTATTTTGCATTCCCTGAAAAATCATTTTAGAAAAATTGAATACTTGGTCATTAGCCAAACAAGTCGTTGCTGTAGCAATAGGCACACTTAGTTCATTCCAAGTACTGTGTTTGGGGGAAATGCTTTTTGAAATTTTAAACGTTGGGGTCCAGTGTACCCCATACGACCCATAATCTCAAGCAAAGGTTCTTTAAGGATAGAAATTGTACCTGTTTCATCATCAAGTTGTACATGAGTACGAATGATGGCTTCTGTGATGGTGATTGGTTTTGTATCAACGATGGCAGTTATGCAAGGAACACCATTTTGTTCTCCGTCGGCGGCTGTTTCCCAGAATTCTCGAATATGAAGACTTCGAATTGTAGGGTTTACAGTTAAAGCATGTTTGATTTTGGAGCGATTTAAGAAATCGATAAGAGGATGAAAGCCCGCTGAATCTTTACTTTTGATGAGATACGCCACCGCATTATGTTGTTCACAGAATTCGAGATCCATTGATGATTGTTTAGACTTGATTTTCAGAGCTTAGAATAGAGGGTTTCTTTGAGAGGGTTTTCTTGAAAGATGTGTAAAAGTGATGGACTTGGCTCGCAGGGGAGGAGCATTTATTGTTTTTCAAATAATCCCGGGAAAGGACTTAAATGCCCTCTATCAGTATCAGTTGAACACTAAAAGACAAGAAAAATGTTGCGTCAGCATCCCTTCATATTCTAAGTGTTGATCAGTAGTAACCCACATCAGTATGTAGATTGCATGCTGATCAGTATAGTCAATCATCAGTAGTTCCCTTCCTTTGCATCAGTAGAATGATCTTCTCATACTGATCAGTAAGATAAAACTTTGGTACTGATCAGTATTTCACTTCGTCCTTCTCCAGTAGTCACGTGATGACATGTATGTTTCAGCTGATCAGTAGGAAAGTCTTTGCAAGATGACAAAACTTTCTAAGTTGTTTCCACAACTGATCAGTAGAAACATTGAACTCGGAATCCATCAGTATATACTAAGTTACATCTGATCAGTATTTCTTTTCCACTACTGATCATTAGTAACAAAGTACTTTTTTTTTTTTTTTTTTTTTTGTTGGTTTGTATAATATAGCTAACATATATACTACTATATTTACAAAAGATTTTCACACTTTGACCAAGCAAACATAAATTTTGACTTTGAAAAGAACATGTTCAGTTTTCATTTATCATGCCTATTGAGTTCACCAAGAATGTAAACCTTCCCACATCAAAAGCTTTTGTGAAGAGATCAGCAAATTGATTATTTGTGTGAACTTTTTCTACTTGAATAAGTTTCTTTTCATTGCAATCTCTTATAAAGTGAAAACGAATTTCTATGTGCTTGGTTTTGTTGTGTTTGACTGGATTATTTATGATGCAAATGGTACTTCTATTATCAATGAAAATAGGAGTTTTGAGAAATGACATACCATAGTCCAGCATCTGGTTTTGTATCCATAGAACTTGAGAACAGCAACTTGCAGCAGCAACATACTCAGCTTCAGTAGATGAGGTGGACACATTTGTTTGCTTCTTGCACTGCCATGAGAAAAGTCTTGACCCAAGAAATTGACATCCCCCAGATGTTGACTTTCTGTCTAAGTTCTCCCCTCCATAGTCACTGTCAGTGTAGGCAATAAGCTCAAATGGAGAGTCCTTTGGATACCACAATCCCAAGTTTGGTTTCCCTTTCAAGTATGTAAAGATCCTTTTGACAGCAGTCAAGTGAGAAACCTTAGGGTGACATTGATATCTTGCTCAAACACACACACTAAACATGATATCTGGTCTTGAAGCAGTTAGATACATTAGAGAACCTATCATTGATCTATACAAGTGCTCATCAACCTTTTCACCCAATAGATCGGCTGCTAGGTGCTTGTGAGTTTCAAATGGTGTGCTTGCAGCCTTGTTGTCCTTGAAACCAAACTTCTCTATGATATCCTTCACATATTTGGACTGGTGAATGAATATTCCAGAAGGGATTTGTTTGACTTGAAGACCAAGAAAAAAGTTTAGTTCTCCCATAGAACTCATTTGGAATTTCTTGGGGCATGATCTTCTCAAACTCTTTGCATAGACTATTGTTGGTTGAACCAAAAATGATGTCATCCACATAAATTTGCACCAATAAAATTTCTTTCTTCACAGTCTTGATGAACAAGGTCTTATCAATAGCTCCTCTCTTGAAATCATTCTCCAGCAAATTCATAGATAGTGTATCATACCAGGCTCTTGGAGCTTGATGTAGACCATATAGAGCTTTGTTAAGCCTATATACCATATCAGGGTGGTCTGGATCTTCAAAACCAGGAGGTTGACACACATATACCTCCTCTTCAATTCTTCCATACAAGAAAACACTTTTTACATCCATTTGATAGACTGTAAAGCCCTTAAATGATGCAAAAGCAAGAAAGATCATGTTGGGAAAATCAACGATTTAACCCAAATTAATAAATCTGTTTATTAAAGTCTTACTTTTTGAGTCTGAGTAACTTTGAGTCTGAGTGACGAAAAGAGACTAAGGCATTGTGGAGCTGACTACTCAGCTCCATAATGAAACGTAATACGTTATTTTAGGTATGTTTGTTAGACTAAATCTTCTATCCTTTTAGAAGATTTACTAGGATTCGTACTTATCAAGCTCACTATTATTGTGTATAAATAGTGAGCTTGACTATTGTAAACGTTGAACTTTTCTAATCTAATAACTGTGTGTTATTCTCATTACTTCGTTATTATAATTCCGCTATAATATACTAAGAAACTGAGTGATTAAACGGTTCGTAACAATTAACATCTAAATACTTATTTGTAATTGATTAGCTAGTGTTTGAGATCTTATTGAGACCTAACAACTGGTATCAGAGCAAATAAGATTTAAATTTTAATAAATTTACCAATCTTAAACAATCAATACATAAAATCTCAAATACAATGTTATCATCTTCATCCAATACACCTGCTATGGCTGGAAAAGGTATTCCCATTTCCAGTGGTCACAACTTTGCCCACTGGAAACTTAAAGTTGAGTGGCATCTTTCCGGAATTCATGAAGAAATGATGAGAACTGTAACAGAAGGACCAATTATTCCAGGAAAACATATTGATGAGGTCAAGGAAGGAGACAAAGTTGTTCAACGTGCAAGGTGGGTTCAAACTCCTAAATCACATTGGACAGATCTTGATAAACTACTTTTCAATCTAGATCCAAGAGCAAGAAGTATCCTAGGAAACGATGTGTCTGAGCAGATATTCTCAAAGATTGTTGGATGCAGATCTGCTAAAGAGATATGGGATACTTTAATTGTATCTTATGAAGGCGTACCGATTGTGAGAGAGCAAATATTGAACAGTCTGATTAGAAATTATGAAAATTTCTACGTGAAAGATAAGGAAACCTTAGCTTACGTGCATACAAGGTTCCAAATACCGTTGAATGACCTATCAGCTCTAGGAATGATGAAGGAAGATGATGAAATTTGCAAGAAGTTTGTTGATATCTTGCCAAACAAATTTGAATCTGTTATCACATCTCTTGTGGTTAGTGAAAAATTGTCCACCTATAAGCTGCCTGGCCTCTTTGGATTGTTGCTGAACTTTGAAGAATCTCAAGAGAGGAAAAAGATAAACAATAGAAGAACTACAAGAGATCCTGAAGCTGCATTGGTTGCAACTAGCAAAAGGAACAAAGAAATCTATTCTAAAGTTGACTCATCTGAATCTGAGTCAAACTCAGACTCAGAATCGGATGATGAAACTGAAGTCAAAAAGCTGAAGAATCAGTTGGCATTTTTAACCATGAAGCTGGAACAGAAGACTGGTTACAAAGGAAAGAAGCCTTTTGATTTAAAAAAGAGTAAATGCTTTAAATGCAATGAATATGGTCACATGGCTGCTGACTGTAAAGTAAAAAATGCTCAGACTGAGCACATGGATGAGGTTGCTGAGAGGGCTCAAAGATACAGAAAGAAGTATCTTAAATACAAGAAAGGCAGCAGTTCAAATACTCAAAAGCCTCAAACTGAACAAAAAGCATTCTTTGCTGAAGAATGGTTAGATGAGGAACTGTCATCTGATGAGGATGAGGAAGTGGTGGATAAGTGCTTGATGGCGTTCACATAGGAAGTGACTGAAGCTGAGAAATATGCATCTCAGTTCGAGAAGGATCTGAAGGAAGCTGAGAGACTGAGCTGTAACTCAGACTGGAACAAATCAAAGCTTTATAAGGTACACAATTTCAACACTTATACAAATGAACAAAAACTTCAAATGTTTGAGTATATCTTTATTGATTTGACCACCACTTTAGAAGAACAATCTGAACTCAAACAAAAGATTAAAGATCTTGAAAATGCTTTGAAAATTAAAGATGATAAAATAATTGAACTAGAAAGTTATAAAGTTCTTTTAAATGATTGAAGCTTATAGTGATCTTGCAAAAGAAAATTATAAATTTAGAGAGGAAACTGAGCATTATAAAAGGATTTGTAAATCATGGTGCATATTATCCTTAAAAAATGAAGATTGTTTGAGCAGACAGATACCCAAACAAGTTCAAGCTGTGTTGGGTGAGGACTTCAGTCTGAAGATGCATATGACTGAAGAAGAAGAAGAAGCTGAAAAAGCTGAAAGAGAAAAAATTATTTTCAAACCAGAAATTCTTCCAAACACTTTCACTTATATGAAAGGAGAAAAAACTATGATGTCAAATGCTTTTGTCAAACCTGTAATTTCTCAAGTTTTTAATAAAAGTGATTCTTCAACTTCTTCTCAGTCTGAATGTGTTAATTTAACTGAAACTGATACAAACGTGCATGTAGTGAACAATTCTTTGCATATAAATAATGTCTTACCCAAGGTTGTGAATAAACCTAAGATTCAGAGTCAAGTTAGTTCCAAAATCCCTAACAAAAGTCATGAAAATAAAACTATTGATAAATTGGGAAATCAATTGTTGGAACTGACTAAAATTGTAAAAACTCTAGTCAGGAATAAATCACCTCACCACATCAGGCCAAAGACACCTCCTAAGAGGGCATGCTATAATTGTGGTGAAAAAGGACATGAAGCTGTGTTTTGTAAGCAACTTATTCAGTCTCGACCATAGAAAAATGTTTTTCAAAAGTCAGTCTCACCAAAACATTGGTCAGCTCCATCCATACAGAAGTCAGTTTCACCAAACTCTAAGTCAGTTTCATCAAAGTCCGTCTCACCTCAAAAGCAAAGACAAATATCTCAATCTAAGCCAATGTCCGTCAAAAATACCAAGTCTATGTCAGTTTCATCTCAAGTTAGTCTCAAAGACACTCCATGTAAATACTGTGGTGTCATAGGTTATTATTCAGTTAACTGCATGAAAGAACTCAATAAATGGAACTACACTAGCTCCAAAATTGAATGCAAGATTGAACCTAAACTTAAATTAGTTTCAGTTCATGGATCCACTCTAAAGTGGATACCTAAAAGGAACTAATATTCTCTGTTTCATGTGCAGGACTCTACAAAATGGTATCTAGATAGTGGAGCTTCAAGGCACATGACAGGAATGAAGTTTTTTCTACAAGACTATAAAGAAGAAGTTGGGCCTCAAGTGAGATATGGTGATAATGGGGTGTCAATGACACGAGGATATGGAAAGATACATGCTGGAGCTGTTACATTCAAAAGAGTTGCTTATGTCGAAGGTTTACAACACAACTTACTAAGTGTAAGTCAAATTACTGATGAAGATCATGAGGTCAGATTCAGAAAGCAAGCAGGCATAATCTACAATGACAAAAGGAAACCATTGCTACATGCCAAAAGAGAAAGAGATGTATTCTGCCTGGATCTGAGTACAGCCAATGATGAGGCTGAGACGTGTTTGTTTACTGAAACTAAAGAAGAACTTAATTGTCTATGGCATAGAAGATTATCACATTTAACCTTCAAAAACATAAATGCCTTGTCAAAGAGTAAATTGGTTAGAGGACTTCCTGAGCTGACCTATACCAAAGACAAAGTTTGCTCATCTTGTGTGCTTGGAAAGCAAACCAAGACTCAATTCCCATCCAAGATGATGCATTCAATTGATGAACCACTATTCATGCTACATATGGATTTGTTTGGACCAATTGGTATTGAGAGCCAAGGAGGAAAGAAATACACCCTTGTGATTGTCGATGAATTTACTAGATTCACTTGGGTTATATTTTTACGGGCTAAAAGTGATGCAGCTGAGGAAATCACCAGTCTGATCAAAAGAGAACAGCGACAGAAGAATACTCTTGTTCGACAGATGAGGAGTGATCATGGAACTGAGTTCAAAAACTCAGTCTTGATAAATTTCTGTGATCAATTGGGAATAGTACAAAACTTTGCCTCAGTCCGAACACCTCAACAAAACGGAGTTGCAGAGAGAAGAAATAGAACACTAATTGAAGATGCCAGGACTATGCTATGCTATGGAAACATGAAGATAAATTTCTGGGCTCAAGCTGTGAATACTGCTTTCTTTACACAGAATAGATCCATCATCGTGAAGAGACATGGGAAAACTGCATATGAATTGTATCATAATAAAGTTCATTCCATCCATTATTTTCATATTTTTGGAAGTCGATGTTATATTCTTAATCAACGGGATTTTTTGTGTAAGATGTCTTCTAAAGCTGATGAAGGATTGTTTGTTGGATACTCAAGCATCTCTAAAGCATTCAGAGTCTACAATGAAAGAAGGAAAGTTGTGGAAGAAAGTATCAATGTTACTTTTGATGACACCACTCAGTCTGACAAAGATGAATCGTCATCACAGACTGACATAGCCACTATCAATCAGCTGTGTGATGAACTACTGGTAACAACGTTTGAAGCTGACTCTCATGCTGCAGATCAGAATGATGAAATAGCACATGAAAATCAAGAGTCTGAGAGTGAACCTGATGAATCAACCTTCCAGAGTGTCCCTGATATTGAAACAATTGAGTCTAATGAAGCTGATGAAACTCAGACTGACACCCCTCAGTCTGACCAAACTCAGACCCAAAATACTCAGCCTGATGACACTCAAACTGATGATAATCAGTCTCAAGAAGCTGTAGTTTCCGACAGTGAGATAGGAAACATCAAGACTCTCAAGGGACATCCCATATCATCGGTAATTGGTTCATTAACTGAAGGAGTCAAAACCAGAAGAAAGAATGCCACAGCTAACTTTTGTTTTTATACAAACTTCTTGAGTTTGATGGAACCAAAGAAGGTTGAAGAAGCTCTATTAGATGAAGACTGGGTTGATGGTATGCAAGAGGAACTTGGAGAATTCATAAGAAACAATGTTTGGACAAAAGGTTCCACGTCCCCTGTTTAAGACTATCATTGGACTTAAATGGATATTTAGAAATAAATATGACAAAGATGGAGTGGTGATCAAGAATAAAGCACGATTGGTGGCTCAAGGATACAAGCAGGAAGAAGGCATTGATTATGATGAAACTTTTGCTCCAGTGGCCATAATTTGAAGCAATTCGCTTATTCTTAGCATATGCAGCTTTTAAAGACTTCTTGGTATATCAAATGGATGTGAAGAGTGCATTTTTGAATGGTGATCTACAGGAGGAAGTGTATGTCAAGCAGCCTCCAGGTTTTGTTGATCCTAATTTTCCTGATCATGTTTTTAAATTAAACAAAGCATTATATGGTCTCAAACAAGCTCCTAGAGCTTGGTATGATACCCTATCTGACTTTCTTCTTAAAAATCATTTTAAAATAGGATCAATTGATAAGACACTTTTTATCAAAAAGGAAAAAGGGCATCTGATTTTGGTACAAATATATGTTGATGACATTATATTTGGATCCACAAATGAAAAGTTGTGTACTTGGTTTTCAAATCTCATGTGCAGTGAATATAGAATGAGTATGATGGGAGAACTCACTTTTTTCCTTGGTCTACAAGTAGAACAAAAGAAAGATGGCATTTTTATAAATCAAAGTAAATATGTCCATGATTTAATACAAAAATTTGGTTTTGAATCATGTTCTGAAATGAAAACACCAATGAGTACTTGTGAAAAGTTGCATAAAGACTCATCTGGCAAGTCAGTTTGTCAAGCTACTTACAGAGGTATGATTGGCTCTTTACTTTACTTAACTGCTAGTAGACCTGATATCATGTTCTCTACCTGTCTATGTGCACGTTATCAAGCTGACCCAAAGGAATCCCATCTTAAAGCTGTCAAAATGATTTTCAGATATCTTAAGGGTACTCCAAATCTTGGCCTATGGTACCCTAAAGATTCTGGTTTTGAGCTAATTGGCTACACAGATGCAGACTATGCAGGGTGTAGATTGGACAGAAAAAGTACATCAGGGGGATGTCAGCTTCTGGGAGGAAAACTAGTCAGTTGGTCAAGCAAAAAGCAAAACTCAGTTCCAACGTCCACAGCTGAAGCTGAGTACGTGGCCGCAGGGAGCTGCTGTGCACAATTACCATGGATGCAACATCAATTGGCTGATCTTGACATCAAGATTCAAAACACTCCAATCATGTGTGACAACAAGAGTGCTATTCAAATAATTGAGAATCCAGTATTTCACTCCAGGACAAAACACATTGAAATAAGACATCATTTCATTCGAGACTGTGTGGAAAAAGGCAAAGTCAGACTGGAGTTTGTAGCCACCCATGATCAATTGGCAGACATCTTCACGAAACCTCTGAGTGCGGACATGTTTTTCTATCTGTTAGGGGAACTGGGCATGTTGAATCCTTAATTTGTCAAAAGAGTAAATTTCAGTCTGACCTTTTAGTCAGCTCGAGACTTTTTAGTCTGACCATGTGTTCAGATTGAATGTAATTTTCGTAAATATTTTTTTAAATTTTTTTTTAATAATTTTTTTTAAAAATAATTTATTTTCTATTTTTTAGGGGTCAGTTGCAAATATTTTTCAAACTCAGGGTTCATAATTGTCAATAGGGTCAAACTGCATAGACTATATGGAAAGTTTCCTAACTAAGTTACTAAAATTTCGCTCCTTTAGTTTAAATTCAATTTAATTTCAAATTTTAACCTAATTCTTATTTTCTCTAATCCTTTTCTTGTATTATCTTCAATGGCGGATATGAACATGATCCTTCACGTTACTCCTCGCATGATTACTGGCGCCGATTTTCATAGTAGGGTACAGATCAAGGATAACAATAGGGTGGCCACTACCGATATTCCCGCCAATCGAAAAAACAGGGGCTTTGAACAACTGTGTCAGTTCATGCAATCCCATCCCCTGTATAGTGCGTATTTTTGTGAAACAGTGATGTTCCCACCGGTGTTATGTGAGTGGTGGTACACCTGCACCGCCAACGCTGCTCATACTGCAATTACTGGCACGTATAATGATGGAAGGCAAACCCTTACCATTACTGAGGAAAACATTCGTGCGGCACTGTTGCTACCGACCACTCTTGAAGCGGGTGAAGGAGGATTTCAGGCCAAACTGACCAAACAACAAGCTCGAGCTGAGGCATTCCCTCTCATTGGTCAGCATGTAATCCAAGGGTTAATCGAATATAAATTCTTCACAGGCAAATGGAAATTCCTCTTTTCCAGTATTACACGATGTTTGGGGGGTAAATCTGGGAGTCTTAATCAAATGAATGAATTCGAGACCCATCTTTTTCATTCCATGGTCACGGGAAGACGAATCTCTTACTCACAACTCTATTTTGACGAGATTCTCTCCCTTGTTTTAAAAACAAAGAGACCGAATGATGTCCCGTTTATTCGGGTACTCCCACTCAGTTTTGAGGAGGCTCTGGGAAAGGCAGCTTATGAGGCACTTGATCAAATTTTTTATGTGTGCCCTCTTCCCAGACTGACCTCTAAAATTTTTACTTACATCAACATCACTGAAGCTGAGCCAGGTTTGACACCAGTTATGCTTCAGTGGATTGATAATCCTTTTATTGATCCTGAAATCACTTCCACTTCTTTGGCCAAGGATCGCTCTCCTGGTCAACAAGGGGGGGGGGGGGGTGAGGCTATACCACATGTCCCAATATCTACTTATACTTCTTCTTCTCAGTCTGAGGTTGCTATGGTTGTCCTTTTGCTGTTACAGGCAATTAAGGATATGTCAACTCAGTTTGATGTCAAACTGACTGCAATGCAGACTGAGATGAATGCTCTAAAATGTCAAAATATTGTGGAGATGGAGGAATTGAAGGGGATGGTGTTGAAACTTACATTTGAGATCAGTCTGGCGAGAAAGGGGAAACAGGTTGTTGAGGTATCACTAGGGGATGCTCAGACTCAGGGGGAGAAAAATGTTACCACAACTTGTGAGTCTGACCTCCCCAAGCAGACTTTGAAAAGAAAGAGAGATGACAGTAAGAAAAGATACTTCAAAACCTCAAGATTCAATTTGAAAACTGGTCAGACTGAGGACCATTATGAGACAGATTACAGTGACATATCCAGTGAATCTGAGAAAGAAGATCAACGGAGTGACAAGGATGTAAATGGAAAAGCGGCAGTTGATACTGACACTGACACTGATACAGAAATGGAAGAGCCAACTGTTCAAGCTGAGGCAAAAACTGAAATGGAAAATCCACCTGTTCAGACTGAGACATCAATAAAAGAAAGACACGCTGAAGCTGAAAAATTAGCAAAACTGCAAAGATATGCACACAATGTTGGGATGACAGTTGAAAGCTACAAGGAATATGTCAAAGGTCTATACATGGAGAATTTTGATGCCAATCCCACAGAAACACAAGACCAATGCATGAAAGCTGCTGAAATACTTGAAGCTGAGATGAAAGAGGAAGAAGAACTGGCAATTGATGAAGAACAGTAGAGGATAGAAGCTGACAGACAAATGGCTAAACAAGTATTAAGGGAGGAAGCCAGACTGGACTACATTGAATCAAACTTCATAATAAGGAGAAATACAAACAAGATCCAAGACTTGGATTGTATTGATACTGGTGGATCTGATCTCATGCTGACATGTTACCACAAAGGGGGCTCCTTCAGAATTGGGGTACATAGAATGCATACCTTGGGATTAGAAGAATGGAAGGAAATCGCCAGTCTGAGCCCAAGAATAAACAACATTGCACACAGACTTGAGGTCAAAAGAGAAGCTGTCTCAAATGTGAATGTTGCCTATTTACTGAAGCTGATTTCAGATGAAGATTACAGAGCATTATGCACAGTCAACAGAGTGAGAGCTGGGGCTAAATCACTTGGTTTAGAAACAAGCAGTATACATCCAGTTCCCAAAGTCTTAATCTTTTAAGAACGAACATATGTGAAGACTGATGAATATGAAGGCTTGTGTTATGTGGATTATGGGGGAGAAGAATGCTTTCAAGCTAAGGACAGATTGAACATGTCCTCTATATATCACTACATTGCTCTTCTCAGTGAGTGTGAATCTGACCAATGCATTCCCTTTCGTATGAAGCTGATCAGCTGGTTAATTAATAACCTTAGAAGAATTGAAGAAATGGGGACATTGATGGACAAAGTAGAACTGATCAAGAAAGAATATCAACTACAGTTCCACAAGTCAGATGCTGAAATGGAGAAGCTGCTTGGATGGAAAACAGAAAGATTACAATGGGCAAAAGAGGTGAAGAGGCCTAATCCATGGGATGTGCCAATGAAGCAAAAGAAAGCCTCCAAAAGAAGAAAGTAATTTGTTTTTATCACAAACTGTTTTATTTTACTATGTGTTTAAGTTTGTGTTTGTTTTGGATGTGTCCCATTGTAAAAGACTTTAATCTAAACAGATAGGGGGAGATTGTTGGGAAAATCAACGATTTAACCCAAATTAATAAATCTGTTTATTAAAGTCTTACTTTTTGAGTCTGAGTAACTTTGAGTCTGAACGAAAAGAGACTAAGGCATTGTGGAGCTGACTACTCAGCTCCATAATGAAACGTAATAAGTTATTTTAGGTATGTTTGTTAGACTAAATCTTCTATCCTTTTAGAAGATTTACTAGGATTCGTACTTATCAAGCTCACTATTATTGTGTATAAATAGTGAGCTTGACTATTGTAAACGTTGAACTTTTCTAATCTAATAATTGTGTGTTATTCTCATTACTTCGTTATTATAATTCCGCTATAATATACTAAGAAACTGAGTGTTTAAACGGTTCGTAACAATTAACATCTAAATACTTATTTGTAATTGATTAGCTAGTGTTTGAGATCTTATTGAGACCTAACAGATCCTAATTGCCTACATTCTAGCAACAGGAGCAAAGACTTCATCATAGTCAATGCCCTCTTCTTGAGTGTATCCTTGAGCAACTAGTTTGGCTTTGTTCTTGATAACAATGCCTCTTTCATTAGTCTTGTTCTTGAAGATCCATTTGGTTCCAATTACCCTTTTTCCATTAGGTAGAATAACCAATTTCCACACTTATTGAAGTATGAATTGAAGCAGTTCTTCATGCATTGCTTCAACCCGCTTGGTTCTCTCAATGCTTGTGTTACCTTCTTTGGCACCATTTGTGAAATGAAGCACGCAAACAAGCATTCATTCAAGCTTCTGTGAAGTCTTCCCCTTTTTTGAATTGAAGAATTTACATCACTTAAGAGTTGATCAAGTGGATGTTCCCTATTGATTCTTTGAGCTGGATGAATGTCTTCCACAGTGGTTGATTCCGGATTAATGTCATTTGTCTCTGGAAGAGCCCTTTCATTATCAGATGGTAATGACTCATCATATACTGCTTCTTCTTCATCATTTGAGATCGGCTCATTCAAAGGAACATCTTCATCAGATTGACTTTCTTCCTCTTGAGATGATTGGACTTCAATTCCTTCTTGATCATTTACAACTGCTTGATTTTGAGCAATACCAGGAGGATCCGCAGTGTAAATTGGGAAGTACACAAATTTTTCGCGTTCTTTGTGTTGTAGTTGATCAGTATATGGTCTTTGAGCAGCTGATCAATAGAACCTTTAGTAGATAGGAACTTATCACTATTTGCACCTGCTTGGTACTAATCAGTAGGATCCTTTGAACTTGAAGTTTCAGTTGATGTAGTACCTGTTCCTGCATCAGTACTGACTACAAAATGATATCCTAAGGGTTTTGTTAATTCATCGATATCAAATAGCCAATCAGGACCACTACCATTAGCATTTAGGGTTTTCTCATTAAAAGTAACATTTGCACTTTCTTCTACAAGTTTAGATTTTATGTTGTAGACTGTAAATGCATTACTTTGAGAAGAATACCCTACAAAGAACCCTTCCATTACTTTGCTATCAAACTTTCCTAAATGTTCTTTAGTGTTTAAAATTGTACAAGGACACCCAAATGGTTTTAAGAAGCTTATGAGTGGCTTTCTCTTGCGAAAGAGCTCATATGGGGTCTTTGCACATGACTTAACAATTGACACTCTGTTTTGAACATAACATGCAGTATTGACAGCCTCTGCCCAGAAAGTGATGGGAAACTTAGCATCTGCTAACATAAAACGTGCAGCTTCTACGAGAGTCCTATTTCTCCTTTCAGCAACACCGTTTTGTTGAGGAGTCCTAGGGGCACTAAATTGTTTTTCTATGCCTTTCTTCTCACAGAACACATTCATGTCATGATTCTTAAATTCTGTCCTATTGTCACATCTTATGGTTTTTACCTTTTGGTTTGTTGTGTTTTCTATCCTAACAAGAAAAGATCTAAGAATTTCTCCTGTTTCATCTTTAGAGTTAAGAAAGAAAACCCAAGTAAAACGTGAAAAATCATTAGTAATAACCAAACAATATGACTTCTTTCCCATGCTTTGGATATGGGTTGGGCCAAACAAATCCATATGCAACAATTGTAAAATAGAATCGTCTGAATTGACTTCTTTAGACTTGTGTGACACTTTGTGCTGCTTGCCTTTCCGACAAGAGACACAATGATCAAAACATGAAAATTCCTTTTGTGGTAGACCTCTCACAAGATCTTTTTTGACAAGTTTGTTCATATTTTTGAAATTCATGTGACACATTTGTCTATGCCATAAAGAAGACTCATCTAATGATGCTTTTGATATAAAACAGTGTTCTTTTTCCATTGTTGGATTGGCCATATCCAAGAAGTATACGTTCTCTCTCCTTGGAGTTCTCAAAATGATCATGCTTTCATCAATTTTGAACATAGGATCAAGAACTGTACATTCTTTGGTAGTAAAAATCACAAGGTTCTTATTGTCACATACCTGAGACACACTTACTAAGTTGTATTTCAGTTCCTTGACATAAAGAACATTGTCAAAGGTCATTTTACCACATGTCACGGTACCTTTACCCGTGATTCTTCCCCCTCTAGGATTTCCCCCAAAGGCAACATACCCTCCATCATAATCAACGAAGTTTTGAAGGAATTCTCTGTTGCCAGTCATGTGCCTAGAGCAGCCACTATCAACATGCCATACTTTCCATAGTCCTTCTCTTTCAACTGTTGGCTTGCTCTGCACATGAAAACGGGTTAATTCCTTTTAGGGACCCAAGCCATAGTTGTCTTGGATTGACCTTTTGCATCATTGTAATCAAAACATTTTAAGTAAAGAGATGATGCATTTTGGGTTGTGAGTTTGTTAGTGTCAGAGTTACAAGTAGAATCAGTAGTGATTTTGAGTTTACTATTTTTGTCATTACTGACGACCATGTACTCTTTCTTGCTACTGATGACAGTTTTTCTTTTGTGGCTACTGACATCAGTACTCACACCCTTTTCAGCTTTCTTGCTGCTGATGATAGATTTTTGTTTGTTTCTACTGACATCAGTTTTTCTTTTGTCACTACTGATGTCAGTAGTCATTCCCTTAACAGTTTTTCCCTTAACAAAGTTTCTACTGACATCAGTAGATACCTTTGCTTTAGCATTGTTGCTACTGTTGCCAGTAGGAAGTTTTGCCTTAGCAACATTTCTACGGTTATTAGTATTAACTTTGTTTGAAACCCCTTTCCCGTTTCCATTGAACACTTGGTTGAAATAACAATTTTTGGCGATGTGTCCAAATTTCCCACAGACATAACAACATATGGTTTCGGATTTAATGAAATTTGGGTTTCTTTGTGTCATTAAGTTGTTCAAGTTTCTTTGATTTCCATGTGGTGGAGTTTTAGCGCAATTACAAGAGCAATTTTTGATTTGATTTGACACTCTTGGTTTTTCATTTGACAAAGATTTTTGTGCAGTTTTGGTTGGCACAAGTTTTGATTTTTTTAAAATCTTTGAAGATGATGCTTCATTTTTCTCAGTGGTTTTGACTGTTTACTTCTTTAAGCTTTGAGAAACTTGAGAAACTTGTTTGTATGGTTTGCTTGAAATGACTTTTATAGGAGTAGCAGAGTTTTCATTTTCAAATCATTTTGGGAACAAATCTCTTACATCTTTTTCACAGTTTGATTCTTTAGTCATTTCAGACTTTGAGTTGATGGGGTCAGGATTCAAAATTTTCAAGTCAATACCCTCCTTTTGAATATTGTATTCAGCAGTCGGAGGAATATAGTTTTGGTTAAATGGTGGTGACACACAATTGCAACCAATTCCAGATTTTGACTTTCCATGGATTTGACTCTTTAAAATTTCTTCCATGGTTTTTGAAGACTTCTCATACTTGGTGACTGAAAGTTTGATTTGGTCACACTCAAGTTTTGTTTCAGCCATTTTGATTTCAATGGCATCTAACCTTTTTCAAAGGAGTGTTTCTTTCCCATGTCAAAAGTTCATTTTTTTCTTCATATTTTAGTTCATTTTGTTGGTAGGCGTTAACTTGATTTTCAAAATTTATGATGATATGTCTGTATTCATTCCTACTTTGGTTTGCAATTTTCAACTCATCACAAACCGTTTGGTTGTGATCTCTGTACTCTTTAAGTTGTTTTATGCAAGCTTTGAGTAAATAGTTTTGAAAAACTTTTGAACAAAAACAAAAGCAGCATCATACAGACAAATTTAGCAGACTTACAAAGCTGTGAATGAACATTACAAAATTTTCTCTTAATAAGATAATAGGTCTAATGTTTCTTTATAAACACAAGTTCATAAAAACTGAAACCTGCAAAACATGACATTCTCTCTGAAGTCTCTCTTAAACCTCGATTAATTGTCCATAAGCTGTTCTTTCGATTTCATCTTATCCGCAAGATCAATTGAGTAGTTTTGGTATCCAATTGATTGATACACATCAAAACAAGCCATGAATTTTAAACCTAAAATATAGTGTTCATTGAGAGAAGAAAATTATCTACTATTCTGAGTAATTTTCTTAGTAAAAAATTAAAACAAATCAACAGCAGAATTCAAACCTATGGCTCGTAAAAACATTGGAAAAAAATTTGCCAAACGCAAAATTGCAGTTATATAAAACACTAAAAGTAAAAGCAAGTGTCTGTGATTAGTAGCTAAAAACTGAAAGAAAACGACAATTCTTGCTCATTCTACAACAGAGTACATTTGCCCGACACGAGGTACAAAAATCTAACCCTGCAACATTCCTCTACTTCTTCTTTTTCAGTTTGTTGGACTGCGATTGAGTATATGCAGTTCCCTGTAGTCATAACAAATTGTGCATTAGCAAAAATCCAACAATGTAATTCATGTCTTACATGTATATTATTGGTCAGCGATATATCTAAAAGTTGCGAAGATAAAAGAGGAAATACAAACCTGGAGCCACTCATCCATGGATGGATCAACAGTTCGAGTTCCAACTTCCACCTTTGTAATCTTCTTAGTTTTCTGAAGCATAAAGATAACCAAACTTTAATATTTTATTTAATTTTGACAAAATGGTTACAAAAGAAGTTTGTTATTTTTACCTTGGAAAGTGATTGTATCTGAGTGCGAACCCACAAGCCAGCGAGGACAAGAAGAGCCATTCCAAGGGAGACTAGGAAAACTGTCTCAACGCTAACAAAGCCACCAGCTTCAGTAACCTCAATGGTGCCGTTGTAGAAGGTATTCTGGTATGCTTTCTGGTCAATTTCATACACTATCGACCCAACAAGATCAAATGTTCCAGGCTACCAAAAACAAAACACAAACGTATTAGTTCTGTAATTTATAAAATCATATAATGTGATTGTTTTGTAAGATCGGAAAAAAAAAAGATTTACACGGTTTTGGACATCTAAGTAATTACCAAAGTTAATATCAAGCTTGTAACAAATACACAAAATTCTACCTGTAAAAATTTGCTGACAGCAAATATATAGGGGAAAGTAGCTTGAACTGAAGCGGGAACTGATGCATTGTTGAAAGCCTGGCAACAAAAACAAACATAACTCATCAAATTCTTGTGTAGCCCAACATTATTACAAAATACAAAACTATTAAGTTTCCTATTTCAATTCATTTTATAACCACATGTGTCAATCTCTAATGGCTAGTATTTAATAAAACGATAAAGATTTCCCATAATAGTCAAATATATATATATATATATATATATATATATATATATATATATATATATATATATATATATATATATATATATATATATATTACCACTGTAGAGAGATTTTGGACCAACATCCTATGATCATAAGGAAGATGAACGCTAGCATGAACTGCAAGAACCTTCACACTCTGTTCACCTGTTCATTAACCAATAGTAAATAAACGAAACCATTTTCCCGTCTACAAACAAACAAATAACATACCCTCGTTTTTCATTCCGATCAAAACTTCGGTATCTTGTCCTGCTACTACCACTACACAAACAATGAAGTATGTTAGGAAACAAATCTTATAACAAAGGTAAACAAGTGTAATAAACTTACATTTTGCAAAGTTCTTAGGGAAAACACAGACGGTTTCGACACCAGGCGCGGGTTTAAAATTCCCGAAACCAAAGTCATGAGTATCATCAGAAGCAACATCAGCCTCTCCGGCTTCCTTAATAGTTTGAGCTACCAGTTCATCATCAGCATCCGGTTCGGAATCGGACTGAGACCTAGCAACTATAATAACCAAAACAATTCAATCATGCAATACAATAAATTAAAAAAACATATTGTATTATTTAGTCCTATTTGATTAACATAAATTCATCGAACGATAGATCAAAATTGAAATTAAACAATTGAGATTGAAAAAGTCAACAACAACAACTAAATTGACCTAAAATAACATAATGCATTACAGATCTAAAATTACAAATGAATCTGGAAGAAATCGATTAGGATTGAAAAATGGATCTAGATCTGAGATGAGATTAATATATTACCTTGAAGGAATAGTGAAGATGAGAGAAGAAGAAATGCGAAGATGAAAATTTTGGCCATTGATGTGGAATTTGATGATCGGGAAGGAATTACAGAGCGATACTATCGAGCGATCGATGGTTATATATAAGTCTCATACGTGAACGTTTTCTCCACAATCTATGTTTATTTGCTTCTCATATTTCTTTTTTATCATGTGCCTTATTTAAATATATGTGTATAATTTTTAAAACTGATCATTTGTTTAAAAGCTTATATCATATAAACGAAGCTATGAAGTCTAGAAGTGGTGGATGGAATAAAGATGATTTTAGTTTGGAGAGGGTCCGAACTGAAATCAGGAATAATCTAAAGTGAAATTTTCAGTTCGGGAAACAAGTTAGTTTAGATACTCTGAATGAAGTTCCTTCGAACTGAAAATAAACTAAAGTCTAACTCAAGTCAACTAGTCAACATTGAAGATATCAACTCGGAAGCTGAAGACTTTAATTCCAAATTGAAGTGAACTCCCCGAAATGAAATTAAGATGTAGACATGTTGTAATAATTAGTTCGTAGTGTTTTAGATTTTGTCTATAAATAGTGTGATAGGTTGTTAGAGTTGGTTGTCTTTGAACCCGGAACTCATGTTTGAGTGCCGTTGAATTTGAATGTCAGTTGTAACAAGCTCAATCTAAAACCTGTAACCACTATCAAATGAAATCTTAAACAGTTGCGCTTATCTTGGTCTTATCAGCTTCAATTTCAGTTTCAGTTTCGATTTCATGTTTCCTTCTTTTTGATTTCAAATTCAGGTCATGAGATTCCGCATCATGACATGTTTCAATTCGATTCGTTGAGTGTATGGTTAGAGAGTCAAATTTCAGGATCTGTCAGAGATGCTAGTCAGATGGTCTCTTTCTTATTGAAACTTCTTCGGACATGGTTTTGCGGGAGGGAAAGGAATAATGTTGCATTTTGCTAAGTTAAGAGTTGTCTAGGGAATAAATAAATGAATTAAATATCATAAAAGATGTGTAGAATAAATTATCATATGCATACATAAAAGTAGTTTTGTTAATATTTTGGTGACCATATACAGTTATATGTTGTCTAATGTTAGTGAAAGTAGTTTTATGGTTTCTGCTTACAAGTTACAATCACAATGACCGAATGAGGCTAATACAACTAGAATGTAATATCACCTTTATATGACTTGCACACCATCAGGGGCGAAGCTCCGGCCCCCCCAAAAGTTCAAGATTTTTGTAAAATTTGTATTATATTCGTACAATTTTGAAAAATTCGTTAAGCTTTTATATATAATATTTCGAATTTAATGATTTTCGCCCCCCTCCAAAAGCTCCAAGCTTCACCCTGCACACCATGAAGCGGTTCCATATCCTTTTCCTATCCATTTTCACGTGACATTGAATCAAAAAATTTCCATGCAATTGTTTCCTTTTCAACAATACATTTGCTTTGAAGACTTAACAATTTTCCAATTTTGGAAATCTAACAGGACAAAAATAGCTTCAAGCGTCTAATTAGGTAACAATCTTGTTATATAGGTGGCAAAGTCAAATCTTGTTCATCTGTTTTTCAACATGAAACGATTTTCTTCACAGATGATCACAATATATTGAGTCGTGTTATAATGCACGTACACACGTAAGATAAAAAAAAAAAAAAAAAAAACTGGGCATGTAACCCTAGCATGAAGCCCTTTTCCTTAAAAGACATTTAGGATCGTGATGGTCATCATTAAAAAACTAACGCGAGCTCTTTTGTTGTTTTAAGTTTCAAATAACAGTTCTTAAGAAATAACTAACAATAGGAGAGCCAGTAAAAATAATATACTGTTCCATATGTGTAAGATTATGTTCCGGCATAATAATAAAAGAGCAAGCAAATTGCAACTAAAAAATTCAAGTTTAAAATTCAAAAGTAAATGGAAACAACCAACATAACAAGACATTAGACAAAAATCTCACAAAACATATGATTGAAGCTGTTACAGAGCTCAGAAAACATATATTCTGTTTCCGTTGATTAGTCCCCGTGGATGGTATACCTCTCCCACTTCCTTGTAGGATCATATATCTGCAATTGACCACAAATTAATAAGAAAGAATGACATACTGATTAAATATAATAGTTTAATCCTATGCTAATTAGGTGACATTTCACAAGCAAAGCATATAGGCCAAATTAATAACGGAATCATTGAAAAATACTCTGGTTTTGTTCACTTGCACAAATATATACATGTTAGTCTTATTGACCAAATTCACTGTCAATCCTCAGAGCTCAATTATTAATTTGGATGACATTTGGACAAAGATGACGTACATGATATGGTTGTTAGTGTGTCGGTATGTGATATGGATTTTTTTCTTATTTATGCAAGTGAAAAGGTATGATAAATCATTATTTTAACTAACATATGAAATACAGATAAACAATAAAAGTTAGGACATGATACCTCCCATCTTGAAGCAGGAAATATGTGCTTGTTCTTCTCATACCAGTGTCTCTCAACGACTTTGCCAGCATGTGACTATAAAAAAAGAAGACAAAGTTAAGGACAATTAATCATTTAGATGTTTTGCACAAACACTCACATTTTTAGATATCAAAGCACTAGCTAAAACTTTAAAATTGTAACTATTAACGATGCTAAAAAATTCGAGATAAAAAAATACAGCTAAGAAAAGTAAATATAGTTAAATAGAAAATAACTAACAGGTAAATAATAAAAAATATTGAAAAATAGTATCACCTCATCCTTTTCTATGGTTGCATCAGCAATTGTTCTCACATCCTCATGCACATCAAAGTGGAAAAGCTGTGGATACAAGAAACGTGTTCATGCGTTTGTTGAAATTATTGCAAACTTAAATACTAAAAGGAAATGTTCATAAGGAAAGTTAAACATACCGGCCCACTTTTCCCCCTAGCTTTGTTCACAATTAGCTCATAGAAGCTGTGTTGCTGAAATTGGACAACCATTATGAGAAAAGAGAAAAATAGAATATTCAAAATGTAACCCATAATAAACCGGGCAATTTTCTCACATGTGGAATGATGAGATCTTCTTTCACATATAGAAGGTTTTCAACTGAAGTTGTACGTATTTCTCGAAACTCAGGTGCAAGTTGCTGCTGGACAGCGCGTAGAAACTCGCCAATAGTGTCGCCTTTTCGAACCTGGAAAGTCGACCAATAAAAGTTGGTCAGTAATGATTCACAAGGATAAAAAAAATGCTAATTTAAAAATAACAAAAACCTGCATCACTCGCCGATGGCCTGTTCCATCCCAGTAACTGTAAGTGATTTGAAGAGCTTCATCTGCAATGCAAAGAAAAATTGACTCAGAGAAATTTCATTTACAGCAACTGATAGAAGTTTTAAGTCAAATAATATTTACTTTTAATCTGCTCTTGCACACGTAACCATTGTTTCTGCAACCTTTCACGTTCAGCTTGCTCCTCTGCCTCTCTCTCACTGAAGGAGTATGCCTCGAACCACCATGGTGACATTTAATTAGCATAAAAGAAAGAAAAAATCGAGATTTTTGTGTGTGGGTGGAGGGTTGAAAGGAGCATGGAGATGCCACACCTGTCTGGAAGAAAGCTAGTTTCAACAGTCGGATCTTTTCCAAAGCCTCTTCGGCCAAACTTACTTGATTCTTTATTTTCTGCATGAACAAAATAACAGTATGTTAAGTTAACAAGCAGACAAAAGTACAATGGTTGATCAAAAATAATCATCTTTTAAATGGTGATGAGTAAAAACGAGAAATCGACTATACTTACTATCCTCCTCATCTTCTTCTTCCCCGTTCTCCAAATCGTCAGAAAACGACAGTCTAGGGTTAGCCTTGATTTTCCTCTTTTTTAGTTTTTGCATTTGAAGCTCCTCCTCCCTAAAATACAAAAACCAACATAATTAACAAAAGCCAGTAAATATGAATTTAAACATTCAGAATTCAAAGTTTCAAACAACTGCCGTTATGTTACTCACTCTTGTTGTATCTTTTGAAGTTTCTCTTTCTCTTCTTCTTCAATCTTGGTTCGAATGTTAACCCTCTATATACAAGTATAATCAAGCATAAATCATTAGTCTTATTTCTAAACAGTAAGCAATAGTGAGACATATAACAATAGCCAAAATAGCCACTCACCTTCTCAACATACTGCTCTCTTGTAACAAGCCCTACCGTTTCCTTTTTAAAGGCAGTCTCAAGAATCTGAACAATTTATTTCAAAAGTACATTAGAGTAAGCGAATGGTCAACAATA
Organism: Senecio squalidus; assembly: GCA_910822075.1. Taxonomy (NCBI): domain Eukaryota; kingdom Viridiplantae; phylum Streptophyta; class Magnoliopsida; order Asterales; family Asteraceae; genus Senecio; species Senecio squalidus. The sequence goes on from CAJVGC010000432.1 coordinate 42,835,406, forward strand.
TACGCTGCAAACTACCAACTCCAAAAAATGTATAAATGCTTACATCTGGTATGCGATAAGATTGAAATGACCAAAAAAACAATTCAAAAGTACTAAATTACAATTCATGAAAATTGCATCAACACTGGAGTATATAATCATTGAGATCAATATAACTTGAAGCTGAGTTAAAACATTTCAATAAGTCGTGCAAGTTCATGAATCAACAACATATTCTGTTATTCAAATACTTAATTATAGGGCGACTCTCAAAAGACACGATGAACTGATTAATCGTGTAGCAATTTTGTTATTACATTTTATATTTGTTAAGTAGTCAGGAAAAGTAGGCACTCGGTTAACAAAAGGTTTAACTTGTCACGGAAAAATCATGAAAATCACCACCAGAAAAATGCCATTCAATATATCAATGACAAGAAAGCATATACACATCACTCGCCCAAATAACCCTAAACTATATCTATACTGAAAACGGTAACATCGATCAAATCATAACTGTCAACAACGGATACAATTATGAGTGAAGACTCAATTCATACTCCTAAAAAGGAATCTAGTAACTAATTGACAAAATTAGGGCACGTAAATATAAATATAAATAAATAATAAAACAAATAAAAATAGATACAGATAGATGTATGTATAATTATTGTTGTATAGGAATAACAAGGCAAGGCTTACTTCAGAAGTACCGGAACCGAATTGAAGAAGACCGGATTGGCCTTTAGCATTTTTGGATTTAAGTTCTTGAATCTTCTTTCTTTCTGCTTCTCTTTGCTTCTCGAGTCGCCGGATTCTTACGGCGTCTTGGGCGGTGCCGACGTACCCGTCCCCCATGCCCGACATCGTCTCCGCCGCTAATGGTGTTCGCCGGGAGAGAAGGAAATGGTGCGAGGGGGTGTAAATTTACCACGGATCCTATATGGGTCTTAGGGGTGTTTGTGAAAGCTTATTAAAGGGTAGCTTATTAGCTTATGTAAGATAGATAAGCCCACTTTAAGTGTTTGTTTGAGCTTATTAGCTTAGGCTTATGAGCTTATGTAAGGGGGTTTTCATAAGCTCCTTTTGTGTGGCTTATGGGCTTATCAAACATTTTTACCTTGTCATAAGCTAATAAGCTCATAAGCTACCCCAAACACTTCATAAAAATTTAAAAGCTTATATTTCATAAGTCATAAGCTACTTATAAAACATAAGCCTAAGCCTAAAAAATAAGCTTACACAAACACCCCCTTAAACAACTTACCAAACTGATTTAAACCCAACCAAACTCTTTTAAACGTTTAAAAACTAAAAATTTGGTCTCTTTAATGTCGGTGTTACCAAACCGTTTCTAACTTTTAAAAACTAAAAATATTTGTTAGATTTTTGATTTTATGAAATGGACCGCTTCGTCTATCCTCATAACCGAACCTGATAGTGGCTTTTATGTTAGTTTTATTGGAGCGATATATATTACAACAACATTAGCCATCCACAACAAAATTTATATAGTCGGACTAATTTACCCTTATTTTAATTTTTACATTTAACCCTTTATATATTATGTAAATTTATTTAAAACTCATATTTTTTTAAGTTATCATTTCAATCATATCCCTTACATTCTTAAAACAATTTTATTTGTTTGACGTCTTTTTTCGCCAATATTTTTATTTATTATTTTCAAATGATTCATATATTTTGATACTCTGACAATAAAGATATAGATCATTAAAACGAATTTTAAAGACGATAAAATGATTGAAGTGTCATATTTACAATCGTATGCTGAATTTGTCTTCACACGACCTTCATACAGGGTTCAAACCGGTTCGGTTCCAAAAACCGGTTAAAACCCGCGGTTTGGAATATCTAATAAAAAAAAGCGTAACTGATAGTTACGCTGACGTAACTAATAGTTACGCTGACGTAACTGATAGTTACGTAGTGTAATTGTTACAAATGTGCAGCGGGAACTGTTTTTTCAGCGGGAACTGTTTTTTAATGATCTATATTTTTATTGTCAGAATAGTAATATTTGAATCTTTTGAAAAAAATAAATAGAAATATTAGCGAAAAAAGACGTCAAACAAATAAAATTGTTTTAAGAATGTAAGGGATATGATTGCAATTATAACTTAAAAAATTATGAGTTTTAAATAAATTTTACACAATATATAAAGGGTTAAATGTAAAAATTAAAGTAAGGGTAAATTAGTCCTACCATATAAAATTTGTTATGCATGGCTAATATTGTTGTGAACAAATCACTTTCCTTATCTATTTCTTTTAATTCTGAACCTAAATCGATCCTTGTATCTTTGAACTTTCATCTCTATTTATATAAATTTGCACTTTTGAATGTAAAACATTCAATTCTATAGTTTATAAATCAATTATTTTAGAGTGCTCGCACTCATAACACCGTTTTACCCGGTGTTATGGCGACGTCAGCATAACCCAGCCAATAAAATATTTCATTTTTTTTCTTACTCATATTATTTTTAATACATTAAATAATAAATCTACGTGAAATGTCCACAATTATGTCGGAAATTGAAGACTTGTCGGATCGAGACGCCCTCTTTTATTTCAAAGATGGTTTAAAAGAATGGGCGCGTATTGAACTTGATAGACGCAATATTCGAACTATTGATGATGCCATTGCGGTAGCGGAGTCACTCATGGACTATTACATAAACCTACAAAAATCTGTTTTTGAAATAAGTTACCACAATGATGAATGTCTTAAGGAACCGGACAATCAAGAAAAACCTCGCCCAAGAAACATGAGAACTCCTTCGCCAAAGCGGAAACCATCTCAACCATGCTTTATATGTGGTGGATCCCATTGGACGAGAGATTGTCCAACTCATAAAGCTATTAATGCCATGATCATGGAAAAAGAAAAAGAGTCTAAAGCCCACGTCGGTACAATAAGGCAACTTGGAGCGCTAACAAAATCAAACCCCAAAAGTGGGACGATGGGTCAAGGTTTGTTATTTGCTAAAATTAAACTCAATAATAAAGAAACCTTGGCACTCATAGACAGAGGCGCATCCCATAACTTCATAGAGACCAAAGAAGCCAGAAGATTTGGTATTTGGTACCATCGTGGTAAAGGAAAAATAAAGGCAGTAAATTCAGAAGCTAGAGAAATTAAAGGAACCACAAAGTCAGAAATATGTGTCGATGAATTGAAAGACAAACTCAAGTTTACGATCACTGACATGTATGATTTTAAATTCGTTCTAGGATTGGAGTTTCTTACACATGCCAATGCCTTCCCAATCCCATCGACTAGGTCTCTAGTGTTTGTAAATGATAAAGGAGTACAAGTCACCAAGGAATTGATAGACAGAAATCCATTTCCACGTTGCAACTCATAAAGGAAAACGACCTTCGAATTCCCAATCCTCCAAATTACAACGCCTTCAAATTTCAGCACATTCATGACGAGGACGTCAAAAAATCAAGTGGGGGAGGGTGTTACGGGTCACCTAGTTTTGCCCCTTTTAGCTCGAGTCGTGACCGGAATCGTCTAGAAACCTCGAGAAGACTCATGGGAAATCCTAGAAGTCTCCTAAGTAATCTAGGATATATCTAGATTATATAACATAGTTCTAGATTATTCCTTGTATAAATCTAATCCTAGAATTATCTACAATTAAGCCTAGATATTAGTCTAAGTTTCTAGATTAATCTAATCTAGAAACCTCCTTGAAGTAGTATAAATATAGATGTGATCCTCATTTGTAAGTTACTTGTTTACCTCGATTTATAATAAAGAAATCTATTTCTAGTTCTCCTTGCAAGTGTTCCTTACATTCCGGCTTACTTAGTCGCTTGACATCGGTGAATCTAAGTGCCACACGGGTCAAGAAATCTAACCCCGTGACATTAAACAGAAGGTACTTTTTGTTAGAAAAATTGGATCGTAGTCAACGCATAATTTTTTGATTGGTATATGATGGAGAATGAGCTTCACATTGAACTTTAAGCGGTTTTACCAAACTTCACATAGAACTTCACATAAAAGGTATAAAACTCCTTGACGAATAATACCCAACATTCAATAGATTTTATTCATGTAGCTCAGAAACCCTTTTTGTGGATCGATGAACAACCCATTTGTAACAATGCTCAGGCAACAAGTCTCAGATTTCCTTCATTTCCTCGGTCTTCATATCATATAAAAAAGTTGCAACATCTTCTTTAGCAATGCTCCGATAAAACAAAATGAAACGCTCCAACATAATGTGCCTAACCGAGAATCTGCCAAATTGGAACTGAGACCAGCAAGGAGGGAAAACCAACCCATCTTCAACCCTCCTACCTTCAACCCTCCCATCCTTCTCCAACTTCAACCTCCTTTTCTGATATCTTTTTAAGACCCATTCACCATCTTCATGGATCCATATGTTCGCTTTTAAAGCATCCTCATGATCCGGGTAATTTTGCAAGAACATCACTCGCACACCGTCAAGATTGAACATAGTTCTTTCGCATAGGAGACTCTGAGCCTCCAGAAACTAAGGTGGGAGAGGAGTCTCTGAAAAAGTAAGATTTGAACACAAAATGAAATCAGAACATTCTCTCTAGAAATATACCACTTCACAACTGATTTTTAAAACCTACACTAACATCATAACCATTCAAATCAAACCATGGACACCCATAGAAATTGTAACCGTGAACCATCTTGTCGATAACACATTGTTAACTACTAATGGTGTTCGGGTTATCGCAATTGATCGGCCACCTCAACCTGAGGGTGGTGTGTTCTTGATTGGCAGGATGATTGTGCCGGAAGGCCGTGAAAATGACTCTCTCTGTTCATCATTACCGGGTCAGATTCGTTTGTTCAATAACTACTACAATGTGAACCGCTTGCTGCTGATAAGTAACCACCCGTCTGGTGATGTTAATAGTAACCACACTTATTCAAGATCGGAAGTTGAAGAAAATGCTGTTACAGATGCGAAAGTCGGTTTAGATCATTTGCTGTCTATGTTTAACCCAAATGATAGGATTTTTGAAACTAGGTATGTTAGTTATGATGATGGTCTGCAGTTTAGACGTTTGTTAATGGGGTTTCAAGGGTTGAATGTTGGAGAGTCCAGCGTTGTCGATGAAGTGATTAAAGATTGTGCGGGGGTGATGAGTGTTAGAAGGCGGCTTCGTTTTGATGCTACCGCTAACTGGTTGCAGACTGATGTTAAGATGATTGTTAAAGAAGGTAGGGAAGAGATTGAAGATCAGGATCTCGATATTACTAAGCTCGGCCAGTATTACATAAATAATGTTGATTTGGGTATGTTGTCCGATGATGGTTCGTCAGCTCCTGCTGCTATGCTTTATGGCTTAACACTAAGGTCTCCGCCCTCTGGTTCAGTGTCAGATCCTGAGAGGGTTTTATGCTTGGGTGTGAGAGGGGTGATCGTCCCATTGTTTCTACTGCGAAAGCTAGATTTCAAGGTTGTAGGTGTTGAACCTGACGAGAACCTAATGGCAGCATTTCGCACATTTTTCGATATGCCCTCTAAAGTCAAAATATTGTCCCATCCGATCTCAGAGTTCATCGAGGCACTAGATAAGAAGAGAAAGCCAAAAAAGGGCTAAAATGGAACAAGGACAAGAAGTTTATTAATGAGAATTTCAGTGTTATCGCGATGGATTTTAGCACGTTTAGTCGATGCTCGACCTCGGGAATGTGCGTGTGTGCTCCGCCTCCTCATCTTGCAACAACAGAAACATTGAGGATTCTCAAATCCCGTCTATGTCACTACGGGGCTCTCATCATCCATGTGATCGCTCCTGATTATATGTTTTATCACGATTTGGTCGAAAGGTTGAAACAGGTTTTCCCTTTGGTGTACGAGGTAAAAATTGGATCAGAGGGCGAGTATGTGATTGTGGCTCTCAACGGGGCTATGAGAAGCCCTCCTGATATTGATACAGTGAAGGCAAGTTTAAGGAGTTTGCTTCCTAAGTTCCGGTTCAAAGAGGTGTAGAGGTTTTATTTTAGATCAGGGAATACTTAGTGTGTTTGCAATTGGGTTGGAGAGATCAGATATCTTTTAGTGCGTTGTTTGAGGACTCGTGAGACGGGCAATAGCAAAAGTGTAGCGAGTTAGATACGTTTCTCTTTTTTTGTTGTTTGTAGTCTGAAACTTTTTTAGTGAACACATTTCGTTTTCGTATTCTGTTATTATCTGCTTAAAAGAATTGCGCTTTAATCATGAAAACTTTGTGAACTGTTGTTGTTTATTACGAGGACAGGAATACAAACAGATCTTAAATCTCTGAATTTGGAGACAATGGTATTTTCTTTCTGGTGTCTATTGCTTTTGATTAGTAATAACAAATTTATCGGGGAGAGGTTGAGGTCAAAATATAGGGCGGGTCAGGAGCGGGAAACGGGTCAAAGTAAGTAATTTTTCACTTTGGATTGGGTTGGTTTGTGTCGACCATACATTTTCTTTCTTTCTGCTTTCAGGAGCGTTTTTGGATTTAAGTTCTTGAATCTTCTTTCTTTCTGCTTCTCTTTGCTTCTCGAGTCGCCGGATTCTTACGGCGTCTTGGGCGGTGCCCACATACCCGTCCCCATCGTCTCCGCCGCTAATGGTGTTCGCCGGGAGAGAAGGAAATGGTGCGAGGGTGTGTAAATTTACCACGGATCCTATATGGGTCTTTTTAAGGTCGGTGTATTGATACAACTTACCAAACTGATTTAAACCCAACCAAACTCTTTTAAACGTTTAAAAACTAAAAAATTTGGTCTCTTTAAGGTCGGTGTTACCAAACCGTTTCTAACTTTTAAAAACTAAAAATATTTGTTAGATTTTTGATTTTATGAAATGGGACCACTTCGTCTATCCTCGTAACCGAACTTGATACTGTCTTGTTTTTTGTTGGTTTTATTGGAGCTATATATATATTATCCCAAACTCATCTCGTAACCTGAAAGCCGTCTTCATATTTGGTTTCCGGTCTGAATTTTAAATTATTTTACTAAAAATTTAATATATAAACCTAGTTATATAATAGAAAAGTGTAATTTATAGATAATAGGTTATAAGTAAGGGTGTCGTTTTTATCCGAACCCGAATAACCTCTCCGACCTAAAATGAGTTCACGTTAAATGGGTCATGTTAAATGGGTCAAACCCGAATAACCCGAAGCTTATATGGGTATAGGTACGGGTCAATTTATTTTTATTTGGGTAACCCGCATAACTTATATAATCCGATTAAGTTAATTCTTATATAGATATTAATAGCTTAGATCCAAATGCTTAATGAAGTTATTATTAATTGCCTCTTATTAGTTTGTTTTTATTTTCATAAAATATAAAAACTCACGGAAAGTTATTCAAAGATAAATATTTGTTTCGTTTTTTGTTTGTGTAAGATGAAATCGTTATAAAATGGCAAAATCGGCGATAAGTTAAACATATTTTATACGTTGTGAGTTTGGCCTATTTCATTAATATGAAAACTATAACTAAGTATACTATTTTAGTTAAAATCCAATTAGTTGTAAAGCATATTTGTTGTTAATCGAGTAAAATGGGTTAAAATGGTCAAATCCTAATAACCAAAACCCGTTTAACCCCTATTGTTATTCGGATATGGATATGGGTATTTTTCAAAAACTTAAAACCCAAATGACCGAACCTAAATAACCTGAAATCCACTAACCCACTAATCAACACCCCTAGTTATAAGTATATCTAATATTGGTTATATAATTATTAATATGGTTTAAATATGTATTTTATTAATATAATAATGATAATATCTATATTTATTCTATCTATTCTATATCTTTATTGTATATCTATATCTATATCTATACTATCTATAAAACATTTAGACATTTATTGAATTTTAAGTAGCGAAATTAATATATTACCCTTTATTTATTTTATTAAATATAAGTAATAATTAATTTGGCTTTACACCTTTCCTTAAAAACAAATCTTTTCAAAAACACTAACTGTCAATTATAAATTTACAAAATAAATCCAATACATAAAGATTTGAGTTTTTTTTTTACTACTGATATCGCATATTTATATAGTTATTTATATGCGATATTTGGTCATTTTCGTATTTAATTGTGACAACCGTCAAAATCCAGGTACTTATTCTGTTGTGATATCAATTCGAAACGTTAGTTACTTCTTTGTCTCGTTCGCTCTATTTTGGTTCGTAACTTTTGAATCTATACTTTATCGGAACTAGTGTCGAAATAACTTCCGGAATCAAAATTATAAGTCCTAATACCAAGAAAATACCTATTGAACTTTCCTAAGTTCATAACTTATCATACCCACAACTTATAATTAACGAAAAGGTCCAACGATGCAATAACGCAAAAACAAAAATTCAAAGTGACCAAAAATGGCCCGGTGCGCCGCACCCAGTGAGGTGGTGCGCCGCACCTAGCGCCTGGATTTCAAAAATGTTACACATTTGGTCCCTTTCTCGTTTTACACTCCCACCACCCCATTTGGCCAATCAAAAACGTTTATCTACTGGCCATTTACTGTCCCAAGGCCAGAAACATCAGTCCCAATCCATTACCTAACATTTCTTTTTCATTTTCTTAATTCATTTTCACAAAAACTAAAAACACACACACTTAGTTTCTCTCTAAAAACTCTCAAGAACACTCAATCTCCAGAAACCTTTCACCATCATAAACCATTTTCTATCCATACAAATCGTCCCTTTCTTCAATAGAAGCAAGTGGGTATCGTTTTTATCAAAAAGGACCACGGTTGTAAAGACTTTTGGAGCAAGAATCCGGCCAAAACTTATCATCCAAGCTTTTGCTCCGGTAGATTACTTCCTTTTTACTATTATTACACTAATATTCATTTGCATGTAAGATCTAACGGTTAAAAATACGATTTTTCATAAATCTATGACTTTTTACGGTCAAAAACGTTTCTAATCGAAATACTCTTTAGATCCACGAATCTGTGGATAAAAACAATTATGAAACTGTTAAAATGTTGTTATAAATGATATTTACTGATTGCATGTTCAATCTAAACAACAAAGAAAGGTTTTTATGAGGTTTTTATGTCACTTTTCTCACAAAAACGATTTTTAACTAAAAAGTGATTAGATCTACATTTTTGTAGTTTAAAGTTGTTTAGAAACTGATAAAACCTTATTTTATATGATATATACTGGTTGCATGTTGAAATCTATAAGTCACAAAACGTTTTAAGCAAGAAAAACACAAAACGGGATTGTGACAGCAGCCAGGTGCGCCGCACCTGTGCCCAGGTGCGCAGCACCGGGCTGCTGTCCTCCCGAAAATCGTCGTTTTACTCGATTAAAAGTTGTGTATACGTTCTGGACTTTTACCAAAATCATAAAGGGACTGAGATAAACAAAACCTATAATAAAAGTGACTTGTGTGGACTATTTGGACCATTAATAAGCTATAATATATGTATTATTGTATTTTAGGTGATTTGTGAGCGGAATTGGTTTATAATTTTTGGATGTGAAATTTGGGCGCGGAAGCGCTGCCCAAATTTCCTCAGAAATTGTAAATCACTTCAGCGAGCAAAAGCACTTAAGATATAATAATCTAAAACGTTAAATCAAACTTTCGGACATAATCGTGACAATTACCTTTTTGGACCATTTTGACGATATTCAAATTTGACACTTACACTTTAATGACAGTTTACCTATATTATTATATAAGAACCTAATAATATAAACTCATTAAATTACCTTGGTATTAATAGGCAATCCGTGATTCCCGGCTTACACTTTTCGACCGAATTTCCAAGTTTCCGATCTCTTCGCAATCCGTGAGTTACAACCCCTCATTTATATGTTTTACATTTTGGGGGAAACATAAGATTAATTGCATGTTATACTTTATAAAACAACTTGCAATACTTAAACTTTGATTTATCAAACTTTGACTTATTAATCTTTGACTTTGACTTTATCAAAACTTTGACACTGAAACGTCTACTTAATCTCTTATGCGTAAAACATTTCTTTCTTTATTTATACTATTGTTTCATCTCTTTAATTCAACTATTTATTGATACTTGTATGCGTAACCGACCCTTGATGGAACTATGACATGTTTCTAAGTGATGTGATTCTCTCTCTTTTTAAATAATAAGCTTTCATAGTGCCCACTCATGTTTTAGTCTCTCCCTTACACACTATTAACTACTTAAGCCGTATAGTAATTATGGGTATCGATACTTAGGAAATAACCGTTCCTTGCTTAGATGGCAGTCTAAGTACATATTACTGAATTTCTCTCTTTTAACTTTCCGTTTGAGAGGCGGGAAGTTGGGGCCGCTCGGTTGATAATCGGATTAGTGTGAACACTTAGTTATAGATGCCAAGTGGTTGATACAAGAAATCTATTTAGTTACTTACGCATAAACTTATACATTTTTAGCGATTGTTATCCGCTTCTCCTACTTGACTAAATTAAATTCTATTTAGTCTTCATAAACTTATAAACTTTTAGCGATTGTTATCCGCTTTTACTATATGACTAATTTGATTCTATTTAGTCTTTTCAAGTTAGGGCACAATTCGCCCGTTACTTAAACTTTACAAGTATATAAACTTTTTAAGCGACTTTTCTCCGCTAATCTTCCTTATGGGAAAACTCTTACTTTATATACTTTACTCATACTTTTTATGCCAACTATCCAAACTGTAACTCACTCACTGCGTTTTCGTAGTTGACACTTTATCTTATGTTTCAGGAAATTAGTGTAAGCTCATGATGCATGGCGTGGACGGGTCAAAGCGGTCGTGTGAGGGCGATGTTGGGAAAAGACTTGGCCAGTTGTTTTGGGAAATATTTTATGAAACAAGTTAATCATGTGTCGATGTACTAAACTATTTGTCTTTCGATTGTTCGATGGGATTTAAACACTTTTAATCTTAAGGAATGACTCTTTTACCGTTATGTTTTGTATGACCTGTGACATGATTTTCCAGCTCTTCACACTTCCGTGTTTCCGCTTTAGCGGGGTGTGACAGACTTGGTATCAGAGCACAGGTTATAGAGAAAAACGGTTTTAAAAATTTTTCAAAAATTTTCGAAACCAAACTATAACCAAAACTTTTCGGAGAATCGCTGATGGGTCTAAACTTTAGAGAATTAATTTCGTGGTTTGCATGCTTATAATTTAACTACGCATGGCCTGATCACCCCTGCCTAGTTCAAAATAATTATGCAAAGACGAAACGTAATTACTAATGTTAACGGTTTTGAGTCAAAATTCCCGGCACTGTCTTTTCCCGATTCTCACGCGACTGACCCGTACATGCATTCATTACACTTTTCCTTTATCATTTCTTTGTGTTCTCTAGTACTCACGAAACTTTCTACGTCTCAGATCCGACATGTCTCAATCGTCTCTGCCGACCGAAGATACCTCCACGACTATTAGCAGCGGCAACGGGTCTAGCCCGAGGACTGTGTTACCACCCTCTCGCGCGA
>CAJVGC010000432.1:42847004-42872377 GCA_910822075.1 Senecio squalidus
TATTGAATTTTTAAATAAAGTATAATTACTTTATCCTTTACCCAATTAATATAATTAAAAGTAGTTTAGCCAAATTAAATATTCATGTAAATTTTAATTTCAAATTTAAATACGTGTTACATTTTGATTCCATAACACTTCTTCACTTAAATTCTATTAATGTAAAAATAATATCTTTTTTATTTTCTTTAGACTTTCATTTTGTATGTATATATCATTTCTATATAATCTTTTTATTTACATTGATACGGAGGGCAAATAAATAAACTATTTTGCATCATTTATCATATTATTAAAATATTAGTCCTAAACTTTGGTTTTTATATACATTGCTTTTGTTTTAGAGTTGAAACACAACTTAAACAATAATGTTATGATTGTTGAGGATACCGAAATGAGAGACGTAGATAACATTAATAATGTTATGATTGTTGAGGATACCGAAATGAGAGACGTAGATAACATTATAATGTACCCGTCCCCCATTGCCCGACCTTCGTCTCCCGCCGCTAATGGGTGTTCGCCGGGAGAGAAGGAAATGGTGCGAGGGTTGTGTAAATTTACCACGGATCCTATATGGGTCTTTTAAGGTCGGTATATTGATACAACTTACCAAACTGATTAAATCCAACCAAACTCTTTTAAACGTTAAAAACTAAAAAATTTGGTCTCTTTAAGGTCGGTGTTACCAAACCGTTTCTAACTTTTAAAAACTAAAAATATTTGTTAGATTTTTGATTTTATGAAATGGACCGCTTCGTCTATCCTCACAACCGAACCTGATACTGGCTTTTATGTTGGTTTTATTGGAGCGATATATATTACAACAACATTAGCCATACACATTTATATAGTCGGACTAATTTACCCTTATTTTAATTTTTACATTTAACCCTTTATATATTATGTAAATTTATTTAAAACTCATATTTTTTTAAGTTATCATTTCAATCATATCCCTTACATTCTTAAAACAATTTTATTTGTTTGACGTCTTTTTTCGCCAATATTTTTATTTATTATTTTCAAAAGATTCATATATTTTGATACTCTGACAATAAAGATATAGATCATTAAAACGAATTTTAAAGACGATAAAATGATTGAAGTGTCATATTTACAATCGTAGGCTGAATTTGTCTTCACACGACCTTCATACAGGGTTCAAACCGGTTCGGTTCCAAAAACCGGTTAAAAACCGCGGTTTGGAATATCTAATAAAAAAAAGCTGACGTAACTGATAGTTACGTAGTGTAATTGTTACAAAAGTGCAGCGGGAACTGTTTTTTCAGCGGGAACTGTTTTTTAATGATCTATATTTTTATTGTCAGAGTAGTAATATTTGATAAATAGAAATATTAGCGAAAAAAGACGTCAAACAAATAAAATTGTTTTAAGAATATAAGGGATATGATTGCAATTATAACTTAAAAAATTGTTAGTTTTAAATAAATTTTACACAATATATAAAGGGTTAAATGTAAAAATTAAAGTAGGGGTAAATTAGTCCTACCATATAAAATTTGTTATGCATGGCTGATATCGCATATTTTAGTCATATTATTATATGCGATATTTGTCTTTTTAAAGTTTAATTCATAACGGATGTTGGGAATTTCGGGCAATTTTGGTACTAAAATGTTATACAGGTATTAGCCGAAGTTCTAGAGCTGAAAATGAAGAAAACAGGTCAATATTCTATTCCCGTTATATTTTGAGACGAGAGTCAATTGGTCACGAGAGATGAAGCAGAAACGAGCAACGAAACAATAGAAAACTGAGGTAAACAGCGGGGGACGCCCGTCCCAAAGGGAGGACGCCCGTCCCGCGGGGTCTCACGCTGCGTTGACGTTTAATAAAGCAGATTTTAGGGTTTATTATGATTATCATGATTACGTTTAGAGTATTGAAACCCTAGTTCTTGGACCTACGAATTTTGGATGCTTTTTGGTATTTTTAGATTCAACAATTCCGTTGTTTAAGCATTTGGATCATTGGTACTTTAATCTTTTTCGTTACTACTTTTAATATAAAGATGTTTCATTCAATTCAATTGTGTTGCGTTTTTATTATTATGAGTAGCTAAATTTCTTAACGTTCACTTGGATGATGTGATCAATTATGTAGGTTATTGTTTAATTACGTATATGTTGAACTGGATTTTATGTTTAATCGAAAAACCAATTGTAATCAGTTTTTGAATATTGTTTAATCTTTTATATAAATTGTTAGTAATTCATCATAGGTATTCGAGAGGAACTTGTGACATTACAAAATAGTTTATGAAATAACTAATCGGTCTATAATTAGTTTAAAGATATTAGTATTCGAGAGGAACTAGTATTAAAGATTTAAACAATAAAAACGTGATTGTGGTTGTTAGTTAACTAGATTAAGAGAGATCGGTTTAGTTAATTAAGAAGCTATTCGAGAGGAAGCTTTATAAGATTAAATCATAAAATCGGCTTAGGTACTTATTGCTTAGTTGTTGAACGTAGAAATTATTCACGAGAGTGGTAACTATAAATGAGACGATTAAAGTTTTAATGGAAAACGAGAGTTCAAGTTAAATACCTTTTTAAGTAGTTCAACATTGTTAGTAATTAAGTGATAACCGTAGTAATTGTGATCAAGTCCAAGTGAATGTATTTTCCATCAATTGTTTACAAACCAAAATCTGTTCAGCGATTCATCTGAATCAATTAGTTTCTTTAATTTAGTAGTTTAAGCACCGTGACAATTCGGTCACAAAACCCACCTTTTGTTTTATTAATTATTAATTATATTTCAACCATCAGTCCCTGCGAACGAACCTGATTTACCTAAAACTATACTATACTTGATTAGGTCCACTGCCTAAGATTGTGTAGTCGAGTCGTCAGTATTTCTTGTTTTTAATATATACTCGATTTCGCACATCAAGTTTTTGGTGCCGCTGCCGGGGACTGTAGTTTTTGATTTTTAATTAATAATTTTTGATTCGATCCTTTTAGGTATTAATTACTTGAAAGTTATTTTAATTGTTTATCAGGTGCTTTTGACGGTTTTTAGTTGTGATTTTTCAGAGATTACAGGTAGTGGATGAACACAAGGGCTTCTGGGTTACCGCTTAAAAGTCCACAGTCCAATCCAGGAGTTTCAAAGAAAAGGCGCAACAAGAAACCAAACACTACACCACCATCACCAGTTAAGTTAGAAACGGAGGATCTAGAAGAGAATTTCGAGGATTCAATCAGTTTAGATTCAGAAGTAGAGATAATAACTGAGATGGCTGATCCGAATGATGCACCGATGCATCAGAGAGCTAGGGTAGTACCGCCAACACCGGGTTCGGCGATTCGGACTCCAAATATGGGAGATGATTTTTCAGTGAAGGGTCATCATCTGAAGATGATCCAGGATAATTATTTTGACGGAAGGGTGAGAAAAGATCCACATGCGCACGTGGCTAAGTATGTTAAATTGTGCGAGATGTTCAAATACGGGGCAGGAATGGATGATAATGTGAAGTTAACCCTTTTTCCATCGTCTCTCACGGGAGAGGCACTTACTTGGTTTGATGAGTTAGAGGAGAACTCCATTGGTACATGGGCAAAAATGAGGGAAGAATTTGTTTCAAGATTTTTTCCAACGTCTCTGGCAAGAAGTTTATTGAATGATATACGGGGATTTAGGCAAGGAAACGGAGAAACCATTGTTGAAGCTTGGAGTAGACTTAAGGATATGCTCAGGGGTTGTCATGGGCATGGATTGGATAAAGGGCAGATTATTGATATCTTTTTCTTTGGATTGGATAGGCAGTCGCAGGGAGAGTTAAATTTAGCTGGAGGAGGAAGTTTTCAGTACAAATCCATCAATGATGCGACTAAAATGTTGGATGATCAGTTATTAATGGATTTATCTAGAGAACAGAATCAGTTTGGCAGAGAAAGAGGAGGAAAAAAAGTAGTTGCTAGTGCTGAGAGTAGTAGTGGGAATGAAGAGGTGATGGCTGAGATTAAAGCTTTATCTAGTAAAATGGATAGTAATTTTTCGAGGATAGACACTCAGTTTAGTAGAGTTGGGAAGGATATGAATGTGATGGCAAATGGTTTTGACCACTGTGGGGGACTCCATTACACTGAAGATTGTGATGTGAGAAGAGAAGCAGAAAGTGAAGATGTGAAGTTTGCGCAAAATCAGTACCAGGGAGCATTTCAGAGAACCGGCTTTCATAACCGTAATTCGGGTAATTATAACTCTGGTAATAATAATTTTAATGCTAACAATTCTGGAAATTCTCAAAACAGGTACCCAAGGAATAACCAGAATCAACAGCAGGAAGAAGAGGAATCGGGTTTGATGGACATAATGAAAAACTTCATTCAAACTCAGTCAGCGAAGAATGAAGCAACATACAACCAGTTTAAGGTCCTTCATGAGAAATTGGAGCAAGGACAAAGGAATCAACAAGCAACACTTAGTGATTTGGAGAAGAGATTGGAGAGACTAAGTGATCAACATGCTGCTAGACCTAATGTGCAGTTACCAAGTAACACACAACAGAACCCAAGGCAGCAACCATTTTGGCAAACTGGAGGGCAAAAATCTCAACCTCCTAACACTAGAAACGAGCATGTGAATGCGGTGTTTACAAGGTCTGGTAGAGTTTTTGGTAATGTTAATGATTCTGCAGGTGTTACTAATCCAGTTGTGCAGGAATCTAATGTTGAAGTGAAGGAGAATGAGGAAGAAGAGGAACCGGAAGTTACGCCAGCTGTTCAGCCAAAACCGGCGGTGTCACCTAAAGTGAAAGCATACAAACCGGAAGTTCCCTTCCCTCAACGTTTGAGGAAGGAGAAGATGCAAGAACAGTACGGTAAATTTGTTGATATGATTAAATCTGTGCATATTAATGTTCCTTTGGTTGACTTGATTTCAGGAATGCCAAATTACGCCAAATTTATCAAGGAGCTTGTAACTGGAAAAGGGAAGTTGGAGGAAGCTCAAGCGACGTTTTTAAATGCAGAATGTTCAGCACTTATTCAAAACCAGCTGCCACCAAAGTTAGGAGACCCAGGGAGTTTTCTAATTTCATGTACTTTGAGTAAAGCAATAACTTGTGAGGCATTAGCTGATTTAGGAGCTAGTATTAATCTTATGCCTTATTCATTGTATGTTAAATTGGATTTAGGGGCATTAAAACCTACTCGTATGGCTATTAGACTCGCCGACCGTTCATACCAATACCCTTTAGGTATAGTCGAAAATATGCGAGTGCAAGTAGGTAAATTTGTGTTTCCCGTTGATTTTGTCATATTAGAAATGGAGGAGGATAGCAAGGTACCTTTGATTTTAGGTAGACCATTTCTACATACTGCGGATGCTATCATTCGTGTTCAGGAAGGGAAAATTTCTTTAGGAGTTAAGGAGGAAAGGATTGTTTTTACTGTAGATCGAGCTTTAAAGCATTCTTATTCTTGTGATGATACATGTTTTCGTATTGATGTTGTTGATGAAATGCTTGACCTAGATGTGCAGGAAATACGTGGGGGACAAATTGTGTTTGAAGAGGAGGAAGTTCAGGAGCTCGAGGATTTTGATCCCATCCTGAAAATGGAGCTGGAGAAATTTGAGAAGACTTGTACGAGCTTGGAACTAGAGAAATTCGACCCGGATTTAGATTTATTAGAGATTGAATATTTAATCAACAATCCGGGTGCAACGTTGTTGGAGGAAGGGATTCCATTTAAGGAAGAGCTCGAGAAGTCAAACTCAAGTATGGGGGAAACTTGTCACGGTATGTCTCCCAACCCTTTTGATTTATTTTCTTTTACTTGTCGAGAAAAGGAAAATTTTTTGCAGGAATTTGAGGATATCGGAGATGATACAGCAGACGAAATTCGATGAAAGCAAAAGTGACGATGTTTGGGAAACTGGAGATGTTTTATCACTGCTTATTGAGGCTCGAGAGTG
Source organism: Senecio squalidus (assembly GCA_910822075.1). Classification (NCBI taxonomy): domain Eukaryota; kingdom Viridiplantae; phylum Streptophyta; class Magnoliopsida; order Asterales; family Asteraceae; genus Senecio; species Senecio squalidus. The sequence continues at coordinate 42,852,960 of CAJVGC010000432.1, forward strand.
GCATGACGCTTGGGTGAAGCGAACCAAGATGTTCGATGTCATGGAGGAAGCGTTGACTTTTGGCGACCATGACAGATATGAGTCGAGCGAGCAATTCGTGGATGATGGAAAGCACATGGGAAAGAAAGGCGAGATAAATCTCGACCTTTACATGAAGGCGTAAGTTGGGGAAACATGTGTCTAGCTAAGGACTCGACTGATAAATTTAGCGCTTGCGGGAGGCAACCCGAGGTAACTTGTATATTTTTACTTTTATTTTGGAAGTACACGTGTCACGATTAAGGTACGTTTTCCGTTTTATGTTTTTCATGTTTAAGTTTTCCTTTGTTTTAGTATTCATTCAAAAAAAAAAAAAAAAAAAAAAAAAAAAAAATTGAATCTTCTAGGGACGCCCGTCCCCTATTTGGGGACCCCCGTTCCAAATTTTGCACCAAATAACGAGCGTACTGGAACCCCCGTTCCACAATCCGTGACTCCCGTCACCAACCCGGAGGACGCCCGTCCCAGCCCAGGGACGCCCGTCCCGCGCTCCCTGGGCATGTTTCTCGTTTCTTGTGCTGTTTGCTTGCTGCACGTTATTATTCCACATCTTTTCCTTTTTATTCTTAACCAAAAACATTAAATTTTCTTATTTCTTTATTTCTTAGTTTATTTTTTTGTTTTTATTTATTTATTTGTGATAACTAATGTTAACGTACCTTGTCTTATTTGTTTGTCTTGTTTTTCCTGTGTTTTGAATCGTCTTGTACAATGAGAGCATTGTCCAACTCTAGTATGGGGGGGGTTGAGGAAAAACATCTGTTGTTTTTAGTTTAGTCAGTGTATTGTAATTTTATAAAAAAAAAAAAAAAATGATGACATGTCTTGATACTTTTTAATCTGTTGCATAACCTAGCACATTTTATACCCTACTCTAAGAAAAGTGAGATTTTGAGCCTTGAAAGCATTCATTTTAAATGCTACTTTTTCTTTTGTATGAGTGTGCCGATGGTTGATGACTTTAGAACTTGACATAGTCATACGTTTCGAGACCATAGATGAGCATTGCATTAGGGTAACCTAGTGTAATTTGGTACAACGTTAGGGGCAATTTAGGAATAAACCATTTGATTTAGCCTATTCGTTTCTTATTAAATAATTATAGCTTAATCACATTGGTTAGCTAATTTCCATTTAACCCTTTGTAACACTTACTTTTAGTGTTAGATACTCTAGTTAACCACTTTGCGCCTAACTTTTTTCGTTTCATTTAAATCCACTAAACATTTTGTACTTTAGCCTTTTCTTTTCATTTTTAGATGAATCCGAACTTAGTTTTGAGATTGCTATTGAGTGTGTACATGAAGATTGAAGTTAGAAATGTTAAGGCATTGAAATTATCGAATATCGTTAGCCTTTGTATCATATATTTACTTGTTAGAAAAAAAAAAAAAAAAGTTGTAAAGTATGTAGTTTTATGTATTTTGAGTCTTTGAAGAAATAAAGTAGAAGTAGTTGTATTATGAGTTATGTAATTCGGAAGAAGTTGAAGTTATATGGAGCAATTGGTTCATTAGCGTTTAGGAGTTCGGATTCATTCTACGTTTAGATGTATACTACGTTTATTTGTATACTTTTACTTATTTACCCATTTAACCTCTATATATTTATTCACATGCCTTTACCTGTACATTACAACCCGAATAAAAGTCCCCGTTTAGTTGTACCTAGACTCTAGTGGTGGAGAAACGATACTTTATCAAGCCTATGATAGAAAACTCACCATGACTGAGCAATTGAGCGGATTTACAGAATATTTTACATACCCTTTAGACTAGTTCGAGAGATTTGTGTGAATTACTCCCAAAAATTCGTGAGGTGTTTGGTTATGCTTTTTAAATCATGGTTTGGTAATTAAATTGAATTAAACTGGATTTGCTTGAGGGCAAGCAAAGGTTAAGTATGGGGGGATTTGATATCGCATATTTTAGTCATATTATTATATGCGATATTTGTCTTTTTAAAGTTTAATTCATAACGGATGTTGGGAATTTCGGGCAATTTTGGTACTAAAATGTTATACAGGTATTAGCCGAAGTTCTGGAGCTGAAAATGAAGAAAACGGGTCAATATTCTATTCACGTTATATTTTGAGACGAGAGTCAATTGGTCACGAGAGATGAAGCAGAAACGAGCAACGAAACAATAGAAAACTGAGGTAAACAGCGGTGGACGCCCGTCCCAAAGGGAGGACGCCCGTCCCGCGGGGTCTCACGCTGCTGCTGTTTGTTTGACGTTTAATAAATCAGTTTTAGGGTTTTTTTTTTTATCATTTATCATTATTACGTTTAGAGTATTGAAACCCTAGTTCTTGGACCTACGAATTTTGGATGCTTTTTGGTATTTTTAGATTCAACAATTCCTTTGTTTAAGCATTTGGATCATTGGTACTTTAATCTTTTTCGTTACTACTTTTAATATAAAGATGTTTCATTCAATTCAATTGTGTTGCGTTTTTATTATTATGAGTAGCTAAATTTCTTAACGTTCACTTGGATGATGTGATCAATTATGTAGGTTATTGTTTAATTACGTATATGTTGAACTGGATTTTATGTTTAATCGAAAAACCAATTGTAATCAGTTTTTGAATATTGTTTAATCTTTTATATAAATTGTTAGTAATTCATCATAGGTATTCGAGAGGAACTTGTGACATTACAAAATAGTTTATGAAATAACTAATCGGTCTATAATTAGTTTAAAGATATTAGTATTCGAGAGGAACTAGTATTAAAGATTTAAACAATAAAAACGTGATTGTGGTTGTTAGTTAACTAGATTAAGAGAGATCGGTTTAGTTAATTAAGAAGCTATTCGAGAGGAAGCTTTATAAGATTAAATCATAAAATCGGCTTAGGTACTTATTGCTTAGTTGTTGAACGTAGAAATTATTCACGAGAGTGGTAACTATACATGAGACGATTAAAGTTTTAATGGGAAACGAGAGTTCAAGTTAAATACCTTTTTAAGTAGTTCAACATTGTTAGTAATTAAGTGATAACCATAGTAATTGTGATCAAGTCCAAGTGAATGTATTTTCCATCAATTGTTTACAAACCAAAATCTGTTCAGCGATTCATCTGAATCAATTAGTTTCTTTAATTTAGTAGTTTAAGCACCGTGACAATTCGGTCACAAAACCCACTTTTTGTTTTATTAATTATTAATTATATTTCAACCATCAGTCCCTGCGAACGAACCTGATTTACCTAAAACTTTACTATACTTGATTAGGTCCACTGCCTAAGATTGTGTAGTCGAGTCGTCAGTATTTCTTGTTTTTAATATATACTCGATTTCGCACATCAGCATGGCTAATGTTGTTGTGAACAAATCACTTCCCTTATCTATTTCTTTTAATTCTGAACCTAAATCGATCCTTGTATCTTTGAACTTTCATCTCTATTTATATAAATTTGCAGTTTTGAATGTAAAACATTCAATTCTATAGTTTATAAATCAATTATTTTAGAGTGCTCGCACTCATAACACCGTTTTACCCGGTGTTATGGTGACGTCAGCATAACCTAGCCAATAAAATATTTCATTTTTTTCTTTTTACTCATATTATTTTTAATACATTAAATAATAAATCTACGTGAAATGTCCACAATTATGTCGAAAATTGAAGACTTATCGGATCGAGACGCCCTCTTTTATTTCAAAGAAGGTTTAAAAGAATGGGCGCGTATTGAACTTGATAGACGCAATATTCGAACTACTGATGATGCCATTGCGGTAGCGGAGTCACTCATGGACTATTACACAAACCTACAAAAATCTGTTTTTGAAATAAGTTACCACAATGATGAATGTCTTAAGGAACCGGACAATCAAGAAAAACCTCGCCCAAGAAACATGAGAACTCCTTCGCCAAAGCGGAAACCATCTCAACCATGCTTTATATGTGGTGGATCCCATTGGACGAGAGATTGTCCAACTCATAAAGCTATTAATGCCATGATCATGGAAAAAGAAAAAGAGTCTAAAGCCCACGTCGGTACAATAAGGCAACTTGGAGCGCTAACAAAATCAAACCCCAAAAGTGGGACGAAAGGTCAAGGTTTGTTATTTGCTAAAATTAAACTCAATAATAAAGAAACCTTGGCACTCATAGACACAGGCGCATCCCATAACTTCATAGAGACCAAAAAAGCCATAAGATTTGGTATTTGGTACCATCGTGGTAAAGGAAAAATAAAGGCAGTAAATTCAGAAGCTAGAGAAATTAAAGGAACCACAAAGTCAGAAATATGTGTCGATGAATTGAAAGACAAACTCAAGTTTACGATCACTGACATGGATGATTTTAAATTTGTTCTAGGATTGGAGTTTCTTACACATGCCAATGCCTTCCCAATCCCATCGACTAGGTCCCTAGTGTTTGTAAATGATAAAGGAGTACAAGTCACCAAGGAATTGATAGACAGAAATCCATTTCCACGTTGCAACTCATAAAGGAAAACGACCTTCGAATTCCCAATCCTCCAAATTACAACGCCTTCAAATTTCAGCACATTCATGACGAGGACGTCAAAAAATCAAGTGGGGGAGGGTGTTACGGGTCACCTAGTTTTGCCCCTTTTAGCTCGAGTCGTGACCGGAATCGTCTAGAAACCTCAAGAAGACTCATGGGAAATCCTAGAAGTCTCCTAAGTAATCTAGGATATATCTAGATTAGATAACATAGTTCTAGATTATTCCTTGTATAAATCTAAATCCTAGAATTATCTACAATTAAGTCTAGATATTAGTCTAAGTTTCTAGATTAATCTAATCTAGAAACCTCCTTGAAGTAGTATAAATATAGATGTGATCCTCATTTGTAAGTTACTTGTTTACCTCGAATTATAATAAAGAAATCTATTTCTAGTTCTCCTTGCAAGTGTTCCTTACATTCCGGCTTACTTAGTCGCTTGACATCGGTGAATCTAAGTGCCACACGGGTCAAGAAATCTAACCCCGTGACATTAAACAGAAGGTACTTTTTGTTAGAAAAATTGGATCGTAGTCAACGCATAATTTTTTGATTGGTATATGATGGAGAATGAGCTTCACATTGAACTTTAAGCGGTTTTACCAAACTTCACATAGAACTTCACATAAAAGGAATAAAACTCCTTGACGAATAATACCCAACATTCAATAGATTTTATTCATGTAGCTCAGAAACCCTTTTTGTGGATCGATGAACAACCCATTTGTAACAATGCTCAGGCAACAAGTCTCAGATTTCCTTCATTTCCTCGGTCTTCAGATCATATAAAAAAGTTGCAACATCTTCTTTAGCAATGCTCCGATAAAACAAAATGAAACGCTCCAACATAATGTGCCTAACCGAGAATCTGCCAAATTGGAACTGAGACCAGCAAGGAGGGAAAACCAACCCATCTTCAACCCTCCTACCTTCAACCCTCCCATCCTTCTCCAACTTCAACCTCCTTTTCTGATATCTTTTTAAGACCCATTCACCATCTTCATGGATCCATATGTTCGCTTTTAAAGCATCCTCATGATCCGGGTAATTTTGCAAGAACATCACTCGCACACCGTCAAGATTGAACATAGTTCTTTCGCATAGGAGACTCCGAGCCTCCAGAAACTAAGGTGGGAGAGGAGTCTCTGAAACCGTAAGATTTGAAACACAAAATGAAATCAAAACATTCTCTCTAGAAATATACCACTTCACAACTGATTTTTAAAACCTACACTAACATCATAACCATTCAAATCAAACCATGGACACCCATAGAAATTGTAACCGTGAACCATCTTGTCGATAACACATTGTTAACTACTAATGATGTTCGGGTTATCGCAATTGATCGGCCACCTCAACCTGAGGGTGGTGTGTTATTGATTGGCAGGTTGATTGTGCCGGAAGGCCGTGAAAATGACTCTCTCTTTTCATCATTATCGGGTCAGATTCGTTTGTTCAATAACTACTACAATGTGAACCGCTTGCTGCTGATAAGTTTCCACCCGTCTGGTGATGTTAATAGTAACCACACTTATTCAAGATCGGAAGTTGAAGAAAATGCTGTAACAGATGCGAAAGTCGGTTTAGATCATTTGCTGTCTATGTTTAACCCAAACGATAGGATTTTTGAAACTAGGTATGTTAGTTATGATGATGGTCTGCAGTTTAGACGTTTGTTAATGGGGTTTCAAGGGTTGAATGTTGGAGCGTCCAGCGTTGTCGATGAAGTGATTAAAGATTGTGCGGGGGTGATGAGTGTTAGAAGGCGGCTTCGTTTTGATGCTACCGTTAACTGGTTGCAGGCTGATGTTAAGATGAGTGTTAAAGAAGGTAGGGAAGAGATTGAAGATCAGGATCTCGATATTACTAAGATCGGCCAGTATTACATAAATAATGTTGATTTGGGTATGTTGTCCGATGATGGTTCGTCAGCTCCTGCTGCTATGCTTTATGGCTTAACACTAAGGTCTCCGCCCTCTGGTTCAGTGTCAGATCCTGAGAGGGTTTTATGCTTGGGTGCGAGAGGGGTGATCGTCCCATTGTTTCTACTGCGAAAGCTAGATTTCAAGGTTGTAGGTGTTGAACCTGACGAGAACCTAATGGCAGCATTTCACACATTTTTCGATATGCCCTCTAAAGCCAAATATTATCCCATCCGATCTCAGAGTTCATTGAGGCACTAGATAGAAGAGAAAGCCAAAAAAGGGCTAAAATGGAACAAGGACAAGAAGTTTATTAATGAGAATTTCAGTGTTATCACGATGGATTTTAGCACGTTTAGTCGATGCTCGACCTCGGGAATGTGCGTGTGTGCTCCGCCTCCTCATCTTGCAACAACAGAAACATTGAGGATTCTCAAATCCCGTCTATGTCACTACGGGGCTCTCATCATCCATGTGATCGCTCCTGATTATATGTTTTATCACGATTTGGTCGAAAGGTTGAAACAGGTTTTCCCTTTGGTGTACGAGGTAAAAATTGGATCAGAGGGCGAGTATGTGATTGTGGCTCTCAACGGGGCTATGAGAAGCCCTCCTGATACTGATACAGTGAAGGCAAGTTTAAGGAGTTTGCTTCCTAAGTTCCGGTTCAAAGAGGTGTAGAGGTTTTATTTTAGATCAGGGAATACTTAGTGTGTTTGCAATTGGGTTGGAGAGATCAGATATCTTTTAGTGCGTTGTTTGAGGACTCGTGAGACGGGCAATAGCAAAAGTGTAGCGAGTTAGATACGTTTCTCTTTTTTTGTTGTTTGTAGTCTGAAACTTTTTTAGTGAACACATTTCGTTTTCGTATTCTGTTATTATCTGCTTAAAAGAATTGCGCTTTAATCATGAAAACTTTGTGAAATGTTGTTTTTTATTACGAGGACATGAATACAAACAGATCTTAAATCTCTGAATTTGGAGACAATGGTATTTTCTTTCTGGTGTCTATTGCTTTTGATTAGTAATAACAAATTTATCGGGGAGAGGTTGAGGTCAAAATATAGGGCGGGTCAGGAGCGGGAAACGGGTCAAAGTAAGTAATTTTTCACTTTGGATTGGGTTGGTTTGTGTCGACCAGACATTTTTCTTTCTTTCTGCTTTCAGGAGCGTTTTTGGATTTAAGTTCTTGGATCTTCTTTCTTTCTGCTTCTCTTTGCTTCTCGAGTCGCCGGATTCTTACGGCGTCTTGGGCGGTGCCCACGTACCCGTCCCCCATGCCCGACATCGTCTCCGCCGCTAATGGTGTTCGCCGGGAGAGAAGGAAATGGTGCGAGGGTGTGTAAATTTACCACGGATCCTATATGGGTCTTTTTAAGGTCGGTGTATTGATACAACTTACCAAACTGATTTAAACCCAACCAAACTCTTTTAAACGTTTAAAAACTAAAAAATTTGGTCTCTTTAAGGTCGGTGTTACCAAACCGTTTCTAACTTTTAAAAACTAAAAATATTTGTTAGATTTTTGATTTTATGAAATGGGACCACTTCGTCTATCCTCGTAACCGAACTCGATACTGTCTTGTTTTTTGTTGGTTTTATTGGAGCTATATATATATTACTCCAAACTCATCTCGTAACCTGAAAGCCGTCTTCATATTTGGTTTCCGGTCTGAATTTTAAATTATTTTACTAAAAATTTAATATATAAACCTAGTTATATAATAGAAAAGTGTAATTTATAGATAATAGGTTATAAGTAAGGGTGTCGTTTTTATCCGAACCCGAATAACCTCTCCGACCTAAAATGAGTTCACGTTAAATGGGTCATGTTAAATGGGTCAAACCCGAATAACCTGAAGCTTATATGGGTATAGGTACGGGTCAATTTATTTTTATTTGGGTAACCCGCATAACTTATATAATCCGATTAAGTTAATTCTTATATAGATATTAATAGCTTAGATCCAAATGCTTAATGAAGTTATTATTAATTGCCTCTTATTAGTTTTTTTTTATTTTCATAAAATATAAAAACTCACGGAAAGTTATTCAAAGATAAATATTTGTTTCGTTTTTTGTTTGTGTAAGATGAAATCGTTATAAAATGGCAAAATCGACGATAAGTTAAATATATTTTATACGTTGTGAGTTTGACCTATTTCATTAATATGAAAACTATAAATAAGTATACTATTTTAGTTAAAATCCAATTAGTTGTAAAGCATATTTGTTGTTAATCGAGTAAAATGGGTTAAAATGGTCAAATCCTAATAACCAAAACCCGTTTAACCCCTATTGTTATTCGGATATGGATATTGGTATTTTCCAAAAACTTAAAACCCAAATAACCGAACCTAAATAACCTGAAATCCACTAACCCACTAATCAACACCCCTAGTTATAAGTATATCTAATATTGGTTATATAATTATTAATATGGTTTAAATATGTATTTTATTAATATAATAATGATAATATCTATATTTATTCTATCTATTCTATATCTTTATTGTATATCTATATCTATATCTATACTATCTATAAAACATTTAGACATTTGTTGAATTTTAAGTAGCGAAATTAATATATTACCCTTTATTTATTTTATTAAATATAAGTAATAATTAATTTGGCTTTACACCTTTCCTTAAAAACAAATCTTTTCAAAAACACTAACTGTCAATTATAAATTTACAAAATAAATCCAATACATAAAGATTTGAGTTTTTTTTTACTACTTATAAATTGTTTGAATTTCTTTATATCTCCGAATAAGACTTGTAACATAGACGTCAATATCATACTCAAATCGGTTATAACAAACTTTAATGTAATTTTATTGAATAAAAACTTTTAGTCCCGCCAGCATCGCGCGGGTTTCCTGCTAGTATATTATAAAGCATCTAGATATAAAGTTGAAATTTAAGCATTATAAAATTATTAAACTACCCTTTTAACTAATTGATTAATAAATAATTATAAATATTACTCTATACACTTGTCATATATACTTAAAAGTTTAAAATAATCGAATTTCTTTTTTTATAAATTTAAAACAATTAATTTTAGTGTGCAAATTTTATATAAATGAAATTAATCTAAAGAATTATAACTAATTGAATGTTTACAAACCCAAAATCTTGATCGTTCGATAAATTATTTGTAATAAAAATGTACCACCAAAACTATTCACCAGAGATTTAAATAATTTATTCTTGTCGCAACATCATGCGGGTATCTTACTAGTAATATATATATCATTTCAACTTTTACTTAATTGTTGAATTATTAAGTAAAGTATAATAACTTTTATACCCTTATCCAATTAATATAATTGGAAAATAGTTTAGCCAAGTTAAATATTCATGTAAATTTTAATTCAAATTTAAAATACGTGTTGCATTTTCATTCCATAACAATTCTTCAATTTGAATTCTATTAAATTTTTGAAAAGAAATATCTTTTTTTATTTTCTTTAGACTTTTCATTTTGTATGTTAGATCTCATTTCTACATAATCTTTTTATTTACATTGATACGGAGGGCAAATAATAAACTATTTTGCATCATTTATCATATTATTAAAGTATGATTTCTTTTGTTTTAGCGTCATGTATAGAATTTAAAACACAACTTAAACAATAATGTTATGATTATTGAGGATACCGAAATGAGGGACGTAGATAACATTAATAATGTATCGGTGGATTTTTCGACTGCGAAAATGATTGATGTATCATTCCCAAATCTTTTGCATCATATGGATTATTACTATTATTATTTACTTGTTTTTTTTGTTATATTCAGATAAAAAAGTAAAATCAATGATAAAAATAATAATTTTTACTAATATATAAAACATTTTTTGTTTTACTTAAATGTTCAGTTTTAAAGTAAAATATAGTTACTAGTATACCACTTGTTTAATAAATACAAGATATAAAGTATCTCAGTTTTTCTCTATGATTATTTATATTACTACTCTCATAAAAGAAAAATACTCATATAAAATGAAAGTTAATACAAATTAATTGATATTAAATATGTAGTCATTTAACCATTATTTAATGAAGTGAATTTTCAAATTTGATACCTATAATCTAAATTTTCATAAAGTTAGTTGATAGTGTTGTGGTTCGTATTGCTTATAATTGTAGCAAGTTGGTTATCATCGTTTATATTCGTCTATTAGTCACCGATAAGTCTTAATAGTAATAAGTTGAGTAGTATTGCATTTGATACTTTTATAGTTAGTAAACCTTACTACCATGTTGATTATCCTTCATTACAACATTCAAATGAATGTCTTGTCTAACGGGCTCATGAAAATATACTGAATTTAAATGTCTTGAAGGAAAATATTTTTTTTTTCGGATTTAAAGGGCGAACGATAAACGATTAAAAAGTGTAGTACCCGAAGGGAATTTTAAATTGTTGTTGCATCGCCGTAGGAAAATTAGGTTTTGTTTATGTAAACCATGGGTTTATACGGGAATTAAAATCTAGGAAATAAACTATTAAATTTTTGTTATGTTCCCAAATGAGCTTAATCTTCGAATGAGTCGAATTACCCAAAAGGGTTGAATGACCCGAACGATAAATATTATTTTTTATGTCCTAAATGGTCAAGCGATAAACTACGAGGGTTTTTGTTTACGAATTATGGAGGAATTGGGCGGATTTGGAATTGAATTCTTTTTCCATAACGTGTTTGGCTTTAAGTTTATGACAAATTAAATCACTTGGAATCTAAATTTTTCTTACTTACAAAATTGAGATTCATTAGGGTAGTGGGGAAGAACTGGAAAAATGTGTCATACGACTCTTTTTATATTGTCTAACTGGCTGATCTTTAAGCTATTACACCCCACATATATAAAACGAGACAAATGATAAACTACTGCTAAATATAATTTTTTCACCGTCGCATCGCGCGGGTACTATACTAGTATATATATATATATATATATATATATATATATATATATATATATATATATATATATATATATATATATATATATATATATATATATATATATATATATATATATGTATTAGTTTATTTCCCGCGAATACGCTGGGAACCCCATCAAGAAAAAGAATATATATATAGAAACCAAGAGAAATTGCGTGTCATTAACAATGTATGATAATATGAGTTATAATTCCAATTATTTGTCATTTCAACTTCACCTTTAAATTTATATACGTAAACAACTCTATCGAGTATACATAATGCAATAATAACATATAAATTTATTTAAATTTAAATATGTATTAAATCCTGTCATTAAATATTATATAGTTTCGTTTATAACGACATGGTTGACTTTAATTCATCCTTTAGGTTCGTATTGGTACGGGTTAAAGAATTGGAAAAACAATTAACTATAAATATTAGGTTGACTTAAACTTTACATTTTAATTCGTATTGATATGAGTTAACAAATAAACTAATTTTAGTTGGTATTGTCTAATATAAAAATATAAAACATAGTTAATAATATGTATATGTTAGGAAATGAGCGTTCAATAACAAATTAAAAATATATTATATAACGGTTTTTTCTTGGGTATATGTTTTTATTTTATTAGAAAGTAAAATCGTATAGAAAAAGTGTCATGTTAAAACCCAAGGTTAACTAACAATCTTTATGAAATAAATATATATTATATGACAAATATTTTAGATTTTAAATATTGATGTCAAATTAATTTTATTTAATTAAAGTTGAAAAATTAAAATTGTAATTAAAATTGAATGATTAAAATAAAAATAATAAATATGATATCCATATGACATCATCATTTTAATCTAAGGGTTTAAAACTAGTTTTAAAACTAATCTAATGGTAGAACATATGGCTTTTGATGCTTCTCTTTTAATATATAACTAGTATGTTACCCGCGCGGTGCAGCGGATGAAAAAAAACCATATTCAACAACTTACAGTAGAGTAATGATTTATGGTAATTTATCATCTTTCTTGTTACGTATATGTGTAGTGTAATAGTTTAAAGTTCGGCCCTTCGTACAATATAAAAAGAATGTTGTGGTAACAGTTTAGGTTCGACCATTCAACGATAATAATTATTAAGTCATATGATCGATTTTCTCAATTCTTCTCCACCACCCTAAGGAATCTCAAATTTGTAAGTAAAGAAAAATTTAGATTCCAACGGATTTAAATTCCGTCATAAACTTCAAATAAACATGTTATGGAAAAAGAATTCAATTCAAATTCACTCAATTTTTTCTAGATTTCGTGAAACAAACACCCTCGCAGAATAATTTCCGTTCGGATCATTCAACCCATTTGGGTAATTCGACTCATTTGAAGATTAAAGCTCATTTGCGAACATAACAAAAGTGTAATTTTGAGGTCATTTTATTTTTTTAATAGTGACGTCTAACAATTTAAGGTACGGTCAAAAAAAGAATTAAATATATTTCCTGAATAGTATTCTCGTATAAATCCATGTTTTCCATAAACAAAAACTAATTTTCCTTCAACGATGCAACAACAAATTAAAAATCCATTCAGACACTACGCTTTCTAATCATTTATCGTTCTACTTTTCAAGCCGAAAAAAATATTTTCATTCAAGACATCCAAATTCAATCTGTTTCCATGAATCCATTAGGTAACACATACTTTCGAATGTTGTAATGAAGGATAATCAATATGGTAACAACATTTATTAACCTTAAAAGTATCAAAAGTAATATTACTCAGCTTATTGGTATTAAGACTAATCGCTGTTCAATAAAAGAATATATAAACTTCTGATGATAACCATCTTCTTAAAATTATAAAGCAACACGACCCACGACACTGTCAATAACTTTTTAAAATTTATATTATAAATAAAATATTTAAAAATTTACTACATCAAATAACGTTTAAAGTTCAAAAAACTAATGGTTAAATACAAATTTTATATAAATTATTTTGAATTGCCTTTATTTTATATGGGTATATTTTTTTTATGAAATTAGTAATCGAATTAATTAAAGTAAATTAAGATTATTTTATATGTTATATTCATTAAGGGATATGTTACTAATTATACTTTACTTAAAAATTTAAAATTTTAATAAAAAATAAAAAGGGTTTATATATTAATAAAGATAAAGATAAAGATAGTTATTATTATTTATTAATTATTATTGTAATTAAGGAAATATAATTAATTGGAAAGTGTTTTAAATGATAAATTTTGTGAAAGATATAAAAGGGGTAGATTAGTAATTTCAATTACTTAAATTTTAAGAGATTAAGACTTTGAAGGAGATTCTTTATAATATAGTATAGATTATAGATATAGATAGATATAAATATAGATATAATTATATATATAATTATATATATACACATATATATATATATATATATATATATATATATATATACATATATATATATATATATATATATATATATATATATATATATATATATATATATATATATATATATATATATATATATATATATATATATATATATATATATATATACTATATTATAAAGAATCTCCTTCAAAGTCTTAATCTCTTAAAATTTAAGTAATTGAAATTACTAATCTACCCCTTTTATATCTTTCACAAAATTTATCATTTAAAACACTTTCCAATTAATTATATTTCCTTAATTACAATAATAATTAATAAATAATAATAACTATCTTTATCTTTATCTTTATTAATATATAAACCCTTTTTATTTTTTATTAAAATTTTAAATTTTTAAGTAAAGTATAATTAGTAACATATCCCTTAATGAATATAACATATAAAATAATCTTAATTTACTTTAATTAATTCGATTACTAATTTCATAAAAAAAATATACCCATATAAAATAAAGGCAATTCAAAATAATTTATATAAAATTTGTATTTAACCATTAGTTTTTTGAACTTTAAACGTTATTTGATGTAGTAAATTTTTAAATATTTTATTTATAATATAAATTTTAAAAAGTTATTGACAGTGTCGTGGGTCGTGTTGCTTTATAATTTTAAGAAGATGGTTATCATCAGAAGTTTATATATTCTTTTATTGAACAGCGATTAGTCTTAATACCAATAAGCTGAGTAATATTACTTTTGATACTTTTAAGGTTAATAAATGTTGTTACCATATTGATTATCCTTCATTACAACATTCGAAAGTATGTGTTACCTAATGGATTCATGGAAACAGATTGAATTTGGATGTCTTGAATGAAAATATTTTTTTCGGCTTGAAAAGTAGAACGATAAATGATTAGAAAGCGTAGTGTCTGAATGGATTTTTAATTTGTTGTTGCATCGTTGAAGGAAAATTAGTTTTTGTTTAATGAAAACATGGATTTATACGAGAATACTATTCAGGAAATATATTTAATTCTTTTTTTGACCGTACCTTAAATTGTTAGACGTCACTATTAAAAAAATAAAATGACCTCAAAATTACACTTTTGTTATGTTCGCAAATGAGCTTTAATCTTCAAATGAGTCGAATTACCCAAATGGGTTGAATGATCCGAACGGAAATTATTCTGCGAGGGTGTTTGTTTCACGAAATCTAGAAAAAATTGAGTGAATTTGAATTGAATTCTTTTTCCATAACATGTTTATTTGAAGTTTATGACGGAATTTAAATCCGTTGGAATCTAAATTTTTCTTTACTTACAAATTTGAGATTCCTTAGGGTGGTGGAGAAGAATTGAGAAAATCGATCATATGACTTAATAATTATTATCGTTGAATGGTCGAACCTAAACTGTTACCACAACATTCTTTTTATATTGTACGAAGGGCCGAACTTTAAACTATTACACTACACATATATGTAACAAGAAAGATGATAAATTACCATAAATCATTACTCTACTGTAAGTTGTTGAATATGGTTTTTTTTCATCCGCTGCATCGCGCGGGTAACATACTAGTATATATATATGGTTGAGATCATTTAAGAAAATTATAAAATGTGAGACTAAATAAACCAATCACAATTCTTCATTTTAAAAACCCACTTTAATTTATTTTTGTTTAAAAGTTAATTATCTTAAAAACCGTAAATGTATTAAACAAATAAATTACAGCATTAAAACGAGCATTGCTTTCTCTTTCTATTGAGCACTCACTTGATATACTTTTGACGAAAAAAATTTCCGGATTTTTGACGGGTTTTGGAAAATTTAAAAAATAAAATCATAGTTTTATCACATGTGATAATAGTAGTAAGACTTATGATTTTTGTGTTTTTCTTTTTTATTCTAGTTAAATATATATCATATAATATATTTAGGTTTTGAAATTCACATTTAGTGTTCATATCACATGTGATTTTACCTTACAAATATCAACATTTGACCAAAACCGAAGAAGGGTCTATATAGATTATACCTCATATAATATTTTTGTGTTTAAAATTTCAGATTTAAAGTTAAAATCATGTGTGTTATTGGCTTATTGTTTTAAAGTTCTACGTATATTGTAATATCATATATGATTTACGTTAATATCACCTGTGATTTCGTTGAATTTTTTATAAGTTTAATTTAATAATATATCATATAACGATTTTAGATCTTTAAATCCGCATTTTATGTTAATATCACATGTGATATAATCTTATGAGTTTAAACATTTGTCCAAAAACGGAAATATTAAAGTTGTTAAAATTTGATTTATTTCTGAGTTTAGATAAATCATACATTATATAACATTTTTTGTTTTTGAATTTTACTCATTTATGTTAAAATCACATGTGATATTAACGTTACAATTTTAATAAACACCCGAAAATCGAAAAAATAAAAGTCGTCGAAAGCATATATGACCATTGCTCTAATTAAAGAGGAGAATACGACAGTCACAACGGTGTAATTTGTTTTGTCTAACAATTAACGGTTTGCGAGATAAATTAGTTTAGCAAAAATAATTTAAAAATGAGTTTTGATTTAATTTTAACCATTGAATTAAAAGTATAGGACTGACGAAAATTGAGTCTTTCGGTTTTTAAAAAATTATTGATATTTTGTTATATTTTTCTTGTATATATATTACTAAAACATGATTTTAAAAACATGATGCAGATACTTTCATTGGTTGCCAAGTAAGCAAAAATCAAATATGTCAATTTTATAGACTTTTTGCTTTTTAATAATTTTTACTAAAAAATGTGAGGTTTCAATTAACTTTAAATTAGATAGAATCATAAACTCCTACAAAAATAGTTTTTTTGTTACATCAATCGGCAAAGATTAAGGAATCGTTGATTCGATCATAAATCCTCTCCATTATCAAATAAACTTTTGAATTTCACCACAACTAATTGGCTATTGAATTCCTTGTCTGCTGTATTTCTTATCTCCATTTTATTAGTTCGATTTCAGTTGATTTCGTGATTATCCTTTGCTGCGATAATTAAGGTTAGTCGGAATGCTCCAATGAGTTGAAGATCACTCATACCATATTATATTATTTTTTTTCGTAAACAATTGCTATTTCTTTTAATATTTGAGGTTAACTATTTTTATGTGAATCTAATATTGAAGGTTCGGAAGACGATCATGAGCTTGGAGTTGCAGTGTGACGGTATTTTATTTTTTGTTTTTTGGTCTTTGCTAATTGCTGATAAAGTCTTTCATGAAATGCCAAAGTGAAAGTTGTTAGTTTATGCATAGAACGTCTTTGATGAAAGCCTAAGTGAAAGTTGCAAGTCAAAATTTTTTTTTTTTCTTTTCTTTTTTTCATTTTACTTTTATTTGTCAAAATTAACGTTTATAAGTTGCCATCTCAACTTATTTTCTAGGGTTTATTGTTTCTTCTTTCTTTCATGACCATCGTTTTCCTCTTGCTATTGGGAGTCCAATTATTTAACCGATCGAGTCAAATGATTGATTTACTTTGAAACCTATGCTTTATGGGCTACAATTTTTATGTTTTAAAGGTTTGGATTTAAGTTCAAACAAATGGCTTGTGCCAATTCTAAGATTTAAATACGATTTCTCATGGGTGGTTTTGTTCAAATGTCTTAGCATATTTTCTTTTTTCTCTTATGTTCTTGTTTTTATAGATTTCCAGTAATTAGTGTTAATGATTAGTTGACAAGTTAAGTCAGTCATATGTTATGTTGGATTTCCAATATAAACCCCGTCAATTTCCTTGGGTTTTGTTACTTATTTTGACAATATGATTTTCATGTTTACGGTTTTGGTTTTCAGATGGCGGTGTCCATCAATTCCAGGTCACGGGAGTTGCAAGATTGGGGACATGAGCCCGTCCCATCAAATGTTCAAGGAGATGTCATGGTCTATTGAATTTTTTTATTTTTCATTCATCTTGGACACCAAAATTATTGCCCCGGGAGTTCGCATGTTTATTATTTGAGAACTTTAATGCATGCCATCTATGTTTGTAAATGGATATTAGTAATATTTTGGTCAACCATTTCGTTAAAGTTCATTATCCGGCCGGGGCTAGAGAACAATGTCTAAAATTCGGTTGAGAAAACGTAATATCATAAAGCACGCGAAAAAGAAGGTCGTCAACCTAGGTCACTTTTCGCGTAGGGAACTTTTTGGTGCTACATATAGTAGTTTTGTACATTATCATTATGCTGCGTATTTTCAGCTTAATATTATCTGCAGTACATATACACAAATTATTTGGTTTTTATTTGCACTTGCTGCTTATTCTTTTTATCGATTACAAGTCGAGTTCAATTTTTTAAAACCTTAATAGTTTTGTTACAAGCATTATGTTTGCAATTTTTTCCAAGTAACTCTTTAAAATAAGATTTGTTTATGTCCTTATTTAATTTTCTTTAATTTTGTAATTCAATATTAAAATTCCTATCAATATAAATCGTAATTTTTTATTTTGACAATTGTGCATCGCACGGGTCTGAACCTATTTAACATTAACCTTTATATGTGTAACATTAATTATATATTTAATATTTCGTGAGGGGTCGGGCGGGAGACGAAACTCGTCCGCCCCCCGAATCAGATAAAAGTCTCGGTTTTTGTCTCAAAACCCGCTTCATACCCGATAAGTCATCTTCGAACCCGCCACCAAAGATCGGGTTTCCCCATCGGGTTCGGCTTTATTTCCATCCCAAAACCGAACATCTAAGTCACGCTTAGACTATAAAAACTTACTTACATATTCATCTATAACTCTATCTCTATATAAAAATTAACTCATATTCAAAAGCTAAAATCTTTTTTTCATATATAAATTTTATTAACAATTATTAACCATGCTTCCTTTTATTCGATATCCGTCTAATATATATGTTTATAAAAATAAGTTGTTATCACGGTCAACTAAAACAAAAAGTTTTAGAAAAAAACTATCATAAAAGTAAAAAAGAAAACCATAAGTGTATTGGGTTTTTTTTTTCCTTATAAATCTAGTTTCATCTTAAAGATAATAAAAATCGGAATTTAATGAAATATTCTAGAAAAGAAAAAAGTTATCGTTATTGTACATATCACTCTTTCAAGTGCGGAGGCATAAAAAGAAAAGGAAAGTTAACAATATTGGTGTAATAACACGCGATGTATAAATCTGATAGACATGGAAATCAAAGTATTAGTTTGAAGGGAAAATAGCTTCTATATGTCACAAACTTGTCACAAAAACGCTTTTGTATACCCCAAAATCTCAAAACTTCTATTGATTACCACGATTTGACATACTTTTTCTTTTGCGTATTACTAGTGACCCATTACCAAATAAATGTTGATGTTGCACCGGTTATTAAGTGGAATTAAAATTGTTATTTAAAATAATTTATGTATATTTTGTTATTTAAAATTGTTATGTCCCCACAATCCCCAACCACCTCACCCCCTTTCTTATGGCCATCTTTATTCACAACCCAACACAAACATTTTTATTAAAATATTATTTTCTATTTACTCCATATCCACAACCATTACATAAAACCAATTCATATTTTTTT
>CAJVGC010000432.1:42872477-42925563 GCA_910822075.1 Senecio squalidus
AAAACCCTAAAACTGATTTATTAAACGTCAAACAAACAGCATGAGACCCGCGGGACGGGCGTCCTCCCTTTGGGACGGGCGTCCCCCTGTTTACCTCAGTTTTATTGTTTCGTTGCTCGTTTCTGCTTCATCTCTCGTGACCATTGACTCTCGTCTCAAAATATACGGAATAGAATATTGGACCGTTTTCTTCATTTTCAGCTCTAGAACTTCGTAATACCTGTATAACATTTTAGTACCAAAATTGCCCGAAATTCCCAACATCCGTTATGAATTAAACTTTAAAAGACAAATATCGCATATAATATTGACTAAAATATGCGATATCAGCTGCATAACAAATTTTATATGGTAGGACTAATTTACCCCTACTTTAATTTTTACATTTAACCCTTTATATATTGTGTAAATTTTATTTAATAAAAACTAACAATTTTTTAAGTTATAATTGCAATCATATCCCTTAATTCTTAAAACAATTTATTTGTTTGACGTCTTTTTTCGCTAATATTTCTATTTATCTTTTCAAAGATTCAAATATTACTACTCTGACAATAAAAATATAGATCATTAAAAAACAGTTCCCGCTTGAAAAAACAGTTCCCGCTGCACTTTTGTAACAATTACACTAAGTAACTATCAGTACGTCAGCTTTTTTGTTATAGATATTCCAAACCGCGGTTTTTAACCGGTTTTGGAACCGAACCGGTTTGAACCCTGTATGAAGGTCGTGTGAAGACAAATTCAGCTACGATTGTAATATGACACTTCAATCATTTTATCGTCTTTAAAATTCGTTTTAATGATCTATATCTTATTGTCAGAGTATCAAAATATATGAATTCTTTTGAAAATAATAATAAAATATGGCGAAAAAAGACGTCAAACAAATAAAATTGTTTTAAGAATGTAAGGATATGTTAAAAAAATATGAGTTTTAAATAAATTTACATAATATATAAAGGGTTAAATGTAAAAATTAAAATAAGGGTAAATTAGTCCGACTATATAAATTTTGTTGTGTATGGCTAATGTTGTTGTAATATATATCGCTCCAATAAAACCAACATAAAAGCCAGTATCAGGTTCGGTTGTGAGGATAGACGAAGCGGTCCATTTCATAAAATCAAAAATCTAACAAATATTTTTAGTTTTTAAAAGTTAGAAACGGTTTGGTAACACCGACCTTAAAGAGACCAAATTTTTTAGTTTTTAAACGTTTAAAAGAGTTTGGTTGGATTTAAATCAGTTTGGTAAGTTGTATCAATATACCGACCTTAAAAAGACCCATATAGGATCCGTGGTAAATTTACACACCCTCGCACCATTTCCTTCTCTCCCGGCGAACACCATTAGCGGCGGAGACGATGTCGGGCATGGGGGACGGGTACATTATTAATGTTATCTACGTCTCTCATTTCGGTATCCTCAACAATCATAACATTATTAATGTTATCTACGTCTCTCATTTCGGTATCCTCAACAATCATAACATTATTGTTTAAGTTGTGTTTCAAATTCTCTATATGACGCTAAAACAAAAGAAATGTATATAAAAAACCAAAGTTTAGACTACATATTTTAATAATATGATAAATGATGCAAAATAGTTTATTTATTTGCCCTCCGTATCAATGTAAATAAAAAGATTATATAGAAATGATATATAACATACAAAATGAAAAGTCTAAAGAAAATAAAAAAGATATTATTTTTACATTTAATAGAATTTAAGTGAAGAATTGTTATGGAATCAAAATGTAACACGTATTTTAAATTTGAAATTAAAATTTACATGAATATTTAATTTGGCTAAACTACTTTTTAATTATATTAATTGGGTAAAGGTATAAAAGTAATTATACTTTATTTAAAAATTCAATAATTAAGTAAAAGTTGAAATGATTTATATCTCTATCTCTATCTCTACTACTATATAAAGCATTTAAGGTTTTAAGAGTTTAAGGAATTAAGAGGTACAACATTTTAAGCCTATAATACAACATTTTAAGCATACAATACAACATTTTTAGCCTACAATACAACGCACACAACACACACACACAATCAAAACAAACACATTACACACAACACAAAACACACACACACACAACTCTCTCTCTCTCTCTCTCTCTCTAAAACCTCTGACCTCTCTCTAGAATCCATCACCGCCAGCCACCATCCGCCGGAACCACCATCCACCGTCCGCCGGAACCACCATCCACCATCCACTATCCGCCGGAACCACCATCCTGCCTAAACCTAGCCGCTGCCTAAACCTAAACCTAGCCGCCACTGCCGGTACTCTCGCCGGAAACCTAGCCGTTGACTACTTTCTTTAGGTAAATCTTCTTTATCTCTACTACTTTCTCTCTTTTCTTTCTTTAAACTCTTAACCGCTGACTACAAAACTCTCACAAAACTCTCACACAAACTCACTCACACACTCTAAACTTCCGCTGCCAGAACTCACACACGCCGCTGCCGGAACTCACACACGCCGCTACCGGAACTCACACACGCCGTTTCCGGAACCCTAGCCGTTGTCGCCGCCGCTGTTGGAACCCTAGCCGCCGCCGCCGGATCTTCATGGTTTAGATCTTGAATTTTGAATTATGTATATAATATATAATGTTATGTCTATATCTATTTTTAACTTGCTTTCCTTTCGATTTGGTTAACAGAAGAAGCAGAGGAAACTAAAGGATTTGTCACTTTTTTCGTTAACAAATGGACCTAAATAGTAGATGGTAGTGACTCTTGGGAATTATGGTATTCTTTTCGTGTTTTATGTGAACATCGCTGCGAGCTGGCGATTGTTCTGTGAGTAGACAAGATTTAATCTACGATTTAAATCAGTTCAAAAGTTATATATTTACTAAACTTCGGTAACTATGTTTTTACTCGTATTGATTTTGATTTTTTGTCATTCTAGGGCTTCACTACCTTCAGAAAATTCAATTGGGCGTTGGTTTGGAGAGCCTGTCAAAGCAGCTATTGTTCATACCGATGTATGTATATTCCAACGGTTTTTATTTTATTTTATTCCTAATTGAATATCTATATTTTAAGCTAACACAAAAACCTCAATTGTTTCAGTCCTTCTTAACGAATGCACGGGGTTACCCATGTCTCTCCAAGCGTCATCAGACTCTGCTGAGCGGTTTCTTTTACTTTTCAATACAGGTATATAATTAGTCCTTCTTCCAGTGTGCGTAAACATGCATTTGTTTAATATATTTATTGGTGTTTTCTCTATATTACTTCAATCTCTTTAATTTTCTCAGGTAGTGCTATCTGGGAAGGCGGTACACAAACTTCCCAGTGGGAGTGCAGTTTTCGGAGATAACAAAACTGATAATAATTCCAAGCGTAAGTTCTTTTGGTGGCCAACGCCTGCAGTTACAAACATGAAGAAATAACAACATTATATCGATAATGAATTTTTCTTTAATTTTGCATTAATCAGAAGCTCAAAGACACGACCTAATGTCGTATTTGGACTATGTTGGCTATTTATATCAGAAGATGGAACGGCTTTCTGAACAAGAACAATTTGAGGTGAGGTCTCCATCTCACCATTCTTATTGAACTGGTATACTTATTTTTAATATTTTCTTACGACTAAGTTATTGTTGACCACATTCAATTATGCAGGTTGGTTACAGAGATTTTCTTCAATCTCCTCTCCAAGTAAGTTTTTTGTGCAAGTTTGTTGCTCCGTTTTAATCTTTTTGTTATTGTATGCCGTCACTTATTGCAGTTATGCACTTTTATGTACGTTGCAGCCTCTCATGGATAATCTATTTCTACAAGATAGTGTTAAATACATTCAGGTATAACATGTTTTATAAGAAAGTATTATTAAAAATTTTAATATGTTTTAAAAAAAAAGGAACATTAGTATTTATGAAAACAGATTATTAAAAACAGATTATATAAAAACAGATTATTAAACTCGTCCAAATAAATTTTAAAACAGATTATTAAACCTAAAATAATATGTTTTTATAAAAAAATCAGTATAACATTAGTATTTATGAAAAACTTAAAGCGGGAAAAATTAAAATTTTTAAAAATATTCAAAGAGTTTGAAATTTTTAAAAATTTTCGTAAACTTTTTGAAAATTTTGAAAATTTTCAAACTTTTTGAATTTTTTTTAAACTTTTAATTTTTCCCGCTTTTGAAAATATTCAAGAGTTTTTGTGAGGTTCTTATTCCAATCATCATCTCTGAATAATTTTGCCTTCAGTTTTGATGTCAAAATGGTATTCACTTGCTACATTTTGATTGAACAGCAAAACTCCGATGGTCAGAGAATGCTAGCATAGTTGATGCTTTACTTTGTAGCAAAAGGTCCAATCTCTATGAGCGATTTGGCCCCATAGTCAGATAAAGGTAAATCACGTAACAAAACAATATAGAGTTGATTTGAAGGTTTTTCAAAATTGGTTATTTAATCTGTTTATTTGTGAATTTAAGCGGTTTGAAATTGCACCTGAGTCATCAACAACCAGCTGAGTCCAGTGCAGCGCAACCCACCGAGACCACTACTGATGAGCCTGCCGAGTCCACTGCAGCGGCCACCCCCGGGCCCAAAATGCGATCATGTAGTTGCAACTAATAATTCATCAGATAATACAGTCGCCGGAACAAAAGAAGAAAGCTTAACTACAAGTGAAGCCAATAAAGAAGAATGAGTTTGTATGTATGCGGCAATGGTTTTGTATTGTTTATCATCTTTTGTTTAAGTAATAGGTATACAATATTATGAGGAATAATTGCCATAATTTGAGACTTTAATTAAATATCATTTCAACTTTTGTATTCCGAAAAAGTTCAATTATAACTGTGGAATTTTGTTTTATCATTTCAACTTTCGTAAGGTGTAATTTCAATGCAATTTCAGATCAATAAATACCCAAATTCATATATAGTTGTATATATATATATATATATCTAACTATCTATAAAGCATTTGGTTTTAAAATTCTAAAGTTGAAATTTAAGAATGAAAATACTATAATACCCCTCATTTACTATCTAAATAAATTTAATTTGCCAACTTACTTTGTTCTTTTTCCCTTTCCTTAATTTTCAATCTTCACAATCAACTAAATTAAATTAAAGTAATTTGACTAATAATTTTTTCAAAAAATTTCAACACAGATAATTCCTTACATCTAATTTCGATACGTAAAATATGAATTAATTTTTTTATTATTAAGCGTCGCAAATAATAACTTGTTATGTCCAAAGATCTTGATTTAAACCGTTACCGAATAATTGTGTTTATAGCCCGAATGGCATGGATGACCTAAAACTTTTATTGCAAATATATATATGAGTAAAAAAGCCACTAAAAACTATTACACTTAAAATATAGTCGTAACACTAGAATCGGAAACTATTAAATAGAATATGATTATGGTTATTCGGCTATATATTACCAATAATTTTAATCATGAAGTTCGAGTTTGGATCGAATAAATGTTTCTTTAATAGAACACGTTTCAAACAAAAACTATTTGACAAAACATATAAATAGTATTTTATAGTTCGAACGATCGAACAAGAACAATTTTTTAAAATAATCTAATGAGTTTACTACATCACCACATGTATGTGAAAATATATGGAGAGATTGTTGATGCTCGATGAACTAGATCATAAACTATTACACTCAAAATATTAATTTTGAAATGAGACTCTAACAAAAAACGTTACCCCATATAAATAAATAAAGTGATGGCCACAAGGGGCGCACCACCATAAACGGTTACCACATAATTCATTTTCTGGATCGAAAAACCGAATAAGAAACTTTTTCCATATAATTATTTGTATGCTTCAAGTGTCCGAACGACCCTAATCATAACTATTTCTTATCTTGAAACGAATGAGAAACTACCATAAATCGTTACCATAATTTTGTCGAAAATAAATTTTTTTTGCCGCTGCATCGCGCGGGTTTCATACTAGTATATATATATATATATATATATATATATATATATATATATATATATATATATATATATATATATATATATATATCTTTACAACTATATATGAATTTGGGTATTTATTGACTATTAAATGTGATCCTATTAAATGTGAACCTGTTTGTGATGAATCAGGATCGGAATCTATATCCGAGTTTGTTTCGATCATGTTTATATTGCTTTTATGTCGTAGTATTTATGTTTTTCTCAAACAATGAGTGTTTACTTCAACTTGTAATCGACTAATGAAATGTTTTTATATTTTCGGAGAAAAAAGATAACGAAAAATATTGTGATTCGAAAGATAATAAACTAGAAAGTGTTATACTTAACATATGGATCACGAGACGGATTAAAAACTACTAAAACTGTAGCCGCAAAACCATTTTACAAAATCAACTTCGTCGCCGTCGCTGCATCGCGCGGGTACTAGACTAGTATTAATAAAGATATAGTATAGATAGAACTAATATATATATTGTCATTATTATATTAATAAAATACATATTTGAACAATATAAATAATTATAAACCAATATTAAATATACTTATAACCTTTATCTATAAATTATATTTTCTATTATATAACTAGGTTTATATATTAGAATTTTTAATAAAATAATTTAAAATTCAGATCGGAAACCAAGTATGAAATCTGCTTTCAAATACGAGATAGGTTTTGAGTAATATATAGCTCCAAGAAACCGACATAAAACAAGACGTATCGAGTTCAGCTACAAGGATAGACGAATCGGTCCCATTTCTTAAATCAAAATCTAACCAAATTTTTAGTTTTTAAACGTTAAAAAGAGTTTGGTTGGGTTTAAATCAGTTTGGTAAGTTGTATCAATACACCGACCTTAAAAAGACCCATATAGGATCCTTGGTAAATTTACACACCCTCGCACCATTTCCTTCTCTCCCGGCGAACACCATTAGCGGCGGAGACGATGTCGGGCATGGGGGACGGGTACGTCGGCACCGCCCAAGACGCCGTAAGAATCCGGCGACTCGAGAAGCAAAGAGAAGCAGAAAGAAAGAAGATTCAAGAACTTAAATCCAAAAACGCTAAAGGCCAATCCGGTCTTCTTCAATTCGGTTCCGGTACTTCCGAAGTAAGCCCTGCCTTGTTATTCCTATACAACAATAATTATACATACATCTATCTGTATCTATTTTTATTTGTTTTCTTATTTATTTATATTTATATTTACGTGCCCTAATTTTGTCAATTAGTTACTAGATTCCTTTTTAGGAGTATGAATTGAGTCTTCACTCATAATTGTATCCGTTGTTGACAGTTATGATTTGATCGATGTTACCGTTTTCAGTATACATATAATTTAGGGTTATTTGGGCGAGTGATGTGTATATGCTTTCTTGTCATGATTTTCCCGTGACAAGTTAAACCTTTTGTTAACCGAGTGCCTACTTTTCCTGACTACTTAACAAATATAAAATGTAATAAGAAAATTGCTACACGATTAATCAGTTCATCGTAACTTTTGAGAGTCGCCCTATAATTAAGTATTTGAATAACAGAATATGTTGTTGATTCATGAACGTGCACGACTTATTGAAATGTTTTAACTCAGCTTCAAGTTATATTGATCTCAATGATTATATACCCCTGTGTTGATGCAATTTTCATGAATTGTAATTTAGTACTTTTGAATTGTTTTTTGGTCATTTCAATCTTATCGCATACCAGATGTAAGCATTTATACATTTTTTGGAGTTGGTAGTTTGCAGCGTATATTGTTGACCAATCGCTTACTCTAATGTACTTTTGAAATAAATTGTTCAGATTCTTGAGACTGCCTTTAAAAAGGAAACGGTAGGGCTTGTTACAAGAGAGCAGTATGTTGAGAAGGTGAGTGGCTATTTTGGCTATTGTTATATGTCTCACTATTGCTTACTGTTTAGAAATTAGACTAATGATTTATGCTTGATTATACTTGTATATAGAGGGTTAACATTCGAACCAAGATTGAAGAAGAAGAGAAAGAGAAACTTCAAAAGATACAACAAGAGTGAGTAACATAACGGCAGTTGTTTGAAACTTTGAATTTTGAATGTTTAAATTCATATTTACTGGCTTTTGTTAATTATGTTGGTTTTTGTTTTTTAGGGAGGAGGAGCTTCAAATGCAAAAACTAAAAAAGAGGAAAATCAAGGCTAACCCTAGACTGTCGTTTTCTGACGATTTGGAGAACGGGGAAGAAGAAGATGAGGAGGATAGTAAGTATAGTCGATTTCTCGTTTTTACTCATCACCATTTAATGAGATGATTATTAATGATCAACCATTGTAATTTTGCCTACTTGTTAACTTAACATACTGTTATTTTGTTCATGCAGAAAATAAAGAATCAAGTAAGTTTGGCCGAAGAGGCTTTGGAAAAGATCCAACTGTTGAAACTAGCTTTCTACCAGACAGGTGTGGCATCTCCCTGCCCCTTTCAACCCTCCACCCACACACAAAAATCTCGATTTTTTCTTTTTTTTTATGCTAATTAGATGTCACCATGGTGGTTCGAGGCATACTCCTTCAGTGAGAGAGAGGCAGAGGAGCAAGCTGAACGTGAAAGGTTGCAGAAACAATGGTTACGTGTGCAAGAGCAGATTAAAAGTAAATTTTATATGACTTAAAACTTCTATCAGTTGCTGTAAATGAAATTTTTCTGAGTCATTTTTTCTTTGCATTGCAGATGAAGCTCTTCAAATCACTTACAGTTACTGGGATGGAACAGGCCATCGGCGAGTGATGCAGGTTTTTGTTATTTTTAAATTAGCATTTTTTTTATCCTTGTGAATTATTACTGCCAACCATTGACCAATTTTTATTGGTTGACTTTCCAGGTTCGAAAAGGCGACACTATTGGCGAGTTTCTACGCGCTGTCCAGCAGCAACTTGCACCTGAGTTTCGAGAAATACGTACAACTTCAGTTGAAAACCTTCTATATGTGAAAGAAGATCTCATCATTCCACATGTGAGAAAATTGCCGGGTTTATTATGGGTTACATTTTGAATATTCTATTTTTCTCTTTTCTCATAAGGGTTGTCCAATTTCAGCAACACAGCTTCTATGAGCTGATTGTGAACAAAGCTAGGGGGAAAAGTGGGCCGGTATGTTTAACTTTTCTTATGAACATTTTCTTATAGTATTTAAGTTTGCGATAATTTCAACAAACGCATGAACACGTTTCTTGTATTCACAGCTTTTCCACTTTGATGTGCATGAGGATGTGAGAACAATTGCTGATGCAACCATAGAGAAGGATGAGGTGATACTATTTTTCGATATTTTTTATTATTTACCTGTTAGTTATTTTCTATTTAACTATATTTACTTTTCTTAGCTGTATTTTTTATCTCGAACTTTAGCATCATTAATAGTTACAATTTTAAAGTTTTAGCTAGTGCTTTGATATCTAAAAATGTGAGTGTTTGTGCAAAACATCTAAATGATTAATTGTCCTTAACTTTGTCTTCTTTTTTTATAGTCACATGCCGGCAAAGTCGTTGAGAGACACTGGTATGAGAAGAACAAGCACATATTTCCTGCTTCAAGATGGGAGGTATCATGTCCTAACTTTTATAGTTTATCTGTATTTCATATGTTAGTTAAAATAATGCGACGTAACACTCGAAATGGCCGATCCGCACGAGGCTGAAGTTTACCGAAACGACCTCCACGGAAACGAGGTTTCCGCAAATGAATCCAAACCAAGTCACCTTCATTGAAAACCACTCGCCTCCGATGCTTATTAGCCCGTTGTTGATACTGAAGATTATGCTTAACTATGTGATTACGCACTTGCACATGAAGATCACGAATTTCCTAGGCTCGGGCATCACCTTCGGCACTAAAATGTTCATTAGATGGTGACGGAGAAAGATCCAATGGTGTAAAAGGGTTCCGTCCATAACCGATAAAGAACGGGCTCTTACGTGTGGAACTATGAGACGACCGATTATATGCGAACTCGGCTTGAGGCAAACCCAAGTCCCATTGTTTAATATTTTTACCCACGAGGCTACGAAGAAGATTTCCCACGCTACGATTAGTACCATCAATGCTATCAATGCTACAGTTAGTACCATCGGTCTGAGGGTGATGGGAGCTACTAAATTGTAACCGGAACCTAGACGTTTCCACAATGTACGCCAAAAATGGCTAACAAACTTGACATCCCGATCGGAGGTAATGCTCTTGGGGATACCATGTAAGCGTAAGCGAACTATTTCCTGAAAATAAAGTCGCCACCTGACTAGCATCGAATGTTTTCGTACAAGGAAGAAAGTGAGCCATTTTAGAGAAACGATCGACGACAACCATAATAGAATCTATTTGACGCCATGTACGCGGAAGACCCAAAATAAAGTCGAGACTAACATCTTCCCATGGACCATTAGGGACGGGTAATAGTGTGTAAAGACCAGAATTTGTATGCGTCATTTTAGCGATATGACAAACTCGACAACGATCAATAATACGGGAAACGTCTTTAACAATGTTCGGCCAGTAAAAACGTTCACTAACAAGACTTGTTGTTTTATCTCTCCCAAAATGACCACCCATGCCGCCTTGATGAAATTCGAGAATGATCGCGTCCCGCAAAGAACAACGCGGTACACAAAATCTATTATGTCGAAACAAAAACCCATCTTGCTTAACAAAATTCTTGCTTAACAAAATTATGAAATGGACGTCGAGGACACCCCTCCCATGCTAATGCAAAATCAAGGTCCTCATGATATAATTGTTTGAATACGTCAAAACCATGCACTTGTAAACGTACCGAAACGAGGAGTGAATCACAACGACTTAATGTATCTGCCACCGTGTTTGCCGCGCCAGCCTTGCGTATAACAAACGAGAAATCCTGAAGTAGTTCGACCCATTTTGCGTGTCGAGGATTAAGCTTAGCTTGGTCATGAATATAGCGTAAACGTCCTGGTTTTTAAAAATCACGTTTTACAAAAACTTTTTAAGTTATAGACTTTTACACAGCGGAAACATAATAAAACATAATAAAGTGGTTCCTAAACACCTTCATACAAACCATACATTACTTAGTTACAACATCAAAAGCTTGCCAAAGGCATATAACAAAACTATTCAAATGGGGAAAGCAATCCCGCCTCACCAGGCTAGCGTCTAGCACCCTACGAGCAAAAGACACATTTGAATAGAGTATCAACAAAGCTGGCGAGACAATAAACTTAGTAAAGACTATAAAACATTTCATAATATATTTAACTTCAAAGTCCCACACCATACCCGCACCCATCGCAGACGGATATGTTACAATTCAATAAATAAACAATAATAAAGTGAACACGTAAATCATTCTCATCTCATTATCAAATTACGCACTAAAGTCAATATCTTACGTTTTGGATCCATCTCTTGTCCAAACGTCATCTATCACAATTTGGGTCCATCTTATGCCCAACAATCATCTTTCTAAAGCGGGGTCCATCTCTTGCCCCATGGGACTACAATCTCGTTCGCTACTCGCACATTCCTGCATGTTATTATAAGCATTGGGGCGCGACTCCCAATCTCTATAATAACCCGAAATGTAGGCTTTCACTACTCTGACGTTGCATACGATGCGTTGTCGTTAAGGAGGGTTCCACGGTGTCTCATCTTATACACCTCTCCACTTCCACGTGATGTATCCGGCTGACACTTATCTCAATGGTCATACATCACTCCAGTATGAGATTAGTACCGCGTGTTACAAGGGAGGTCTAGAATTCCCCGTAACCAACTTTGTTAGGCTGGCACTTTTCGACCTAATCGGTCAAACTAGGTCAATCTATCTACGAGCAGCTACCTACCACCCGTAACCCAAGCGTCTTATGCAAAACTATGTCATACTACATATAGTGCATAAAACAATAACAATAAGCAATTGCTAAGACAAAACAAGGGCCACAATCAAATATGTACGTCATCTCAATGTACAACAATAATAATAAATATTATAAATGTATGTCATCACATTATACACCAGTAAAACACGAGTAGCTACAACTACTCGATCAAAGTACGATTACGTTATCCTGTTAAAATTGTTCATCTTAAATCGATCATACGTCTTCTCATCTTTTAAACCGTATTTACATCTTTCCAAAACGTTTTACATCTTTTAAAACGTTAACCCATCTTTAAAAACATCTTTTGTCTTAAAGCTCGGTTTCTAAAACGATATTGTACTCACCTCAGTCCTCGACAAACGGAATTGCCCAAGCGATGCAAACACGATCAACCTGATCATAACATACCCGTTAATAAGATCGTAAAAACTCATTATTACCGACTTAGGCTTATTTAGCCAAACGCTCATTTAACCATAGAGCCAACCTCTTAACCTTTTCAACATACTCGTATAGACTATATAACATCTCTAAAATATATATATATATATATATATATATATATATATATATATATATATATATAGTTTGAAGGACTACGATTCACTAACAAACTTTTTACACAATAAAAACTCACTTTTCTAACATAAATTCTGCACAAATCAGCACCAAAATGCTGTTTTGACTCGCGTTTTTGACCTGTTTGTGAGTCAAATGAGCTTAAACATTCTAAAGACGAGTTAAAGTACACATGCACACCTTTAAAACGATATATCGTACACCTCCATAGGATATACGATGAGACTTCTACAGCCCTCACAAAACACCACTAAAATTTCAACCCAAACCGACCCGTTTGTACTCCAAAACATACAAACTCGAATTTCGGGTTCTAACAATCATAACGAAACTTAATAATATTCTTATTAATCAACTCCAAAAGACTAGTACATCAATAACATGCTCAATATATAAGATATACCTTAATTTTTCGAACCGGGTTTCGAAACGACCCGAAACGAACCACCACGAAAACGAATTTTGCTTACACCAAAACTATCCTTAAGCTCTCAGGAGTGCAATGGTACTTTTGGTTTTAATAATGATCCACAAACGAACACGGAATGCTAGATTTTTGGTTGATGGAGTTTATTTGTGTTTTCTTCTTTCTCTTTCTTGTTTTCTCCGAAACTCACACAAACACACTTCTAAAAGGAAAGTCTGACTTTCAACAACAACCTTTACACATGCAAATACTCATATTTACAATTATAACCCTTAACTTTGAAGCTTAAACAGAACTAGTCCTTCACATCAAACTAATTACAAAATTAGTCATATTTTAAATATGGGATGTTAAAGACTGTCGAAGCAAATCACCTCTTTGCTTCGACAGTCTTTAACTACGTGACCATTCTTGCCACATCTCTTGCATCTAGTCGAACCAGACTTCCCTTTCTGATCACTATTCTTCGGACCACTCTTTTGTTTCTTCGATGAAGAACCCGATTGTCCATCCCAAGACCTCTTTTCACCACTCTTTCTTTGTGCATCATAGCACTCAAGTCATCCTCAACCCTCCCAGCCTCCTCCATGGCTAACTCTAGGGTACTCTGACTACGACCTGAGGATCGATAAGGGTACGACAACCCTTCAACATAACGAGCCACCAATGACCTTTCAGTCGGGGAAATGGTGTCGAGAAAACTGAAGCTTGTCAGTAAAAGTGGAGTTATACTCTGCCACAGACATACTTCCTTTCTGCAAATTAAGTAATTAAGGAACTCCCTTTGATCGCGCTGCATAGCGTCCTCGCTGCAAAACCGGTTATTGAGCTTTTCCACAAACAAGGCCCAAGTCAACCTGCTACGGTCCTCTGCTACGGTCCTCAGCAGATAGACTCCCACCAGTCTAACGATTCCCCCTCTAGCATACGGATAACATAAACCACTTTCTGCCCCTTTGTAAACTCAACAAAACAAAATGTCATGTTCCATCTTTCTGATCCAACGACGACAAACCAATGGATCCTTACCTCCCGCAAACGTCGGAGGTTTACAACTCAAAAATGTCTTGTATGAACTGCCTTTCACTTCGGACCTATTTGACTTCCTCACGGGGATTCGGTTGCTTAACCACATTTTTAGATACAGACCCATGCTTAGCCGTCTGCGAATTCTGAGAATCTTTCAGTAACCCGGGTTACTGCCCTCATTGCAGCCTTTAACTCTTTCAATTGCCCCTCTAATTCGGCAATCCTTTCGACATCTACTTATTATGCCCAGATGAGGAACTTCTCCGTGTGAGTACTCTAAGAACCTCGGTTCTCCTCGTTGCTTCCTTCATGAGTATCGGAGCCCGGTACGTTTTTCATCCTCAGATCGATAACCAAAACAGGATAACATAAGCGAATCGTACAATAACAAGGGTAAGTAACAAGTAAACTCATAACACTCAATCACACACCCTCTTCCCAGCCTAGGTCAAAGTTTTAAAAATTCGAGCCGCGTTGCGAGTAAACTGAGTACAGAGACCGGTGCTTAGACTCGAATTGTAACATCCCATATTTAAAATATGGCTAATTTTGTAATTAGTTTGATGTGAAGGACTAGTATTGTTTAAGCTTCAAAGTTAAGGTTATAATTGTAAATACGAGTATTTGCATGTGTAAAGGTTGTTGTTGAAAGTCAGACTTTCATTTTGGAAGTGTGTTTGTGTGAGTTTCGGAGAAAACAAGAAAGAGAAAGCCCCATCAACCAAAAATCTAGCATTCCGTGTTCGTTTGTGGATCATTATAAAAACCAAAAGTACCATTGCACTCTTGAGAGCTTAAGGATAGTTTTGGTGTAAGCAAAATTCGTTTTCGTGGTGGGTCGTTTCGAAACCCGGTTCGAAAACTTAAGGTATATCTTGTATATTGAGCATGTTATTGATGTACTAGTCTTTTGGAGTTGATTAGTAAGAATATTATTAAGTTTCGTTATGATTGTTAGAACCCGAAATTCGAGTTTGTATGTTTTGGATTACAAACGGGTCGGTTTGGGTTGAAATTTTAGTGGTGTTTTGTGAGGGCTGTAGAAGTCTCATCGTATATCCTATGGAGGTGTACGATATATCGTTTTAAAGATGTGCATGTGTACTTTAACTCGCCATTAGAATGTTTAAGCTCATTTGACTCACAAACAGGTCAAAAACGCGAGTCAAAACAGCAATTTGGTGCTGATTTGTGCAGAATTTATGTTAGAAAAATGAGTTTTTATTGTGTAAAAAGTTTGTTAGTGAATCGTAGTCCTTCAAACTATATATATATATATTTTAGAGATGTTATATAGTCTATACGAGTATGTTAAGGTTAAGAGGTCGGCTCTATGGTTAAATGAACGTTTGGCTAAATAAGCCTAAGTCGGTAATAATGAGTTTTTACGATCTTATTAACGGGTATGTTATGATCAGGTTGATCGTGTTTGCATCGCTCGGGCGATTCCATTTGTCGAGGACCGAGGTGAGTACAATATATTGTAACATCTGTCCCACATCGGTTGGAGAGGGGAACAAATCTTTCTTTATAAGGAGGTTGATACCTCTCCTAGTATGATGCGTTTTTACACGGGCTCCGTGCCAGAATTAAATCCGTGCGCCGGTGGGCAAAGCGGACAATATCACGCTACGGGTGTGCTTGGGCTGTTACAAATCGTATCAGAGCCGGGGCCCGGACCGATGTACACAGCGGGGACGTTGTGTCCTATAAGGGGAGAGGATTGTAACATCCGTCCCATATCGGTCGGAGAGGGTAACAAAAATCCTTCTTTATTGGGGGGTTGATACCTCTCCTAGTATGACGCGTTTTGGCATGGGCTCCGTGCAAAAAGCAAATCCGTGCGCCGGTGGGCATAGCGGACAATATCACGCTACGGGTGTGCTTGAATTCCATTGGTAAAAGATAGTGTCTCCGATATTCAAGGCTACGTATGATGGCGTAGAATTCTTTGTCGTATGTACTGTATCGTCGTCTAGTATCATTAAGCTTTTCGCTAAAGAAAGCGATTGGACGCATGGCTGGCTAGGAACACGTGTGATCCCGAAACCTAATGCATCGCACTCTACTTGGAAAAGCTCATCAAAATTGGAGAGGGTAAGAACTATCGAAATTGGGGAGGGCAAGAACTGGTGCGCTTGTCACGCGTAATTTGAGTTCGTCAAAAGCTCGCAGGTATCCATAAGAAGGTGCGTTGTTTCAAGCATTCAGTGATCGGAGCAACAATGCAACAATGAGCAACAATGGTACTGAAATTAACTATGAAACGACGGTAAAACAAGGCCAAACCATGGAAACTTCGGACATCATGTAAGGACGTAGGAGTAGGCCAAGACGTAATAGCATGCACTTTGGTTTTGTCCATTTGGATGCCGTCGCTGGAAGAAAAACAACTTCCTCTTGAAGAAATTGACATTTACTTTGGTCGGCAAATAACTAACACACCGCGAAGATATAATAGATGTTGATCGACGTCCTTACTAAAAACCTAAGATATCTTCAAAGTAGACTACCATGACACGTTTAATAAACTCACGAAAAATATGATTCATTAATCGCATGAACGTGCTTGGTGCATTCGCGAACTACAGAAAACGCATCGCGAAGATATAATAGATGTTGATCGACGTCCTTACTAAAAACCTAAGATATCATCAAAGTAGACTACCATGACACGTTTAATAAACTCACGAAAAATATGATTCATTAATCGCATGAACGTGCTTGGTGCATTGGAAAGACCGAACGACATCACCATCCATTCATATAAACTATCCCTCGTTTTAAACGCGGTGGTAGACGAATTTGATGGTACCCGCTACGTAAATCGACTTTAGAGAAACTTTCGCCCCATGCAATTGATTGAGAAGGTCATCGAAATTTGGAATAGGAAAACGGTATTTGATTGTAATCTTGTTTACCGTTGTAGTGTCGATACACATTCTGTAAGCGCCCCCATGTTTCGGGACGAGGAGGGCAGGTACCGAACACAGGCTCATGCTTTCATGGATGAGTCCCTTATCAAGTAATTCTGTGACTTGACGGTGCAATTCAGCGTAGTCTTTCGGATTCATTCGATAAGCGGGTTTGTTGGGAATACTGGCACCCGGCATGAAATCGATACAGTGTTGAATCTCGCTTGTAAGTGGCAAACCCGCAGATACATCCGCTGGAAAAACGTCCTGCATCTCATCGAACAAAGGTTGCAATAGTGGCGGAATTTGGTTGTCTGTCTCGTGGTTTATTTCGGCCATGACTACAGCTAGACAAAAAGGCATGTCATTAGTTTTAGAGAATCAAATAAAATCAGACCTGGGATGGAGGAGTATCTCGCAGGTCCAGTGGTGCGAGAACAATGTTTAAGCCGTCCTTAAAACTGTACGTGTTGCGAAACCCGTCATGATTGGTGCACCGATCATATTGCCAAGGCCGACCCAACAGTAAATGGCATGCATCCATGGGTATGGTTCATGGACCGTTAACCCCAATTTATCGACCATTGTAGTGGCGACAATGTTATCGCAACTACCACCGTCTATGATAACGTAACAAACCTTACCTTGGACGTACATTTGGTTCGAAAAACATTGTTGCGTAGCCAACGTGTATCATCAATCGAGTCAGCTATGGTTGCGGACAAAACGCGCTGAATAACTAAAGACCCTTTTATCGGGATAAATAACATGCTCATCTACCTGCGTGTTCGCGTCGTCCTCTGTCGGTATTTCATCGACAAAAACGTGACTATTTGCTTGTTAGGACAGTCGCGAGCATAATGGCAACCCGCACTTATAACAACGTTTGCTAGAATTTAGGGTGTTTGGGTGTTTGATGAAGGTCGGCGCGCTGATTGGAGGTGGATGGTGGGGTATTGCGTGTGGCGGGTTGTAAACGTGTTGGTGTGGAACGAGTCTTAAGTTGCAATTGTTGGAGTTGGACGATATCGGTTTTAAAGCGCCCAAGAACCGTGCAACAACTTGTTCTTCTTCCTCATCCTCCCCGCAGCGCATAGGTAACATATGAATTGTTCCACAGAAACGTTATGTTGTGTAACACTATGGTATTCCAAGAAAGCCTCTTGGCGATAATGACGACGGGGTAAAAACTTGGTTGTCGACAGTTTCTTCATCTTTGTCCATGTCTCCGCACGGGACACACCTTGTTGTCTACATTTCTTTTTGATGTGATCCCACCATAACGAAGCGTACTTACGAAGTTTTATGGCTACAACTTTCACCTTTAGGTTTTCGGGAATATCTTTGAGATCAAAGACGCGTTCAACTGTGCTAATCCAATCAATAAAATCATCTAGTTGTGACGTACCCAAGAATTCGGGAATCTCCACCCTAACGCCTAAGGAACGGAGAAGTTCGTTAGTGGTAGGTTGAGGTCGCTGTTGTTGCGGACGATGGCCAAAAGGATTCTCCTCTTTGTCAAATTCGTTGTCTGGACCAGGGATCGCATCAATGTTGTAAATGTCCCGTGGCGACAAGGATCGCATCAGCACCACCTTGGCGGGTGTTGCGTGGTCGCCCTCTTCCTTTGATGAGGAACTAAATACGAACAACAAGAATGCACTAAGAAACCTGGAAAAATCGATTCTCTCGATTGAGTTTTTCCTTCTCGGAAAATTCGGTTTATTCAAACTTCATAATAATGTCAAAATCCAAAACCAATTATCTAATAAGCAAGTAAATCCTCACTTTTAGGAAAGTAAAAAGAATCCCAATCAAACACATATTGGGTTTTATTGCATTACTAAAATAATTTAAAACAATCTTGGACCAAACAACTTCAGCCGATCTCTTTGAGCTGCAAGTTAACCATCTCGTCTTCGTCTATCTCTCATGTATCATCTATCTCGCATGTTGCATCGGCATCACATACCGACACACTAACAACCATATCATTTACGTCATCTTTGTCCAAATGTCATCCAAATTAATAATTGAGCTCTGAGGATTGACAGTGAATTTGGTCAATAAGACTAAGATGTATATATTTGTGCAAGTAAACAAAACCAGAGTATTCTTCAATGATTCCGTTATTAATTTTGTCTATATGCTTTGCTTGTGAAATGTCACCTGATTAGCATAGGATTAAACTATTATATTTAATCAGTATGTCATTCTTTCTTATTAATTTGTGGTCAATTGCAGATATATGATCCTACAAGGAAGTGGGAGAGGTATACCATCCACGGGGACTAATCAACGGAAACATAATGTTATGTTTTCTGAGCTCTGTAACAGCTTCAATCATATGTTTTGTGAAATTGTTGTCTAATGTCTTCGTATGTTGGTTGTTTCCATTTGTTTTTGAATTTTAAACTTGAAATTTTTAGTTGCAGTTTGCTTGCTCTTTTATTATTATGCCGGAACATAATCTCACACATATGGAACAGTATATTATTTTTACTGGCTCTCCTATTGTTAGTTATTTCTTAAGAACTGTTATTTGAAACCTAAAACAACAAAAGAGCTTGGGTTAGTTTTTTGATGATGACCATCATGATCCTAAATGTCTTTAAAGGAAAAGGGCTTCATGCTAGGGTTACATGCCCAGTTTTGTTTTTTTTTTTACCTTATCTGTGTACATGCATTATAACACGACTCGATGTATTGTGATCATCTGTGAAGAAAATCATTTCATGTTGAAAAACTGATGAACAACATTCGACTTTGCCACCTACATAACAAGATTGTTACCTAATTAGACGCCCGAAGCTATTTTTGTCTTGTTAGATTTCCAAAATTGGAAAATTGTTAGTGTTCAAAGCAAATGTATTGTTGAAAAGGAAAAAATTGTTAGTTACAATCACAATTACCGAATGAGGCTAATGCAGAAACCATAAAACTACTTTCACCAACATTAGACAACATATAACTGTATACGGTCACCAAAATATTAAGAAAACTACCTTTATGTATGCATATGATAATTTATTCTACACATCTTTTATGATATTTAATTCATTTATTTATTCCCTGGACAAATCCTAACTTATCAAAATGCCTAAACATTAAAAAGCTCGATATTTCCTTCATTCCTTTCCCTCCTGCAAAACCATGTCCGAAGAAGTTTCAATAAGAAATAGACCATCTGACTAGCATCTCCGAGGTCCTGAAATTTGACTCTCTAACCATACACTCAACGAATCGAATTGAAACAAGTCATGATGCGTAATCTCATGACCTGAGTTTGGAATCAAAAAGAAGGAAACATGAAATCGAAACTGAAACTGATAAGAACAAGATAGGCGCAACTGTTTAAGATTTCATTTGATAGTGGTTACATGTTTTGGATTGAGCTTGTTACAACTGACATTCAAGTTCAACGGAACTCAAACATGAGTTCCGGGTTCAAAGACAACCAACTCTAACAACCTATCACACTATTTAGAGACAAAATATAAAACACTACGAACTAATTATTACAACATGTCTACATCTTAATTTCATCTCGGGAGTTCACTTCAATTCGGAATCAAAGTCTTCAGCCTCCGAGTTGATATCTTCAATGTTGACTAGTTGACTTAAGTTAAACTTCAGTTTATTTTTCAGTTCGGAGGAACTTCATTTAGTTCAGAGTATCTGAACTAACTTGTTCCCCGAACAAAAAATTTCACTTTGGATTATTCCAGATTTCAGTTCGGACCATCTCCGAACTAAAATCATCTTTATTTCATCCACCACTTTTAAACTCCATAGCTTCATCCATTCGGTTTCTTGGTTCAACAATGTGATACATCCAAGAGAGCCTAGATGATATGATATAAGCTTTAAAACAAATGATGAATTTTGAAAATTATACACATATATTTAAATGAGGCACATGATAAAAAAGAAATATGACAAGCAAATAAACATAAACATAGATTGTGGAGAAAACGTTCACGTATGAGACTTATATATAAGCATCGATCGCTCGATAGTATCGCTCTGTAATTCCTTCCGATCATCACATCAATGGCCAAAATTTTCATCTTCGCATTTCTTC
The DNA here is from genome assembly GCA_910822075.1 of Senecio squalidus. Taxonomy (NCBI): domain Eukaryota; kingdom Viridiplantae; phylum Streptophyta; class Magnoliopsida; order Asterales; family Asteraceae; genus Senecio; species Senecio squalidus. Next base: position 42,893,411 of record CAJVGC010000432.1, read on the forward strand.
TTCTCTCCTCTTCATTATTCCTTCAAGGTAATATATTAATCTCATCTCAGATCTAGATCCATTTTTCAATCCCAATCGATTTCTTCCAGATTCATTCTCTAATTTTAGATCTGTAATGCATTATGTTATTTTAGGTCAATTTAGTTGTTGTTGTTGACTTTTTCAATCTCAATTGTTTAATTTCAATTTTGATCTATCGTTCGATGAATTTATGTTAATCAAAATAGGACTAAATAATATAGTGTGTTTTTTTAATTTATTGTATTGCATGATTTAATTGTTTTGGTTATTATAGTTGCTAGGTCTCAGTCCGATTCCGAACCGGATGCTGATGATGAACTGGTAGCTCAAACTATTAAGGAAGCCGGAGAGGCTGATGTTGCTTCTGATGATACTCATGACTTTGGTTTCGGGAATTTTAAACCCGCTCCTGGTGTCGAAACCGTCTGTGTTTTCCCTAAGAACTTTGCAAAATGTAAGTTTGTTACTGTTGTTTACCTTTGTTATAAGATTTGTTTCCTAACATACTTCATTGTTTGTGTAGTGGTAGTAGCAGGACAAGATACCGAAGTTTTGATCGGAATGAAAAACGAGGGTATGTTATTTGTTTGTTTCTAGACGGGCAAATGGTTTCATTTATTTACTATTGGTTAATGAACAGGTGAACAGAGTGTGAAGGTTCTTGCAGTTCATGCTAGCGTTCATCTTCCTTATGATCATAGGATGTTGGTCCAAAATCTCTCTACAGTGGTAATATATATATATTTGACTATTATGGGGAATCTTTATCGTTTTATTAAATACTAGCCATTAGAGATTGACACATGTGGTTATAAAATGAATTGACATAGGAAAGTTAATACTTTTGTATTTTGTAATAACGTTGGGCTACACAAGAATCTGATGAGTTATGTTTGTTTTTGTTGCCAGGCTTTCAACAATGCATCAGTTCCCGCTTCAGTTCAAGCTACTTTCCCCTATATATTTGCTGTCAGCAAATTTTTACAGGTAGAATTTTGTGTATTCGTTACAAGCTTGATATTAACTTTGGTAATTACTTAGATGTCCAAAACCGTGTAAATCTTTTTTTTTTTTTTCCGATCTTACAAAACAATCACACTATATGATTTTATAAATTACAGAACTAATACGTTTGTGTTTTATTTTTGGTAGCCCGGAACATTTGATCTTGTTGGGTCGATAGTGTATGAAATTGACCAGAAAGCATACCAGAATACCTTCTACAACGGCACCATTGAGGTTACTGAAGCTGGTGGCTTTGTTAGCGTTGAGACAGTTTTCCTAGTCTCCCTTGGACTTGCTCTTCTTGTCCTCGCTGGCTTGTGGGTTCGCACTCAAATACAATCACTTTCCAAGGTAAAAATAACGAACTTCTTTTGTAACCATTTTGTCAAAATTAAATAAAATATTAAAGTTTGGTTATCTTTATGCTTCAGAAAACTAAGAAGATTACAAAGGTGGAAGTTGGAACTCGAACTGTTGATCCATCCATGGATGAGTGGCTCCAGGTTTGTATTTCCTCTTTTATCTTATGATTAAAATTCATATCAGTATATTATCTTCGCAACTTTTAGATATATCGCTGACCAATCATATATACATGTAAGACATGAATTAGATTGTTGGATTTTTGCTAATGCACAATTTGTTATGACTACAGGGAACTGCATATACTCAATCGCAGTCCAACAAAATGAAAAAGAAGAAGTAGAGGAATGTTACAGGGTTAGATTTTTGTACCTCGTGTCGGGCAAATGTACTCTGTTGTAGAATGAGCAAGAATTGTCGTTTTCATTCAGTTTTTAGCTACTAATCACAGACACTTGTTTTTACTTTTAGTGTTTTATATAACTGCAATTTTGCGTTTGGCAAAAAAATTTTCCAATGTTTTTACGAGCCATAGGTTTGAATTCTGCTGTTGATTTGTTTTCATTTTTTTACTAAGAAAATTACTCAGAATAGTAGATAATTTTCTTCTCTCAATGAACACTATATTTTAGGTTTAAAATTCATGGCTTGTTTTGATGTGTATCAATCAATTGGATACCAAAACTACTCAATTGATCTTTACTTTTGTTTTTAAAAGCCAAAAATTGATCAAAGAAATAAAAAGAATTTTGAAAGCAATTTTCCGAGCCTTTTTGGCACACAAGTTTTTCTAACCTTGCATAGTGGTAGGGGTGAAAATACTCGGTCCGACATGAAACCGACACGACCTGTCAACCCGAAAGTATTTTAAAATATTTAAATTTACATTAAAATATATATAATATATATAATTTAAAAAGTACAAATTTATTACCGAAAATAACCCCATATCTAAATTTCTTTTCTTACCTGAATCGATGAGAAAATCAAATTTGAAAAGGTTGATGCATTTAACCTCAAACCCATTTGACCTAAGCCAATTAGTTTGATCTGAAACCAACCTACTAACCTACTTGTTTGATGGGTTACGTGGATCAAATCCGAATCGATTAATTTTAACCCGCCGACATACTAATACGAACTCGACAACACCATAGTTTAGTGTTTGTTTAAGATGAAGTAATTTCAGTCCACCAAACTTCTAACCGAATCCTACAACCCGAACACGATTTAAATTGTCACCTCTAGATAAAAGCTCATGATTAACTACATCTTACCTTTCTATACCATAGCTTCGACGAGATTAGTGTATGCTGTTATTGTAGTTTAAGAGATGGAGCATAATAATACTTAAAATTATTGAAGTTATTAAATATACGTAAATAATATTGTAAGTTTTATATAAGAATAAAAAATTGTCTTTAGTCATTTAATTAATGGAAAAATAATATCTAATGTGGCTACAACCACTATGGTTGCTCATTCATTACAGCAAATATTGATTTTTACAACTACGTTATTCAATTAGAATTTTTTTCTTCTTTTTTCAAAAAATGATATTATCGATTCGAATTGTATGAGTTACAATGTCATCACGAATAGATACAAATAGCATGTTTATTTTAATCTCGACTTGATCCTAAAGAAAAAACTCACAATACAACTGAAATTATTCGTTGGCTATTCTAATACATTACAAGATGAGCTTGTGAACACAAAACATGAAAATTGTGGGATTGACGAAAACCTCTTTCAACTGTCCAAATGAATTTTTTTTCTTCGTTTTATCAATTTGAAGTCTTACCCCCAACAAGAAACGTTGTCATTCAATTAGATACATATATTTTATTATGTTGTAAGTTATTATGCAATTAAGTTTATTAATATTTTAAATGAGCTAACACAAGCTTTCTTGAAAAGGATAATTACTTTACTAGGTAGTTTCACTAATATTAAACTAGACTTTTTGTCCTCACGAAACTTCATTTTTTCATGACTATGATATTGTCCGTTTTTACCAGCAAGACTCTCAATATTACTTTTGGTGGAGCTTCATAAGGTGTTACACATCCTGAAACTACTTTTGTTCATACACGCTTAACTACAAGGTTTCTAAGATCTGCAATGTTTGTAGCTCTAAAACGCGTTGTATTGTCAAAGGTTAAGTTTACTCATATACCAATGCATCACTTTTATCCACGACTAATGTGAGATTTCTCTAAGGTGTTAATCCGCAAAAGTTGGGTGTGCCGGGTTGGTTTTGACCCTTTAAGATTGATCCACATTGTTACCGACTAGTTTTAATTCTTGGTTTTTTTTTATATCCATGTTACTTCCGTGTTAGGTTTATTCAAATTGTTTTTTTTTCCTTTCAAAATATAATATATGAAAACCATTTAATAACCATAATCGAAGTCATTATACTTGTCAAAACTTATAGACATCAGACTTCGCTTCTAATCCTGACTTCGTTTCTAATCCTTTTATTATTATTCCTCTTTACAAAATCGTACTCATTTGGCAAATCCTAAAGACCATTAGCCAAGCTTCTCAATAAATTACTTGCTTCCGAAGTCACAAAACCTAAAACTTATGCAAAAAGCGTAATTAAACTTGAAACACAAGAACCTTAGTAACTCTGAAGATCTATTTGAGAACACCGAAAAATGCTTACATTGGTTTGCTCGGTATGATCAATCTTCATTATTTTGTTCAAGATTGCCAACTCGTGATATCCATGAAACAAATAGATTTGTTACCAAAGTATTAAGAATATGGAATGATAGCAAATGTGTACATACATGCATACATGTTCATATGGTATTGGTTTAACATAGGTTTTATTTATGATATCCAATGGGTCAAATTGGTTGGGCATTTTAACTTTTATCTTCTTTCATGTGTTTTGTCCTTCCCTTAATAATAAAAAAAGTGGCATCTAAGACATGGGCTACACAAAAATAATTGATCTATCTGTATCCTTTAAATGCGTCGTTTCAACTTATTGCCTTCCAACAGTAAGTCTAATAAAATGTCTTGTGTTTTTTAACATTACAACTCAAGCATAACTTTTGGAGGTGTTACAAGATTTTGAAAAAAATGATTATCATCTATAACGGATTGTGTCGTTTTTTTTTTTTTTTTGAACGGCATATATGTATCAAATTAGCAAGCGAGATTGCAAGAAGATCAAAAATTAAACGACCGCACCTAAAAAAACAAATGCACAAGGCGAACACCAATCAAACCACCTACAAAAACTTTTGTAAATAACCACACATGACAGTAGAAAAACACCTAAGAAACACCAACAAACCAAAATACTCTTAAAGGGCTTAAATAACATCAACTAACTAACATCTAAAAACTCCAACAAGTGAAGACTCCATAAGCTAGCTAGCAAATTACATGCCAATTGACGAAGTGACTTGAGCGCTATGGGTGACCTTAATCCAATACGAGCTCGGATTATATATCAAATATAAGATGATGAACGAGCTACAATTTGATGGTGACGACATATCGGAGACAATGATATCTACGTGAAACACACATTTTGTTACTATTTTATAACTTGTTTACCTGAGATGCCGTAACAATTGAGAGTTGTATCGACCAACTTAAAAGAGTTTTTTATATTGTCGTCACACTTGTATTTTAGTAGATTACACAAACTGTAACCAATAATCGTCTACATTGCTATAACAAGATTTAGTAAATATATATAACAAGTATGTATCTTTCAAAATTCACTACAAGAATCGAGGCCTTTAGCGACGACCCCTACAGCGACGACATCAAAATCGTCGCTAAAGGCCCGCTAAACGACAAAAAATGGCAACTTTTTGACTTTGTCATACTTTAGCCTTTAGCGACGACCCTTTAGCGACGACATTTACCTTTAGCGACGACTCTATATTAAATAAATTACTAAAATTATTAATAATTCCCGCCAAATCCCGCCAAAACCCTTCGGCGACGACTTATCGTCGCCAAAGCCAAATCTGAAATTTTTATTTGATTAATAAATAATTAAATGGTCATTTAAATAATTTATAAAATTTTAAAAATAATTAATTAATTTAGTTAAGCCTTTAGCGACGACAAATCGTCGCTAAAGGCTTAACTAAATTAATTAATATATTTAATAAAAATTTAATTATTTATTAAATAATTAATTAATTTGGTTAACCCTTTGGCGACGATTTATCGTCGCTAAAGGATTAACCAAATTAATTAATTATTTAATAAATAATTAAATGTTTATTAAATATATTAATTAATTTAGTTAATAAATAATTAAATGTTAATTAATTTAAATAATATATAATGTATATGTATTAAAATGAAAATATAATATATCAAATTAAATAATATATAATGTTAATTTTAAATAATAATTTTTGTTTAAAATAAAATTAGTTGATAATAAGTAATTATATTATTAATGTTAATATACTTAAAATAAATGTATATACGTATTTTTAAAAATCTAATATCGTAATTAAATAATTAATACGATTAATAATCGATTAATATAATATATCAAATTAAACGATTTGTCGTCGCTAAAGGTCTAACTAAATTAATTAATTATTTAATAAATAATTAAATGTTTTTTAAATATATTAATTAATTTTGTTAATAAATAATTAAATGTTAATTAATTTAAATAATATATAATGTATATGTATTAAAATGAAAATATAATATATCAAATTAAATAATATATAATGTTAATTTTAAATAATAATTTTTGTTTAAAATAAAATTAGTTGATAATAAGTAATTATATTATTAATGTTAATATACTTAAAATAAATGTATATACGTATTTTTAAAAATCTAATATCGTAATTAAATAATTAATACGATTAATAATCGATTAATATAATATATCAAATTAAACGATTTGTCGTCGCTAAAGGTCTAACTAAATTAATTAATTATTTAATAAATAATTAAATGTTTATTAAATATATTAATTAATTTAGTTAATAAATAATTAAATGTTAATTAATTTAAATAATATATAATGTATATGTATTAAAATGAAAATATAATATATCAAATTAAATAATATATAATGTTAATTTTAAATAATAATTTTTGTTTAAAATAAAATTAGTTGATAATAAGTAATTATATTATTAATGTTAATATACTTAAAATAAATGTATATACGTATTTTTAAAAATCTAATATCGTAATTAAATAATTAATACGATTAATAATCGTTTAATGTCGTTATTACGTAGTTATGATGTAACATAATTGTCGATGAATAATCGATAGATGAATGGTCTATACAACTCTGGCATAATAATCGTTTAATGTTATAACGAAAAGTTGTAATACGACATGTTGTGGTATAACTATAACTTTAAACCATAAGCACCTAATGCTAGACCTTAAATCCTAAACTCGATCATATCCCTAAGTCATCGTAACGGTAAACCGGAACAACGTACATTGATCGACAACTATCGACTATTAAAGGTAACATGAGTTATGCCATAGTTGTATAGACCATTCATCTATCGATCATTCATCGACAATTATGTTACATCATAACTACGTAATGCTAGACCTTAAATCCTAAACTCATATACCTAAACCATCGTAACCCTAGAAACCTAAACCATCGTAACCCTAAAAACCTAAACCATCGTAACCCTAGAAACCTAAACCATCGTAACCCTTAAACAATCCTAACCTCACCATTTTATCGACTATTAAAGGTAACATGAGTAAGCAAAGTTGTATATACCATTCATCTATCGACCATTACATAACTTGTAACAATGTCAATGTATACTATCACACGTAGAGGTATTCAATCGACTACACCATTGATCATCGACAACGGTAAAACAAGTCGATATCGTATTTCTACACTTTATAATAACTTATACCTAATATAATTTAAATATTTAACTTATACCTAATTTAATTTAACTTCATTTTCATTACTAATATCATTTAAACGTTTTCGTTAGTAATATAATTACATAATAAACAAAACAAAAAAAAAAAAAAAAAAAAATGGATAGGCCTTTGGCGACGATTTGTCGTCGCCGAAGCCCAGTCAACAATAGTCAGCCTATTTGGCCCAGCCCGCCAAACTTTTGGGGATTTCCCGGGCTCCCCTTCAGCGACGATTTGTCGTCGCCATACCCCTACAGCGACGATTTTTGCCTTCTCAATTATTGCAGATTCTTATCTCTTTCATTTATCCCAAAACACAAAATCACCACCCAAGCTTTATCTCAAAATCGCCATTTTTGCCTTCTCAATAATTCCTCAACCACCACCACCAATCACTCCAACATTACACCACCACCACCACCCGCCACCAACCACCACCACCAACCACCACCGCCGGCATCACCTTCACTCCGCCACCACCTGTCACCACCAAACCGCCACCACCAAGCCGCCGGAATCACCACCAAACCGCCACCACCACCATCTAGGTTTGTTTCTTTTTCTTTTACATAAACTTAATTAATTTGTTAAATTTGTAATTTGTTAGATTATTAATTTGGGAATTGTTTTGTTAGATATTTTTCATCTATATCCGGTTATTGATTTTATTGAGCATCTCTATTAAAAGGTTAGTATCAAAATTAATTTGGGTTTTATTTTTGTTAATAAGAGTTTGTATAGTTAGAATATGTATATAAGTTTGTATGATTTTTATGAAATGGGTCAAAGTGGGCAAAGTGGGTTAAGTGTAGAATTATATGATTTGTATGTATAAAGTTGTATGAATTAAGTGTAGAAGTTGTATGAATTAAGTGTAGAATTGTATGTATAAAATTGTATGAAGTTGTATGATTTTCATAAAGTGTAGAATTGTATGGTTTGTATGTATAAAATTGTATGATTTAAATGTGTAGAATTGTATGGTTTGTATGTATATAAGTTTGTATAATGTAGGTTTAGTGATTAATTTCGGAGTAATGATACCTTAGGTCTGAAATTAATCGATCCCGTAGAATACCCGTCCGAAATTAATTTATTAGAAATTAATTTCGGAAAGTCCCCATTTTGGGACTGCTTTTTGAATGTTTTGTCTCATTTAGGATATAGATGTGTATAATTGATATACTATTTAAGAAAAATTTGGTTATCATTTCTCCTTTACTCCTACGAATATGTGTTCAATACACATGTTTGGGGAGTTAAGGAGAAATGCTGCCGAATTTTTCTTAAATAGTATATCAATTATACACATCTATATATGAGACAAAACATTCAAAGAGTGGGTTAGGTTGCCTTCCATAGTTCGACTACCCGGCTTTGTAGAAATCGTAGTGATGTTTTTGACAACTTGATTAAATTATATAAAAAAATAGTATATAGTTCTCACTATAAATTTGAACAAATCTTACATCCGCAGAAATGACTATTGATAAGAGTTGGATTTATATTAGAAATCGTATTTCCCCCGAATTTAGAACCGGTCTTGACGCGTTTATCGAAAGGTGTAAGAACCACTTGAATCATGAAGGTAAATGTCGTTGCCTATGTCACCACTGTGGTAATACAAGATGGGGTACCCCTACACTAGTTGATATGCATATAGAAAGATACGGGTTTGACGAGTCTTATGAGACGTGGAACCATCACGGTGAACAAATACATACCATTGACACAAGTAATGATCCGTATATTATACACGACTCACCTCCCCAAATGGTAGATGTATTGAACGATGTTCGTCAAGAGAATACTCCCAATGAACCCGACACCGACACCAATGACACAAGTAATGATCCTACTGACGATACGAGTGATACAAATAACGATCTTGATAAATTATTAGCGTTTGCTGAAACCGAGCTATATCCTGGTTGTACTTGGATGTCTTCATTAGACTTTTTGGCTAAGATATTGCACATGAAGGTCATGAATAAATGGACAGATAGTTCATTTGACCAATTGTTGGAATTACTCAAAACATCATTTCCAAAAGATAACAAGATTCCGTCGTCACATTATGAAGCTAAGAGGTTGATGAAAGCGATCGGGTTAGGATATGAATCCATACATGCTTGTAAGAATGATTGTTGTTTGTTTTGGGAGGAGAACTTTGACTTGCAAGTGTGTCCAATATGTGGTGAAAGTAGATGGAAAAACAAAGACACGACGGGGAAGAAAGTTGCCAACAAGATTTTGCGTTATTTCCCTTTGACTCCAAGACTAAAACGTATGTACGGTTCTAGACACACCGCTAAGTCTATGACGTGGCATGCTACTGGAAAGTCTAGGGAAGAGGGTACGATGCGTCATCCGGTGGATGGTGAAGCATGGAAAAGTTTTGATGAAAGATATCCAGATTTTGCAGCGGAACCAAGAAACGTCCGTTTAGGGTTGGCTGCTGATGGTTTCAATCCGTATGGCAACATGAGTTTGTCTTACAGCATGTGGCCTGTTATATTGACAACATACAATACCCCCCCATGGTTATGTATGAAGGAATCTTCTCTCATGTTAACATTGTTAATTCCAGGTCCTAAATCACCGGGGAAGGACATTGATGTTTACTTGAGGCCATTGGTTGATGAATTAAAGACGCTATGGTATCAAGGAGTTCGTACAAAAGACGCTGTAACGAACACCTTTTTCATAATGAAAGCAAATTTAATGTGGACCATCAATGATTTTCCTGCTCGTAGTAGTTTGTCTGGTTGGACTGGACAAGGATACAAAGCATGTCCTTCATGTAACGAGGACACTCCATCCACTCGTGTCATCGGTAAAACTGCTTATGTAGGTCATAGAAGATTCCTACCCTCAAACCATCCTTGGAGAAAGAGCAAAAAATTCAATAATAAGACTGATCGAACAAAACCTCCTCGAACATTCAACCAAGAAGCAGTCTTACGCCAACTTGCTCAATTACCTAATCGTATTCCTGGGAAACATTCTAGTAACTCGGGTGTAAAAAGAAAACGTGATGATAAGCTAGAACACAATTGGAGCAAAATTTCTATTTTTCGTGAGCTTGAATATTTTCAATTTCTTCAACTTCCACACAACCTTGATGTCATGCATATCGAAAAGAATGTATGTGAGAGTCTGTTGGGTACTTTATTAATGAATGACAAATCCAAAGACACTCATAATGCAAGAAAGGACTTGGAAAATTTGGGGATTCGAGATGAGTTGTGGCTTAAGGAGAATGCTAAAAGAGACGGGAAGTTCTCAAAACCTCATCCAAAATACTCGTTCACAAATGAAGACAGGCAACGTTTTTGTCGGTTTATCAAAGAAGTCAAACTACCCGATGGATTTGGATCAAACTTTAAGCGGAAAGTCACCGATAATGATAACAATATAACGGGCATGAAGTCTCATGATTGTCATATTATGATGCAACGATTGTTACCGGTTGGAGTGAGAGGGTACTTGGATGAAAGTATTTCAACACCAATAGTCGAGCTCTGCGCATTTTTTAAGCAAATTTGTGCTAGAACTTTGACTGTTCCCGACATGTTGAAAGCTCAAGACCAGTTGATCAAACTTTTATGTACTTTCGAGCAAATATTTCCTCCAGCTTTTTTTGACATAATGATTCATTTGGTTATGCATCTACCGGGAGAAGCTATTCAAGGTGGGCCCGCTTACACTAGGTGGATGTATCCATTTGAAAGATACATGAAGAAGCTAAAAAATTATGTTAGAAATAAAGCTAGGCCTGAAGGTTCTATAGCTGAGGGATACGTTGCAGACGAAGCCTTAACATTCTGTTCAATGTATTTGCGGGGTGTGACTACGAAATTTAATCGTCCGGAGAGGAATGAGGACACTCCAGCTCAATCATGTAAGATTCATGTGTTCCAATCAGTATTTAGACCGACCAGTAAAAGTGTGAATACAACGTTGGATCCGGAACTTCGGAAGAGTCTACAATGGTATGTACTTAACAACTGTTCTGACATCGACGAATACAAGAAGTAAGTGTTTTTATTATGGCTAATCTTTCTATAACTTAATTTTCTCTTCATTTGATCTACTAATTAATATGTTGATCATTTATAGTGAGTTTGAAACTAAACATCCCGGGAGAGATGCAAAAACTGAATTTCCTGGCTGGTTTAATGATAAGGTAAACTCATTGTTTATATTAACTTGTTATAATTTTCTATTTTAAACATTTTCTAATTTTTCTCTTTATTCATAGATACGTAATCTAGATGACCCATCTCGGTATAGTGATGAATTACTATCTTTGGCAAGTGGACCGTTAACTTATGCAAACTCTTACACCGCTTGTATAGTTAACGGTGTGAGGTTTGTGGTTCATAGTCGAGATAAACGTCGTACAACTCAAAATAGCGGAGTTTCAACACCTGGGGATGATGGCGTTATCTATTATGGTGTCTTAGAAGATATTTTGGAGCTAAATTATAAATGTGCACTTAACGTTGTGTTATTCAAATGTAAATGGTTCAATACTGTTAACACCGGTCGTACCGAACGTTCTATTAAAAAGAATAACATAACAAGTATTTGTACAAGTCACGAATGGTGTAAAAATGACCAACACATTCTTGCAACACAAGCAAAACAAGTCTTTTACCTCCAAGACCCCTCAAAAAACCAAAATTGGAAGGTCGTACAAGAGGTGAATCATCGAAAAATTTGGGAAGACATCATCGAGGAGGATGTTATACATGACATCAATTCATCAGATTTTCCATTGGATGCTAATTTGGAAAGTTTGACTTACACGAACTTGAGTATAGTTGGTCAATCATCGACAGTTGAAGTTATTTCTACAACAACCGATAACGATGATTTTATTGATGACGATGATGTTGATGCTAATGTTAATGATGATTCAGAACCCGAATATGTCGATTCTGATAATGAAGGCGAACCAAATATTGTTTATTCTAGCGATGAGGCAGATTGATTTGTAATTGTTATATTTAATATGTAAAAGACTTGAAATGAAATGAAATTGTTATTGTTCTTGCCGTGTTTAATTATGTTTTTTTATATGTTGGTTAATTTATATACTTGTTACTTACTACACATATAATTGTTATGTTTATTTTACTTGTTCTATACATATGACTAGTTTAGCTCACGGAGGAGATGCCGGAGGTGATCCACCCGGTGATCCCCCTAGGGGTCATAATATTGGTAAGAATATTACTTGTTGGTTTTATTATGTTTGTTTAATTTGTTCATTTGAATTTTTCAGATGATGTAAAGAGGCAACGTGGAAAAACATCAAATAAAGAGTTGCGGGACTTGTTGAGAAAAAATGGTAACAAGCCTTTGAAGATCAACTTTGATGACAGTGACTTACTGACTTCTAAGCCCATTGGGCCACACGGCTCAAAGTTTATTTCTTTGATCGGTACCCTTGTGAATGACAACGAATTCCCGAAACATTACGACAGCTGGGCAAAGGTGCCAATGGAATCGAAGAGGTTGATTATGCCCGAAGTGCAGGTTTGTTTTGGTTTTTATTACATTTTCGAATATTTATTAAATCTATACATTCTAACTATTATTTTTTGAATTGTAGAAATACTTTGATATTCGGGATTGGTTTGATGGTGGTCAGAAGGAGGTTTGGGCTAGAGCCGCGTTGGATTGGACATGTAAGGAGCGGTATAAGGATGCGAAAAATAAATTCAAGAAGGTTCATTTTACTAAACGGGGTGGGTACGACAGTCTTGATTTTCTTAGGGAAAATCCCCCAGAAGGAGTTGATTACAATAAGATTTGGCTTCCATTTATGAACCGGATGACAGACCCGAAGTTCATGAACCGTTCAGTGAAAAACTCGCATAACAGGGGCAAACAAAAGTTTGCGAGTAAACATGGAAGTCGATCCTATGCATTAAGGAGGGACTTAAAGGTAAGTAACTTTTTAATTCTTAGTTTTAATATTATTCATATAATTTGTGTTTGATTTGATATTATACTAATTTATTTCATTTGTTTGAAGCAACGTGATGACCCGGAACACAAATATCCAAGTCTTCTCGATGATTATCGAGATCATCATACGAATAAAGATGGAATTTGGGTCTCGGAGGAAGCTTTCAATTTGCATGTAAGTAATTAGGGTAAAAGGGTAAAACGGGTCAAAGTGGGCAAAATGGGTTAAATGGATAAAAGGGGTCAAAGTGGGGGAAGATGGGTAAAATGGGTCAAAGTGGACAAAATGGGCTAAATATATAACGGGTCAATGTGGGCGAAATGGGTAAATTGAGAATAAACATGGTTAAAATTGGTCATTTGAGTCAAATGGGTCAAGGTGGGCGAAATGGGTGATATATTACTAACCAAATACAACTAACTTATAATTATTCTTATTTGGTTTATTTTGAAGCGGCAAATGATGGATTTGAGGACGAGCTCCCCCTCCGCAAGTGAAGGAGAAATATTGGATGAGGTATTGGGAACTCGAAGCGGTCACCAACGAGGTCGAGGAAGAAAGTTACCGATCTCTATCACGGGAGAAGGATCTTTGATGACCCCGTCTTCGAGAGAAAAAGGAAAGAGGCCTATGCAAGAACCAAATGTGATGACAACGGATGATTTCCGACATTACATGCAAGCACTTCAAGCCGCCAACCCGGGTATTGTTTTTCCCAACCATCCAATAATGCCTAGTCAAAACGTGGAGGAGAACGAGGAGAACGAGGAGAATGAGGAGGAGGATGATGACGAGGATTAGTTGATGGTTAGTGTTTTTGTTTAAATCAAATTAATGTTTAATGTTTGTCATTGTTGACGGTTTGGAACAATTTGGAACAATTTAATATCGACGGTTTGTAAGAATATTTAATATCGACGGTTTTGGAACAATTTGTAAGCGGATTTGAAGTTTATGATAATTTAGATTATTTGTTTATTGTTTTGTTTTTTAATTTTTGTTGGGAATAAGCTGTTTGGAATAAGCTGTTTGGATCGAAATAAGCAGGAAGCCGGGAATTAAGCTGTAAATAAGCTGCTGTTTTTTTTTTTCTGCAGGGCCCTTTAGCGACGACAAATCGTCGCCAAAGGCAGACCAGAGTCGTCGCTAAAGCCCTATTAAAATAATATTAATTAATTAAATAACTAATAATAAATAAATAAAAAATAAAAAATAATTAATTAAATAAATAAAAAATAATTAATTAATTAATTAATTAATTAATTAATTAATTAATTATTTAATTAATTAATTAGTTAATTAATTAAAAAAACGGGTTTGAAAAAGTCAAAGTGGGTCCCACGTGTCGTCGCTATAGGTTGTCTGAGATCGTCGCCAAAGACCTTTCGCCACGACTCTTTGGCGACGACCCTTTAGCAACGATTTGTCGTCGCCAAAGGGCTTTAGCGACGACTTTTATATCTTTAGCGACGATTTCTAAGCGTCGCTGTAGGACCTATTTCTTGTAGTGATTTCGTGTTACAAGATGATAACTTATATATTTGAAGTTTATGCATGGTGAGTTTCTTGAAAATGTGTCTTGACACATATAATTTGCTAATAAAATTTGTCGAATAACTTGCTAAGATTTCACAAAGGAACGTTGTCAACTTTCCTGAATATTACAGCAACCGTACCTCTCAAAATCGTCTCGATAATTTTTTTTTTTTTGGAAACGGCAAATGATTGTACATCGGAGCCTACTCGTAATATTCCAACGAGCACCCCGGGTTCGAGCTCCGCAAAGCGGGCAAACCCAGCCCCCCACGGGGTCTCCAAGGGAAAATTCGCCATGCGTGCCTTAAGAGGCATGGGTTAAATTACGCTATTGCGACGACCACAAAGGTCGAACCCACGACCTCAGCCCACATGGGTATAAAACCCGGTGCATCACAACCAGCTAGGCTGGAGATCATTTGCGTCTCGATAATTTTTAGGAAGAAAGAAAGAAAGAAAGCAAAAGAAGGTATTAATGAGAAGCTTTAAGTTAGTAGATGTTGATATCACATTTACTGATCGATTATATGCAAGCTAAGCTAAATATGTGGTGCAGTTGAGAGCTAGCAATTAAGCTCAATCAATATAAGATAGTGGAACCATTTTTTATTTCATATACGGGGGCGGGCCCCTCCGTCTCATGTGATCGTGTTTATAGCTATGTCGGCAAGCGGACTCTTTAACCATGAGCTCCCATTATATATACATATGATTAGTAACTGATTCAAATACGACTCACAAATGAGGTTTTTTTAGAAACTTGCTTATAATCAAGTTGTATAGTTATTGTGTTTTTTGACCTTTCCCGATGCAGGTTTATTCCGTCTGTCGGCTTGAAATCCTTTTAGGATTCGTGCTGATTTTGTTACTTTCTGGGAGTTTATGTTATGGTGATGACAATGTTGTCGAGGTAGTTGGGATTGGAGAATGTGGTGATTGTAAGGAGAGCAATATTAATAGCGGCCATGCTTTATCAGGTAACTTGTTGCATTTTATTCGACGATGTATTTACTATATCCCCTGAACGTAGATTGTTCAATAAGTTAACAAATATAGGTAAACATGAAATTTGTTTAGTCGAGGTTACTCATGTTTTACCTGATGAGTCTCGGCTTGAATCATGCGAATATTTGTTTCTCTTATCTATATTTATTTTCACGAGCATTTTTTCATCTGTACGTAGTAACTCAAAGTTGATGGAAATGTGTTTATATTTGGTTTTGTTCAGGGCTTAAAGTAACTGTTGACTGCAAGCTTGAGAACGGCAAGTTCAAAACGAGAGGTGTCGGTGAGCTCAATGAGGAAGGGAACTTCAAGATATCTCTGTCTAAAGAGATTTTGAAAAACGGAAAGTTGGCGGAAGAATGTTATGCACAACTTCACAATGCAGCAAATGTACCTTGTGATGGTGTAGAAGCTACTAAGATTAGTTTCTTGTCAAAATCTGATAAGAAGCACACATTTGGACCAGTAGGAAAACTTAAGTTTTCGTCTGCTGTTTGTACTTCTGCGTTCTTGTGGCCTCATTATAAGTACCCTCCCTTACCAAAATTTAAACTACCACATTGGCCTAAAAAACACTCGTTTTTTGGCCACCATTTTCCTCTTCCTTCACTACCACCAAAGGTATATCCTTCATATCCGTTCCCACCGCCTGTTTATGATTCACCGGTTGTTGAAGCCCCTCCTGTTCCGGTGTACAAACCAACACCTAAGCCTCCGATTGTGACACCAACACCAAAACCGCCTGTTGTTGAGCCTACTCCAACTCCGGTCTACAAGCCAAAACCACCAGTTTACAAACCTGCACCAAAACCTCCGGTTGTCACGCCAACACCAAAACCGCCTGTTGTTGAACCTACTCCAACTCCAGTCCACAAGCCAAAACCACCCGTTTACAAACCCCCTCACGTTCACAAGCCAAAACCAGAGCCACCAGTCATGAAGCCAAAGCCTCCTACAGTCCCAAATTGTAAGCCAAAGCCAAAGACACCTGTTTCTAAGCCACCTTCAGTTCCAGACTACAAACCAAAGCCAAAACCACCTGTTTATAAGCCAGCTCCTGTTCCAGTTTACAATCCAAAGCCACCAGTTTACAAGCCTGCTCCCGTACCAGTTTATAAACCAAAGCCACCTGTTTACAAGCCTGCTCCGGTACCAGTTCACAAGCCAAAGCCACCTGTTTATAAGCCTGCTCCTGTTCCGGTTTACAAACCAAAGCCTAAGCCAAAACCTCCGGTTTACAAGCCTGCTCCCGTTCCAGTTTACAAACCAAAGCCACCTGTTTACAAGCCGGCTCCGGTTCCAGTTTACAAGCCAAAGCCGCCGGTTTACAAGCCTTCTCCAGTTCCGATCTACAAACCAGAACCAAAACCGCCATTGCCACCAATAGAGATTCCACCAACCCCGATCTTGCCACCAACTATTCCCATTTACAAGCCTATTCCACCAATTTATAAGAAACCTTGCCCACCATTTTCTCTCCCCAAGTTACCTCCCTTTCCTACCATTCCTCCAAAGCATTTCGACCTCCCTAAACTTCCTCCAAAAGATTTCCACCATCTCCCTCCTTTTCCCACCATTCCCCCGAAATATTTCCATCATCCCTTTGTAAAGGATCTCCCTCCCCTACCTCCTATGTTCTCTCATCCATAAGAGTGTAAGACGTTGCATGCTATCAAGAAACGGATACAAACTACATGACCGAAAACAACAAAAGAGAACACTCGATGCATAAAGTTTGAGAGAGATATCAAATGGATTAGTATTTCTTTTGAGCTATGATATTCAATTAAATTTGTATAATTTCAAGTTTTTTTTTTTTTTTTTTTTTTTTTGTTTTTGTTTAAAATCATAATATTGATTTGAATCAGTGATGGTACATTTGGTTAAAATAAGTTGTTGTTATCAATAAGTTGTAATCTACTGGTGTACTTAAGTTACTTTTTGTTTGAAATTGCATTTAGTTTCCTGATATCATGCACTTAATTAGTTACCTGTTTGATAGTATTTTGGTGGAATTTTGTTCGTAGTTGGCGTTATAAATACTTGTGGTTTGTATCACTTACTACTTCGCGATTTTAATATAATAAACTCTCCGAAACACTCATAGATAGAAGCAAATTGTTCCACACATTAATTCCATTTTCCATTTCTTAAATTCCTGCAACTGTTATTGCTTGTATTATTAACAGTAAGAGCAGATTGACATCAGTAAAGAACCAATGATATATACTTATCATTTATGTCTGGTCCATACAATTTCTCTATATCTTGTCGGTTACCGAAGATAATTAAGAAATGCTGTCGGTTACCGAAGATAATTAAGAAATGCCCGCATCGTTCGTGTCACTATGGTGTTTATACATGTTTCAGCTTTCCGACTTCAAAATAACTTCTTAATGTTGGTTAAACTAATTCAGAAGTTTGTAAACAAAAAAATAAAATAACAATGTTGATAAATTAGTAGATTACTCTGAACATCATGATTTATGACAGTTCATTTGAAGATTGCTTCACAAGCAAAAGTAAATAAAGAAAAATTATTAGCTGTTAGAAGTAACTACAAAAAGTATTGTCCATGAACATTTTATATAAATTCTAAACTACTCGAAAATTGCCATTAATGATACATAGAAAGAGTCTATGGACAAAGTAATAGTATATGGACCGCACAAATTACCAGTCTATGGACCGAAATAAAAGTAGCAGAGTGTATTTCATGACATTAATTGTTAAATCTCAATCGAAATAAAGAAACTTACTAAAATCTTTCAAAGAAACAAAAGTTATCTGATTTAAACAAAGATCATGATATCGCAGATTTTTCTGTTACTTATCTTCTTTCAAAGCCTCATTTTCATACAAAGCTCCCAATTTTCAATTAGAGAGGCCACTATCCATAAGATTCAAACCGGTTTTAAGCAAAACAAACTTACCTCCAAGGATTTAGTTGAGTTTTACATCCAGGAGATACGCAAAATCAATCCCGTCTACAGAGCAGTCATTGAAGTGAACCCGGATGCAGTTTTTCAAGCTGAACAAGCTGATCAAGAGAGAAAGGCTAATTCCTCTAAATCGCATTTCAGGTTGCATGGTATCCCTGTTTTGTTGAAAGATAACATTGCAACAAAAGATAAACTTAACACGACTGCAGGATCTTATGCTCTACTTAAGTCGGTTGTCCCTCGGGATGCTGGTGTGGTCAAGAAGTTGAGAGAAGAGGGTGCGGTTATACTTGGGAAAGCAAGCTTGAGTGAATGGGCTTATTTCAGAAGTTCTTTAGCACCTAGTGGTTGGAATGCTAGAGCTAAACAAGCTGTTGTACGCACCTTGTCGATTATGTTTATGTTTAGATTTTCATTAGTATGCATTTTCTTGAAAATTATCGTGAATTTGTGTAGAATCCGTATTTGGAAACGGCGGATCCATGTGGTTCAAGCACTGGATCAGCTATATCAGTTGCAACAAACATGGTTACTGTATCACTTGGAACAGAAACAGATGGATCAATTCTATGTCCTTCAAGTGCCAATTCAGTTGTCGGTATCAAACCGACTTTAGGCCTTACAAGCCGAGCAGGAGTCATACCCATTTCCCCCAGGCAAGATACAGTTGGGTAAGTCTAAACTATCACTTTTCAACTCTGAATCTTCATACACACCTATATATTTCATTTTTTTTCTGGAAGACAGGCCGATGAGTAGGACTGTAACAGATGCTGTGTATGTTCTTGATGCCATTGTCGGTTTTGATAAAAATGATGCAGTGGCAACCAAAGAAGCTTCAAAGTATATCCCGAAGGGTGGTTATATAAAGCACCTAAAATATGATGGACTTAAAGGAAAGAGGTTAGGGATAATGAGGGCTTATCGTTACTTTGGGTTTTCTAACGACACTGAAACTTTGAATAAGTTTAAGAAACATTTTCGTATACTAAGGTTAGCATTCAAATACTGTTCAATTTCTGTTGATGAAATTCTTAACACCTTAATTTTCCTCTTCGGTTTCCATTTCATTTAAAATTGACATCTAACCTTCTTATCCTGTAAATTTGTGTAAAACAAGACAAAGTGGTGCTACTCTGATAGAGAATCTTGAAATCATCAACCTCGATGAGATAATCTTGATGTTCAATGGCGAATATATAGCTCTATCAGCAGAATTCAAGATAGCCCTGAATGCCTATCTAAAGGAGCTACTCGCTTCACCCGTGAGGTCTTTAGCAGATGTAATAGCCTTCAATAACAAATTTGCAAATTTGGTAAGTACAGTCACACCTTCACTATCACAAAATAGTCCTTTGAGGACACATCTATATTCACCTTGGCTTCATTATATTGCAGGAAAAGATCAAAAAATACCCGCAAGACTTGTTTTTAGCAGCTGAGAAGACTAATGGTATAGGAAAGTTAGAGAAGGAAGCATTGATGAATTTGACAAAAGCATCAAAAAATGGATTTGAGAAGTTGATGAAAGACAACAAATTAGATGCACTTGTTACACCATATTCAGATGGTTCTACGGTTCTTGCTATTGGGGGATATCCAGGAATTAGTGTTCCGGCTGGGTATGATAAAAATGAGGGTCCATATGGTATTTGTTTTGGAGGTTTAAAGGGATCGGAACCAACATTGATAGAGATTGCTTATGGGTTTGAACAAGCAACTAACTTCAGAAAGCCTCCTCCAATTAAGAATCTTTTATGATCAAAATATCTTTGTTTGAATGTGCATATATTTGTATATACCCACATAGTATGATACTTTTTTACTTCTGGAATACTGTTATCAGTGTTCATGTTAAGATCTGTATGCTAGTATACATGTATCGGTTTTATAGCATGACACTCGGATATGATGTATATTAGTAGGTTAGTTGTTAAGTCTCCGGTCAAGACATTTTGAAATGTTTCTGCTCATCATTTTAAGGAAGGAATTGAAATAGGATCGAAAAAATCTAGCTTACTGCCCAATTTGTTTGGTTCGTTTGTAATTCTGTCCTTTTTATTCTGAATGCTAATTTTTTGTTTTATCATGTTATTTGTTGAACTCACCTGGCGAAAACTTATAGCAAAAAATGAAAACCGAATATACCAATAGCGAAAACTGAAAACTGATCCAGGCAAAAACTAAAACCAAAACCAAATAGCTTCCACTTTCAGAAAATCAAATTTTTTTTGTTTGAAGTCTGTTTTATACAAAAACCTACCCCAAGTTTATGATACATCAACTACGTTAGTTTAAAAGGCTAGGGATTGTTGATTGTTCTAGATTTGTATTAAAAGCCTTCACCTTATTTAGATTACTTATCATTTATCAAGTCCCTTGCGATTAATCAATCATAGTTAATGGTTTTATACAAGTAAAATTTGAAAATATATCCTCATCACAAACACATATATAGTTGGTAGAAGCTTATAATTAAATGTATAGACGGGAAACAACGTCTATCTTTGCAAGTTGCTTTTACTCTGCACTGCCATATCTCTGATGAGTGATGTTAAAGGGTTGTTCCCGGCCAGAAATGATAGTTGCACATAGTAGTTGGAATGCTAGAGCTAAAAAAGCACTTCAAAGCTCCCAATCTTTGACCTTGATTGTTTTTTTCGTTATCACTGAATGGTACTTAATGTAAGGATCGCTAAATGACCGGGTATGTTAAAGTTTTCTTTTTTTGGAGTTGAGAATGCTAGTGTTATAAGCAAGTTAAAGAAGGAATCATTAATGAATTTGACAAAGGCTTCGGATTATTGGTTTGAGAAGTTGGTGAAAGATGGCATATTGTATGCACTAATAACGCGGGTCCTTACTGACTTCGTTTTGGAGGTTGAATGGGTTCAGACTCAGCTTTGATCGATAACGAGCCCTAGGCATGGTGCTTGTTCTCACCACATTGGGGCATGAGAACACATTGTGTGGGTTGACTTATTAAGTCCTATTTATTGTGAGAACGTAAGTAAAGTTTGTATTAAAATTTTACGAAACATTGTAAGGGTTAGATTAATAAAATTAAAAGATTAAGTAAGACCCCGTTTATAAGTTATGGCGAGTTATTATTAGAGTGTTGAGTTATAGTAGTAAAATGCTAAAATAAGTTGGATTACTTGAGTCATCATACCGAATGTTCTTATGGGTGTGAACAAACTATAAAGTTCCGAAAGCCGCCACCAATCAACTACCAGAGTACTATTTCTATATTTGAAAAGCTTGCGAGTTATGTGGGGTTATGGGCATATCAAGTTTGAACGATTAAAGTTTGTAATTAACCAATAATATTTGACTCCATCTTGTTTAAAGTACATTTGCATTTTCTTTCTTTTTTGATAAAAAAAAAGACATTTGGTTTTATAGTAAAGTCTTGGTGTTAATTTTAAACGAGTTAGATAGTATTTTCTGAGTGAAAAGTAATACATTTACATTAAAAAGTAATTGTAGAAACATAAAAAAGTAGTCAATGATGGCGAACTTGATGGTTGTTGAACAATTGTTTAATCTTCAAGATTTTTAAAATAATATTCCAAGAAACAAGGTTTTTTGTTTATAGTATTATATGTATGATTTTTTTTTCTTCTTTTGAACGATAATGTTAGTGACTCAGGGACACAGTAACATCCATTTGGACAGTCTGCAACCCACGAATCTTACCTCAAAGTTAGTTATCTCCTAATAATATTCACCTAAAGAGAAAACCCCAAAGAAGACTCGAACTTGAGACTTCCCTAGGGGCGAACCATCTCCTAGTTTGGTGACTTTTCAAACAATTTAATTTCAGAATTCAACTCTTGTCTCATTTTTGAAATTAAGAAAATGAAATTGAAACTGCTACAAGTTGACATTGAGCAAAATAAAAATAGTTGATTACAACATTTTCAATGTTTAAAGCAATTTAATTAGTAGGTAAGTACATACCATTAGACTTTTCTAACACTAGAAGGCCAAATATCAATCACCTTTGTTAATATATATACCTCTTAGACACTCATTTTTCATACATATCAAAAATGGAAACAATGGTTATATTTGCATTTTTGTTTATGCTCTTCACCGCAACCTCACCCGCGGTGAACGGTAAGTATTACTCAAAGAGCCAGATAGTTAATACTCCGACCACTATAAAGAAAACCCAACTCCATTTCTTCATGCACGACATCATTTCTGGGAACAACCCTTCCTCAGTCCTTATAGCGAAACCAGAGGGCACTGTGGTCCAACAAGGAAGCATAAACCCTTTCGGGTCAGTTTATGTGTTTGATGACCCGCTCACAGAGGGACCTAGCCCAAATTCCAAGGTTATTGGTAATGCACGAGGAATCTACCCTTCAGTAAGCCGTGGATCGGACTATACCTTGTTGTTGAATGGCGATTTTGAGTTTACGAGTGGTGAGTTTAATGGGAGTTCCATAAGTGTGTTTTCGAGGGATCCATTGGTGGTGGCAAAGGAAGTGGCGATTGTTGGCGGTAGAGGCAAGTTTAGGATGGCTCAAGGGTTTATTTTGCTTAATGCTATTTACTTCAACGCTACACTTGGTGATGCTATTCTTGAATGTCATGTTACTATTTTTCATCAATAAAAACTGAAATCTCTCATTTATTTCTAGTAACTTTGCTTGTTTTTATTGGTAATTTTAATAAAATCTCTTTGTTGTCAAATATTTATCAATAAAAGAACTTAGCATGTGTTTCTAGCTTTCTTAGCTTTTTATTTTCTTTTGAAAAATGATTTACATGCCTATTTCATATGTCTATCGCATAAGTGTTGTATTAAATGCTTATAAACAAATTTTCTCTCATTATTTCCGATATATTTGGTATAGTATTTGAATGCATTAGACATAAGAGTAGAAATATGAAATAGGCATGGGAGTGTGTCAATTTGATTACAAGTAGTTTTTAACGTCCCCTAAGAAACTTCGGTCCCTAAACAAGGCTTTTGAAAGTCTTTGGAAGGGTAATCATTATGCGTAAGCCCTACTACAAATAATTATCCATTCAATCTCCCACTACAACCCAATTGGAACTTCATGACATAGTACTTTAGGGCCATTAACCGCTACAACATGTTTTACTTGGCCCACACACCACTTCAACCTTTTTTAATATATTCTGAGTTTCTTTTTGTTACTAGTAAAACATCTATGGTAGAAAACTAGAATTGATCGACTCAATTTTTCTGGATTATTATATGTAAGGTTTTATTGACAATAACCGAAAATATTTCATGATGTTAAATATTATTGTGGTGTGATTAATAAATTTATTAATCAATTTAAGATAGAATGAAAGAATAAGATAGGAAGAAGTAATGTATCATTTATATAAGTGTATATGGTGTATTTGATACATTTGTGATGGTAAATACATTATTGATTTACCAATGTTGTAATAATACAAGAAAAAAGATATGTTAATAGTTGCATGGATTGGACAAGAGGGTTGAAAATGTGATCATCCACTTGGTTTAGTAATAATTCACAACACTCTCCTTTGGATGACACGTTTTAAGTCAGAGCTCAATTGTTAAGTACCGTCGTTAAAAACCTTGCCAAAGAAAAATTCAATGGGAAAAAACTTTAGCTAAGGGAAAAAGAGTCATGTGTATAGTTGAATCCCACTCATTTAGACATCCATAACTGTTATGTACTATGCAAGTGTCTCATTCCAATATCAAAGATTTGCTTTGTAAAAATATTTGTTGAATTGTTGCTAGATTGAACATATTTCATTTCAATTTGATAATCCTTTATAAAGTCTCGTGTGTATGAGAAAAATCTTGGTGATATATGTTTAGCTCTGTGACTTTTGATATACCCCTCCTTTATATGTACGACACAAGCTGCATTATCTTCATAGATCATAGTATGAATTTTGTCCGTCTCTAGTCAACAAGATGTCACAATGAGTTGTGTCATCGATCTTAACCATACACACTCTCTACTAGCTTCATGTAGTGCAATAACTTCAACATGATTTGAAGATGTTGCAACTAGAATTTTCTTTTGAGAACACCATGAAATTGTAGTACCTCAATTCATGAATACATATCTAGTTTGAGACCTAACTTTATGAGGATAAGATAAATAACTTGCATCTGCATAACCAATCAACCCTTGTTTGGATTTGTTAGAATAAAATAATCAGCAGTCCCTCAAAGGTATCATAAAATATGTTTGATGTCGTTCCAATGTCATTTGGTGGGAGATGAACTGAATCTTGCTAACAAATTAACCACAAATGAAATATCACGTCTAATATATTTAGTTAGATACATAAGAGCTCCAGTGGCACTTAGATATGGTATTTCAGGATCAAGAACTTCTTCTTTTTCTTTGCTAGGACAAAATAAATCATTGTCAATGTTGAGTGATCTAACAACCATTGAGGTGCTTAAAGGATTTGCCTTGTCCATATTCAAACGTTTTAAAACCTTCTCAGTACAATTTGATTGATGTACAAGTATTTCATTATGCATGTGCTCAACTTGTAAACCATGACAATATTTGGTCAAGGTCTTTCATTTCAAACACTTTCTTTAAAAGCGCAACTACTTCATTAATTGTCACACCCCACTCAAGAGGAAACCCGATGTGTAAACAGTATCAGTAATATCAGAGGTACAAAGGTTACAACATTTATAATTGCAATAAGATCATCGAATTAAATAAGTAAATTCGGAATGCAAAGTTTTACAGTACTCGAATAAATAAAGTAAAAATGAAATCAAATGGATCCTAAAGGAACTAAGGCATAACAAAAGCAAGTTCCAAGAAGCACGTAGACGATCAACATAGTCAACAAAAAATAGCATCAACATACGGTAACCTCAAACCCCCGAAAAATGTTAAAAATACGACGTCAACATAAAGTTGGTGGGTTATTCGCATTTTTATAAAAATATTAAGTATCAAAAGGTTTTGACCCAATTTGAAATATATAAATCCAATAGTAAAGATATCTTGAATTATAAACAAGCGAGATACATGCATTTTCCTAGAAGTCACGGATGTGCTTTTCATTAACCTCTGGGTTTACCGTTAAAGCATAACAAATGTAGGATTGGCGGAGAAAGTTTATGATGGGATGAAAATCAGCGGCCTCTTTATGAAGGGTAAAATCAGCGACAATGTTATGAGATACTACGAAACCTTAGGTCTTGTTGATTTTACATTGGATTGATTGAAGATTTTAGGATTGTTAAACCGTCGTTGATGATCGATTAGAGTTTGCTGAAGTTAAGAAGGTTTATTTAGAGAGGAGTTTTCTGTTTAGAGAGTGAAAATTTCTAATTTGAATGAAATTAAATATTCCTGAATGTCTTCGCAATATATACCAAACAGTCCCTGTAGTAGAAACACCAAACACCTTTCCAAAGGCAGTAGAAACTCCCGCCAGTAATAACGACTGGCAGTAGTAACTGCCACCAGTAGAAAACATCAGTAGTAACTGTTTTTTCAAAAATAAATGTACCAGTAAAAACTGTCACGAGTAGGAACTACCAGTAATAATAACATCACCAGTAATAACCACCAGTATAAATGCTACTAGTGATAACTACAAGTAATATTTCATTAACAGTAAAACTACCAGTATTAACTTTTCAAACACCAAAGATATAACATGATTGATCAAATTCATCATTTAAAAAGTATATTTAAGCAGGATTAATCATTCCGATACTATTGATCAAGAATGTAAATCTGCCCACATCAAAAGCTTTTGTGAACAAATCTGCAAATTGATTATCAGTATGGACTTTGACAACCTGAATAAGTTTCTTTTCATTGTAGTCTCTTATAAAATGAAAATGAATTTCGATGTGTTTGGTTTTGGAGTGTCTGACAAGATTATTGACTATGCTTGTGGTACTCTTATTATCAACAAAAATAGGAGTGTGTAAGAAAGAGATACCATAGTCCATCATCTGATTCTGAATCCAAAGTACCTGTGCAGAGCAGCTTGAGGCAGCTACATATTCAGCGTCTGTGAAGGAGGTAGACACATTTGTCTGTTTCTTGCATTGCTAGGAAATCAGTCTAGATCCAAAGAACTGACAACCCCCTGACATGGATTTTCTGTCCAGATTCTCTCCTCCATAATCATTGTCTGTGTAGGAAATAAGCTCAAATGGGGAATCTTTGGGATACCATAATCCCAAATTTGGCTTGCCCTTTAAATATCTGAAGATTCTCTTTACAACTGTCAAATAGGACACCTTAGGACGTGTCTGATATCGGGCGCACACACACACACACACATATACACACACACACACACTGAACATTATGTCATGTCTTGAAGTAGTTAAGTACATCAAGGATCCAATCATTGACATGTATAGGTGTTCATCCACATCCTCCCCCTCAAGATCATCCTCTAAGTGCTTGTGTGTTTCAATTGGCGTACTAGCACTCTTTTCATCTTGAAAGCCAAATTTCTCCAAGATATCTTTCACATATTTTTCTGATGAATGAAGATACCAGTAGGATTCTGCTTCACTTGGAGTCCTAGAAAGAAGGTCAATTCTCCCATGGAGCTCATCTTGAATTTCTTTTACATGATTTGCTCAAAATCTTTACACAGTTTATCATTGGTAGATCCAAAGATGATATCATCTACATAGATATGCACCAGCATTATGTCCTTTCCCACTGTCTTGATAAACAAAGTCTTGTCAAAAGAACCTCTCTTGAATTGATTATTAAGAAGGTAGACAGATACGTATCATACCAAGCTCTAGGAGCTTGATGTAGGCCATATAGTGATTTATCCAATCTAAATACCATGTCTAGATAATCATGGTCTTTAATCCTGGAGGTTGACACACATACACCTCCTCTTCAATCTTTCCATATAAAAAGGCACTCTTTGGTCCATTTGATACACTGTAAAACCTTTAAATGATGCAAAAGCCAGAAAAATGCGTATGGCTTCCATTCTTGCTACTGGTGCAACCACCCGATCATAGTCAACTCCTTCCTGAGTGTAACCTTGAGCTACCAACCTTGCTTTTCTCATAATCACGATTCCCCTTTCATCAGTCTTGTTCTTGAAGATCCATTTTGTACTAATTACTCTTTTTCCCTTGGGAAAAATAACTAGTATCCAAACTTCTTAGAGCTTGAACTGTAGTAATTCTCCTGCATTGCTTCAATCCAACTTGGGTCTTTAACAGCTTGTTCGATCTTCTTTGGAGTTAATTGGGAGAGAAAATACACAAATAGACACTCATTGAAACTTTGATGAAGCTTTCTTCTAGTTTGAACTGTAGAATTCAGGTCACCAATAATTTGTTCCAATGGATGATTCTTATTTATCCGTTGTGTGTGATACTGATCTTCGTGGATTTCGTTAGTTAAATTGGTATCATTTTGTTCTGTAAATTCAATGGGTTTCGATTGTGGAGATGGTACACTTTCTTCTGGATTACTACTGGCGACGATTTCCTCATCTTCTGAAAGTTGTTGTTCGTCGGCCTTATTACTTCTTGATGCACCATCATCATCATCTTGTTGTAAGTCGTTGATGCTATCATCCTTTGTGGGCTGTAAGGTTCCAGGAGGATCAATGGAAAAGTATGGAAAATAGATGAATTTGTCCTCCTGTGTAGATGGGGCAGTAGAAAGTGATGGACCAGTGTTAACAGAATCACCAGTTGTATTGGAAGATGTACCAGTTTTAATTGTATTACCAGTTTTAACTGATGTACCAGTTTTAACTGGGTTGCCAGTAGGAACTGATGTACCAGTTTTAACTGGTTTACCAGTAGGAACTAATGTACCAGTATTAACTATGTTACCAGTAATAACTGTTTCACTAGTTTTAACTGGTTCACCAGTACTAACCGAATCACCCGTAGTAAGTGGGTCACTGGTATTAACTCCATTTCCAGATTCTTTTTCCCGTTGTTCGAAAAAATATGATTTTAACGATTTAGTTAATTCATCGATATTCAACAACCAATGGGCCCTTCTCCAATAGCATTCAGAGTCTTTTTTTTAATGTCACATTCATGCTTTCTTCCACAATTATGTTCTTGATATTGTATACTCTGAATGCTTTGCTTTGAGTCGAATATCCTACAAAGAATACTTCATTGATTTTGCTGTCGAACTTCCCCAAATGTTCTTTGGTATTAAGAATGGTACAAGGACACCCAAATGGTTTGAAGAAGCTTATGAATGGCTTTCTCTCATGAAAGAGCTCATACGGTGTCTTTGTATGTGCTTTGCCGATGAGAACCCTTTTCTGGACATAGCAGACAGTATTCACAGGTTTAGCCTAGAATGTGATAGGAAGCTTGGAATCTTCTAGCATTGATCTTGCTGGTTCGATAAGGGTTATATTTCTTCTCTCTGCCACACCATTTTGCTGAGGAGTTCTAGGAGCAGTGTATTGTATTTCAATTCCTTTTGTTGTGCAGAAATCATCCATCTCTTGGTTCTTGAACTCAGTGCCATTGTCACAGGGAATGATCTTAACCCTCTTCTCTGTCTTGTTCTCAATTTTTGTTATGAACGATCTTATAATATCACCTATTTCATCTTTAGATTCAAGAAAGAAAACCCATGTATACCTTGTAAAGTCGTCATTAATAACTAAACAATAATACTTCTTTCCTAGACTCATAATATGTGTTGGACCAAAGAGGTCCATGTGCAATAAGTGCAAACTTGACAGATTTGAATTAATATCTTTGATTTTGTAAGAAGACTTATGTTTTTTACCCTTGAGACATGCAAATTCCTTTTGTGGTAACCCTCTTACCAAACCATTTTTCACCAATTTGTTCATATTTTTTAAATTCATATGGTACATTCTTTTGTGCCATAAAGATGATTCATCAATTAAAGCTTTTGAAATAAAACAATTTTCTTTTGTTTCAGAATCATTATTTCCCATGTCTAAACAGTAAACATTCTCTTTCCTAGGTGTTCTTAGTAGAATCATACTTTCATCAACTACTTCAAATTTAGGATCAAGAATGATACATTCAGTTTTAGTAATAAGTACTTTGTTCTCTTTATCACAAACTTGAGAGACACTGACCAGATTATAATTTAATTCTTTAACAAAGAAAACGTTTTCAAATGTGACTGTACCAATACTAATTGTTCCCTTTCCTGTAATTCTTCCACCTCTTGGATTTCTTCCAAATGCAACATAGCCTCCATCATATTCTACATAATCCTGAAGCTTCAGCTTGTTTCCGGTCATGTGCCTAGAGCAGCCACTGTCCACATGCCATGTATCTCCTTTCTTGACATCTGGCTTGCTTTGCACATGAATAAGAGGTTAGTTTCTTTTAGGAACCCAAGCCAAAGTGGTCTTGGGTTTACCTTTTTCATTTACATAATTAAATCGTTTGAAGTGGTTAGCAGGTTTCCTTGTCTGTGCATTTGAAGAGTTACAACTGGCAGAGTTACTATTGGTGACTCTCCTGTAGTTTCTACTGGCAGAAGTAGAGTTACTACTGGTGTCTTTCCTGTAGTTTCTACTGGCAGTAGTAGTTTCTTTGAAATTTTTTTTTTTTTTTCTTTTCTTGCACATTCCTGGTACTCACAAATCTTTGTGAAGACCTACCAGATCTAGGAGGTGTGTTCATGTTCGATCTGTTTCTATTAAAGCTAATTCCATTACGGTTAGTTCTTTTGTTATAAAAACAGTCTTCAGTTAAATGATTTGACTTTCCACACACATCACATCTTTTGAAAAAGTTTTGACCTCTTTGGTGAGTGATCTTTTGACTCCAGTTTCTCACATTATCCCTTATAGGTAATGCATTTCCGTGTGTGCACACGCAGTTGCATGTTTTGACCTGTTGTTTTTGACAAATGTGATGCTAGTTTCTTTCTCTATAAACTTGTGGTCTGTTTTTGAGATTTTTATGAAAAGTGGGACCTTGACTAGACTCAGAATCACTGGATTTCTCCTGTTTAACAATTTTTTCATTAACTTTTTCATTGATTCTAGTTTTGGTTAAAATAATTTTACTTTTCAGTGGGTCTGCTTAGCATGTGTATTGACTTCAATTTCTTCCTCACTAAGTTCTTCACTAGACTCTACTTTAGGAGGAATAGTTTTTGTTATATGGTGGTGACACACTATTGTACCCAATCCCATTCTAGGTGTTCCCATTCACTTGTGATTTTAGAATTTGATAAGCTGTTTTTGAAGCATTTTCACACTTCTTAATACTAAGCTTAATTTGATCATTTTCAATCTTAATTTCCTGAACTTGTTCTTCTGCTTTGATTACCTTAGCTAGATCATTGTCCCTTTCACATTTAACAATGGCTAAATCCTCTTGGTATTTTGTTTCATTCTTAACATATGCTTTCACTTGTTGTTCAGAACTAGCAATTATTTTTGACAACTCTCTTCTCCTTTCTTCTAATTTATGTAATGACTCACAAACAAGTTTATTATGTTCTCTATAATCCCTAACTTGTTTAATGCATACAGGAGTACAAAGTTCAGTTAGTACCTCAGTTGGAATGTCATCTTTAACAGTATCTGCCATGAGAGCTTGATTTGTGATCTCTTCATTTGCTTGAAAGCTCCAGTCAAATCCCAATCCATCCTGAGTAACCAAAGCAGTTGAGTTGGATGTTCTTCCTTGATAATTGTTGCTTGAACCTGCTGAGTTGACCTCAGTCGGCTGCTTTTGTTTATCATCTTGGCTGTTTGGACATTCCCTAGCAAAGTGTCCAAGTTTCTTGCAGTCATAACCCCTCACCTTACTTTTATCAAAGACAATATTATCACTACAAAGTTGTTTATGCCAGTCCTTTGAATGAACCTCCTTGTTCTCACACTTAGCAGAGCAAACTGCCACTTTAGATCCATCTCCTCCAGATCATCAGCATTTACTTGCTCCAAGTCTTCAGTTGCTAGTCCAGAATTCTCATGACTAGCGAAGAATGCTTCCCTAACACTTTCATCATTCTGATTTCCTTTTGATTCTTTAGTTATGAAATCAGTTTCAGATTGAGTGCCAGTATTAGTAACAAAAGTTGCATTCTGGGTTGAATAACTTGTTGGTCTTTTAACTTCAGGTTCAAACACACGTAGCTCATTGTATAGCTCATCAATCTACATAATGTCAAGTGTGTTTCCTTGTCTGTAGCTGACATTGTACATCGTCCATTCTTCTCCTAAAGCTCTGAGAAACTTTCTAATGATGTCATCTTGTGCATTATTAACTCCCATGCTAGATAGTTCACCAACCAGCTTGATGAATCTGTCAAAAGTTTGAGATAAAGTATCACCCTTCACAGACGTGAAGTTCTCAAACTTTTGTTTTAACAGATCCTTTTGAT